>JAJHPF010000020.1:7414006-7773470 GCA_024447775.1 Carex cristatella | reverse complement strand
TAAACATTATATTGAAATGCATGAAAAAGAAAGGAGAAGAAAGATGGTTGCTAGAAACCTCTAGAAAATTCTCTCTCACACCCATTAGTTAATTCATTATTTGATTACATATAACCTAATTACCGTACTCGGCCTTACATGAGCCATTACAACATCAATATTACTTATATAACCCAACTAAACACTCCTAAGTCCTAAACATAACCCAATAATTATACTAATTACCAAGAGCCCATTAATTTGCCATATTACATCACAAAAATATTAATTTCAACAAGGGTTGACACTTACAGTTACAAAAACACGTTCATGCAGATTGAAATATTTGGTCACCAAAAACTCAACAAGTCCCCTATCATATTTATTTTTAATAACAGGAGTGCAACACTTAGGACCAAGAACCATTAGTTCTCTGAAACTTGGAAGTTCACCGTAATAATCACAATATTTCGTTTGGATAATATGGATTATAAGTTTTAGGCCCTTTAGGCCCTTGGGCAGAAGGCGGGAAAGAGTTTTCTCATAATAATGGAGAGAAGGTGATGAGTTTAGAACGCTATCTCGTAAGAAAGTGGACCAGAATGGAGCATTAAAATTATCTCTCAGAAGCTCACCTATGATTCTTGCTCCCCACATTGATCCATTCATCTTCTTTGCTATCTCTCCTCCAATTTTTGTTAACTCAGGATGATCCTCTGGGTCAGCACTGCCAAAAGCATGCTCCCTGAAAAACAGCATATATTGCTCCTCACAAAAGCCATCAAGCATAATCGGCCTCACTGTTTCAGGGGTTTTTCCATACCACTCATAATTGTTATGATGATATAAATACCTTGTAAAAATGACCTTGCTTCCTTCTTTTCCACATCTTAGGCAACCCAACAGCACATTCCAAACCTTGGAATCAATACTCCAACTCCAAACTTCGTCCATCACAATCAAAAATTTCTCTGAGCAGAGGTTCTGCTTAAGCATTGCTACCAGTGTATTCTCATCATAATAATTGGTTATTTGAGTATTGTTACATTCGGATAGAATTTGGTCAAAAATGAAGGGAGCACTAGGAGAAAAAGTACAAGAATAATTGATTCCTGCTCTAGAAATGTAAATTTTCAAGGAAAAATGAGTTTGCACTTTTGGATCATAGAAACAGTGAAGGGCAAGAGTGGTTTTTCCTACTCCAAACTCACCGACTATTGGAAGAATATCCACATTATTTTCACCAGCCATGCTAGGTTCAAACAAGAATTTCATAACTTGCTCTTTCCTTATCCCGACCTATTAACCAGGTGTGGTCCATGTAGCGGTAACTTCTCATAGGCCTTTCAGGTCGGGCATACACCATTTGTAAGAACAAACTCACATCAATAAATTTCAACGTTTTCAGTACATCATGGAGTTCCCTGCACTCCAAATGGCCTTTCAATGTTTTCATAACCTCTGTTCTGATCGTCCGACAGCGTTTAGCCGGACGACTGGTGGGGTCAATAAGCAAATTGCTCGTACCTTCAGTACTTTCTATCAATGGTGGATGTGAACTCTTGCTTTCGAAGGTACGGAGATAGTACCCCCCGCGGTATGCTGCATCTACAAGGTCTGCCAACCACACCAGCAACATTTGGTTGGTAATCCGTCGCCCTCTTGCTTCTTCAATGGCAGATTGGATTTTGATCACCTCTTGTTTTAGGCTATACAGGGTCTCATCGATTGCCCCGTGCTTCTCATAGCTGCTTGTGACTAAGGAGACAACACCGGTTACTATTGTTCCAGCTACAGCTCCCACGATTCCAGAATAAAACATGCTTGTTGTGTTCTCCATACTGCACTACTTCACCTCCTTTATTCACTGTTTCAAGGAAATTATGATTATTTCGCTAATTAACTGTGGTAAATTATAACTTCGAACAACCACTCAAATGTAAAATGCCTTTCTACATTACAAATCAAAGTTTCAAAAGCCTTTTCTGTCGTCAATTACAACATGGATAATTGAAAAAAAAAAAAAATGGTTCGCAAAATCAGAATTGGAATTAGACTGTGGCATTAGAATCAGGTGAATCGTTCGTAATCTGCCTAATTAGATCGAAAACTAAGATATGCTTTATAGAAGCTGGTTAATAAAATAGAGAAAAAAAATGAGTATTTTTTTTAATTACAAATAAAAAAGGAACGCAGTATTTACAAATTAAATTGCTTAGCATTGTCACTAAGCAAAATACTATTGTGCCAATTGACACAGCTTTTTCGGTTGGCTTAATTCAAATCACAACTTTTGGGGTCATAATTAAATTGGACATCGGAGTTGAGTTTGTAAACTTACTAAATTGCGGAACCAGTTAAGAAAAAGTGAACAATGTATGTCTATTATTATATATATGTTATAGAAAACTCACATTCACCTCTGTAGTTGAAATTTCAGAAGCACAATTGAGTAATATGGTGAACTCAAACATGGATTTGGCACCTTCAATGGGGCTATATATAGGGCTAGGACATATAATTATAATTAATAGATAAAAAAAAGGGAGGGAGGAAAATGGGAGGAAGAATTCAGGTAAGTGACAAGAAATGTCGACGTAAGAATGAAATAAAATAATCTAAAATATTATTACTTTATTAGAAATGAAAGCGTCTGTGTTCTAAAAACTGGCCGGGCAGGACGGGCCGGGTCACGGGCGGGCACGGGCATGGGCGGGCACGGGCACGGGCGTCACGGGCACAACGGGCCGGGCATCACGGGCAAAAAAAAAAAAAATCTGCCCTGCCCGTGTAATGCCCGTGCCCGTCACGGGCCCGGAGGCAGGACGGGCAGGGCGTAATTTTTTTTTTTTTTTTTTTGTTTATTTTTTTTTCTGTTTATTTTTTTTTACTGTTTTTTTTTTTTCTTTTTTTTTATTCAAATTGTAAATAATTATAAATCCAATTCATACCAATAAATTATAAATCCAAATTCATACAAATTTAAATTCATTTGACATGGTTGTAAACTTGTAACTCGATAATTTTTGTTAAAATAAAATATAAACTAAAAATTTCTTAAATCAATTACTTTAAAAATAATTAAGCTCTTATTTTAAAACAATAGATTAAAAAATAAAAGTTACCCTCCTCTTTTATTCCGGGCTTGGGACCGGCTATGTAAAATAACATAGGCAAAGTTCTAACTTTTTTTTTTGTTAGTAATTTTTCGTTAAAATGAATAATTTAAAAAACTAATTGAAATGTTTATAATTTTATAATTTAAAAAATAACCATAAAGATTAAAGATGTTAGAAATATATACCGACACTATTTATCTAGAAGTTCGAATTCCTATACCATTGTTCGCTCTCTTCCGCACCATCCGAATCCGAATTAGCCTCGCCGATCAAGCCTCTCTCGAGACATGGCTTCGGGTGATGATTGTTGTTGAGACAGATGTTGTGTGCGCTCTTCAGCATCAATCCAGTCTTTTAAGCACACAAGTCTCTCAAAGACATGTGGACCCAACTTACTGCATTTATCGGAGAGGATCCCGTTCGCCGAACTAAAAACAACTTTCGGAAGGGACGGTTGACACCCCAAGCACGACAAATACATCACGGGCCATCATCGCCGAGATTGGATAGATCCTTGCATGCCTCCTCCACCACCCAACGACGTCAACATTTTCGGGTTCATTGAGCATCGCCATATAGCTCAATATCTCGTTTGTGGATGTGTGCGGTTGGCTCTCCGACCGAAAATCTGCTAACAATCCACCATTGCTAGTGCTCCTAGAAGTGGAACTATTAAAAAATTAAAATAAAAATTAGCGGACAAATAATATAGATATTATAAATAATAAATATTAAAAATACATGTATATTTTTATTTATACCTAGGGCCCGCATGGGACGAAGACGAGTTCTCATTGCGACTCATTCTTGAGTCAGTATATGTGAAACATCTCATCGAACTTCGAATCCACATATGCCTCCACCCCTGCTGTCTAAATGTAGATAATCTTTGTACCTTTCAATAAATTTGATCGTCTAATACTTCTTGTATGCCGGGTTGAGGCGGTTGCGATAACGGCCGAGGGGGTACATCTTCCCAATATTTTAGGAATTTTTTGTTTCATGGCATCTACGATCGGTGTGAGAGATTTATCATTGATTTCAGCTCGTTCCAAATCATTATATATCTTGGAGATGTAATAGAGATGTTCGAGCAACTTAAACGACGTTGGTGAGTACGAGCAGGATAGTTGAGCGGTTCTTTGTAAAGAAGGTTTTTAGGAACTCTTTAAGCCTTTCTAGTTGCTCCCATTCTCCATTGGTGAGTTCCAATGCCAATCCCTCGGGGATTGAGCCTCTCAAAGCCTCCCCTATGACAGCTTTGTAAGGAAGACATCGGTGTAACATCCTATAGGTAGAGTTCCAACGGGTATCTATATCCCAAGATACTTTCAACTTGCTCATATTATAGTGGACACATAATCTCGCAAACCGTTGTTTTCTTTCTTGGTTCGAAACAATGTGGTTGAGAGCATCTTTAAATTTAATTATCAATAGCTTTACGGCTTCTGTTTTAAGACCCGCCTTCACGACGAGGTTAAGTATGTGGCAAGCATACTTTTGGTGAAACATTTCACCGTTCATAATCGGGTTTAGTGACCGTTTAAAAATCTCAATGGAAGCTATGTTGTTGCTAGCATTATCAAATGAGATAGAAAAAATCTTATGATCCATATTCCTCTTAAGGTTATACTCTTCTAAAACCTCAATAATTGATTTAAAAATTACATTTGCAGTGTGCGGGGATTCCAACACTCGAAAACTTAATATCCTCTTTTGTAATACCCAATTATCATCCATCCAATGTCCGATAATACAAGAGTACCCGAGTCCATGTTTACCAGCAGTCCATATATCGGAGGTAATTGAGACGTTATTGTTTTGGTATGCAAATGTAGCTTTCATATCATCTTTTCTGTTGGTAAACTGGTTTTTTATTTCACTAGTCATTTTATTATGATGAATCCTCTTGTACATTGGTTGAACACACCCCCGAATGACCAACCGGGCAAAACTCAGGCAACCACCCATACTTATTGGTTGTTCTTTATGGGTAATGTACCGAGCCAATTCACTAAGCATTTTTGATTCATCGAATTTTGGGTTGGTTCTGGTACCATCCGAGTTCAATAGGGTTTGGATTTGTCTCGATCCAACATTTTCACTTGGTTGTTCACCCTTTTTTTCGTGCATTTCGGCATGTCTCTTAAAGCTATTCATACCATCCTTTTTTTTATACACATAACTCTTGTTACATTTGTTTACCTTACATTGTAGATATTGCATAGTGCCATCCTCATCTCTTATCCAATCATAGTATTTCAACCACGGTTTATTGTATTCGGGCCATCTTTTCGCCTTCTTTCCTGCTGGTTCTTGCGGGGGCACTTCTTCTGTCGAGGGAGGGACATCTTCTTCTTGAATTTCATGGAGACTTGTCGAAGGAGTACCTCCTATAGGGGCAGTGTCCGTGAATTGACTCGATGCTAGAGAAGAAGTGCATCCATGTGCATACGGTGGTATCGGTTGATGTGCTTGTTGTGGAATAAACATGTTTGGATCATTTGAAGTATAATACGGTGTGGTCATTTGAGTGGGTTGTTGACAATTTAAATCTAGCATTTGGTCCCTTCTTTGATAATTTTGTGGATAATTAAGTGGATAATTAGATGGTGGCATTTGGAAGGAACTTGGTTGATAATTGGGTTGATAATTTTGTGGATAATTATGTGGCATATCGGGCGGACGGGGCCACAAAGGCCAAAAAAGCTCGGTCGACAATCTTTCGATTTGTTCTTCCACTGATTCGCGATGAGGAGTTGTCATTTTTTAAACCTATTTAAAAAAATAAATTTGAATTTCAAAATTAATTATAACATATTCTAAAATAAATCTAATTACTTCACATTTCCAAAAAATAAATCTAACCTATTTTTTTTAACCTATTAAAAATAAATCCGAATTTCAAAATTAATTATAACATATTCTAAAACAAATCTAATTACTTCACATTTCCAAAAAAAAAAATCTAACCTATTTTTTTAACCTATTAAAAAATAAATCCGAATTTTAAAATTAATTATAACATATTCTAAAACAAATCTAATTACTTCACATTTCCAAAAAATAAATCTAACCTATTTTTTTAACCTATTAAAAATAAATCCGAATTTCAAAATTAATTATAACAGAATAGAATATATCTAATTACTTCACATTTCCAATTCTGGTAGCATCAGCATCAGCATCAGCATAGAATAGAGCACCTCCTTGGAGAATTGAACCCGCAATGTGAAATATCATGCCGCAATGTCTCATCTCTCCTGCTTCACTATGCCAATAATGGTCTCTTTGCCCAAGCACAGTCCCTTTGTGATGAAATCCTATACAGCTCCTACTTTGCCCCCACTAGTAATAGCACCATAGATCTCGATCTCGTCTCAAGCCTGATTCAATGCTATGCTCAAATGGATCGCTTTCAGGATATTCTTCCAATTATAGATGATATCACTTCGCGAAATCGTACTGACAATGAAATTTCCCAAAGTGTGTATTCTCTTGCCGTTTCTTGCTTCGGCAAGGCCGGTTTGTTGGAGTTAATGGAGGAGACTCTTTACAAAATGACATCAAAGGGTCTAAAAATCAATTCCTTTACGGGAAATATTTTTGTTAAGTATTACAGTTGTCACGGTTCGATTTCTGACATGGAATATGTGTACCAGAGGCTTAAAAAATCTCAAATCTCTGTTGAGAAAGATACAATCCGTGTTATGGCTTCTAAGTATATAAGAGAGAGGAAATATTTCAAATTGGGGGAATTTGTGAAGGATGTGGGTTTAGGCCGATTAAATGTCGGCAATTTGCTCTGGAACCTTCTTTTACTGTCATATGCTGTTAATTTTAAAATGAAGACTCTACAGAGAGAGTTTCTGAACATGTTGGATAACGGGTTTAAACCTGATTTGAACACATTCAATGTCAGAGCTCTTGCCTTTTCAAAAATGTGCATGTTTTGGGATTTGCATTTGAGTTTAAACCACATGAAAAGTGAGTGTGTGGGACCCGACCTAGTGATGTATGGTTGCTTTGTTGATGCTTATTTGGAGAGAAGGCTTGGAAGAAATCTTCCTTTTGCATTAGATAAGATGGGTATGGGTCGTGTACCTGCTGTATGTACCGACCCGTTAGTGTTTGAGGCGTTTGGCAAAGGGGATTTTCACGCAAGTTCTGAGATTCTTTTGGAATCTGTCAAAAATAAGAGATGGTCATATGCCGAACTCGTGCGGGTATATTTGAAAAAGCGTTACAGGAGTAATCAGATATTTTGGAATTACTGAAACGTGCAAATTTTGCTATCCTTGCTTGTAATAAGAATGCTGATAGCCGATTGAACTATATATAGTTAGACTCATGTAACCTGGATTAGATGTGTAGTTAGACTTGCTGCTATTCTCTATAAATATAAATAGAGACTGTACGTACATGTATGTATCAAGAAGGAAATAATACAAATCATGAAACGTACATTTGAATTTTCATCTCCTCTTGATCTTCGGCTTAAAAAGCAATTTTATGAGATAACAAGAAGCTGTTATCTGACGCATAACTAGAATTTTAGTCTTAATTATATATGTTACCGGTTGAAAATTAATTTAAGCCAGCTGTCGCTACTCACTACCCACCGCATCACTGGACTTTTAGTCTTATTTTTCAGAAAATTAATACTGTTGGTAACATCAACATGAGCTAGCTAGCTAATTCAAGAATAAAGAAAAGAAACAACAAGCAGATTATAGTTGAAGCATGAAATATATATATACTGCATATCTACAAAAGAAACACTAGTGATATATAACTTCCACATCAAAATAAGATATCCACAAACTCGAAACGGCTTAATATCCTTATCTACAGATGAGCACAATTACTTGTTCATATATAGGTGTCCACAGTATAACTTGGGTTACGATGTAAAAAAACAAGTGCAAGAAGATAAACAAGTTCAATCTATCTCTTAACATAAGATAACAGGCCAACTTGGGAAATTGAATAACAATTTGGCGTGTTTGTTTTTTGGTAGAAGAAAGAAATTTTCTTATGGTCTGGAAGTTTGCCGGGGAGCCATTAATTACTGTCCAGGTGAAGAAAGACGTGGAAATAGTAGAAATGATGGAGGACTTGGTCATGGTGGCAGATTTACCATCTTAGTTCTTTCCTCTGCCTCAGTTGCTTATTATTTAACTCTCTCTTCAAAAGTCCATTCATTAAAAAAATTATAATAGCTTAAGTTATGGGGCATCCAATTATTCCAAGGGAGCTGCTAATAATTGTTCAACACAATTTTACTCTAGTGACTTCAATATTTGGTCACAGTTAGTATTTAATCCTTCACTTTTATACAATTATTGTCACAGAGAATTTCAACACTATTATTATTACCATTCTCTTTATTTTATTTTTTTATATTTTTGCCGGCTAGGCAGGTATATAATTCATTCATTTTGCTCTGAAATATATACATGTTTCATATTGATATATTGTCTCTTACAACAATAGCATGAATTTCCTAAGTAGCTTAGTAGGAAATAATAAGAGAAGAAAAATGATTGAGTGTATGGCACGTCAATTGCCAGGGAAGCATGCTCTGAAGCCCCATTCATGAGCGAAAAGATCATCGATGGCATCCGGAGAATGGTATGCTGCTTCTTCCTTGATCACAGGGGGCGCTGCCATTAGGAGGTCAGAGACTGTGTCAGAGTTGCCACCCGCATTCCTATGTAATGTAACACCATTCAAGAAAACACTTACTGTTAGAACACAAGTAATAAACTATTTTTAGTTTATATTGATATATAGCCAAGCACAATGTGATTGTCATATCTGGTATAATGCTGGTACCGGTTCATGCAATGTGGCAATCACACAGTTATTCATAATCACATGATGTATAGTAATAACAATTATAATACTAAAAATGTTTAAGTGTGCCCCGCCCCCAACAACCCCATACTACATAATAACACTGACATCAATAAAAAAAAAAATAACAAAGACACCTGCCTCTCAAAGATAAATACTGACCTTATCTACTGTGTCAAAGCACTTTTGTGAGTCAAGAAAAAGCATCCGAACCCCCCCCCCCCCTTTTTTATTATGCACGGTGAAGTCGCGAGGAAAGGGAGATGGATGATTTTGCATATTTTCACATGTAATTGGGTTATGTGTCATTTGTTTTCTTCTTAGGGGTGGGGGGTGGTACATGTGGACACTTGTTTGTGACGAAAGAAAGAAAGAAAGAAAAAATGCAAAATTAAGTACATGTTTGGCTGAAGCAAGATGGTTCCGTGGTTCATCGTATTGCCAATTGGAGGTCCCGGATTGATTTTTTTATTACCTGGTTAGTTAACTGTTGAAAGGCACTAGCTCTGGCTCTGTTTCTATTATCAGACATCTCCATCTGATTGTCCAAAAAAAAAAAACAAAGAAGCAATCTCTAGTGTAGCTTAGTAGCTCCAGTTATAGAAAGAAATTATTCATTTAAAATGTATGCACCTTCAGCTTTGTGTTCAGCTGGATTAAATTTTCAACAGCAACTTTTCCATGAGGTTCAAGTCATCAGGGGCGGATTTAGCATGGTCCAGGGGGGGGCAGCCGGCTCCCCTGGATTTTGAGTTTTAGTGGAGATTTATCAGTTCTGACTAGCTTTGCCCCCCCCTGGAAATTTTTTTGCCCCCCTCTGAATGTTTAATTGGTAATTCAGATTAAATTTATAGTTAAAATGAAAATAAATCTCTTGAAATATGATTGATAATTATAATTATAAGTCATAATATCATAAATTACAAGTCAGAGTATTACAAAGTATAAGTTAAAGCATTATTTTTTATCAAATACCTAACTAGTTAATGGGTTTAAATCTAATTAGCTATTTAAACCCGATTCAATATTTTTTTGCCCCCCTCCCCCCTGACGAAAATCCTGGATCCACCCCTGCAAGTTATCCTTGTTGTTGATCATATCGAGGGAGCACCTCGGCACTTCATAGGGTTTGCATGTTGAAGGGACACTCCAGAGCTTCACATGGTTTGCTGAAGGGACACTTCAGGGTTTCATAGGCAGGAGGGGATACCTCAAGCGTCTTCATAGTTTTGTATACCCGAGGGATCACCTCAGGTGTCTTCATCATGGGGTTTATGCATTGAGAGGTCACCTTAGGTATTTTCATCAGAAAATCCTCTAGGTTCGGTCCCGGTATGGTCATATCATTCATCATGGATTCACATAGTCTATTATGGACATTGGATCTCCTGCATAGCCTCAAATTGGGCTGGCATAGCATAGCATAGTATCATAAGTCCGGGCGGAATTTCTTCGCATAACCCGTGGGACTTTCGTGAGCCTTAAGCGGCATTTCTTTGCATTTGGTCCAGGCAGGACTTTGAAGTATTGGCCCAGGTGGGGTTTTGAGGCATTAGCCCAGGTGGGACTGGTTATAAGCATAATGGCAAAGAGCCATACTTAAGGTATAACATTGATCTGTAAAGCCCCTACGGGCGTCAGACTTCATCATAAGCCCTATACGACATTTCTTTGTGGATAATAAGGGCAGGGTTTTCGTATGCGACCACAGTGGGACTTTTCATATATAGCCATGGTGGGACATTTGGTTTAAGGCCATGGCGGGACATTTTGTTCATAGCCACGGTGGGACATTTGGTTTAAGGCCATGGCAAGACATTTTGTTCATAGCCACGGTGGGATAAAGGTTTTGCTTATCTTGTGGGGGTGTCATCCATATGCTTCCCCTCTTTACTATTTGGGCCAGCGGGATTAAATCCATGTCACGGGCCGAGGTTTTGGAAGAGCCTTCTATTGGCATCGGGTTTCATGCAGCTTGGGGGACTGGTAATTTGATCATTCATTGGAGGGACTAGACCTCATTTGGGTATAGGCTGGTGGGCTGTGATAATTGTTTTAGAGCCCATCCGGCATCAGGCACAACATCAAAGCCTTAATTTGTCCAGCACAAATTATAAAGCTTGATCGTCTTTTAAATGACTGGCTAGACGAGTGTACCAGTGACAATTGTTTAAAAGCACAAGCTTGACAAAGCCCATTTTGTGCGTAAGGCTTTACATATGGGCCTCTCATGTCTCCACTCTTGTCCATGAGGGTGAGACTTGTATATTTTATATGTATTTATGTGTATATATGTGGGGTGGAATCTTACATCACTCCTCTCATTGCCTCCCAGAGCATTGGCTGGGGGCTGTGATAATTTTTTATAGCCTACCTAGCATCAGGCACAATATCAAAAGCCTCAATTTGCTTAGCACAAATTGTAAAGCTTGCTCGTCTTTTATATGGTTGGCTAGACGAGCATACCAGTGACAATTGTTTTAAGGGCACAACCTTGACAAAGCCCATTTTGTGCGTAAGGCTTTACATGTGGGCCTCTCATCTCTCCACTCTTGTCCATAGGGCGGGACTTGTATTTAATATGTATACATGTGTAGGGTGGAATCTTACATCACTCCTCTCATTGCCTCCCAGGACATTGGCTGGGGGCTAGGATAATTGTTTTATAGCCTACTTGGCATAAGGCACAATATCAAGACCTCAATTTGTCCAGCACAAATTGTAAAGCTTGCTCGTCTTTTTTTTTAAATGACTGGCTAGACGAGCATACCAGTGACAATTGTTTAAGGGCACAAGCTTGACAAAGCCCATTTTGCGCGTGGGGCTTTACATGTGGGTCTCTCATCTCTCCACTCTTGTCCATAGGGCGGGACTTGTATTTAATATGTATACATGTGTAGGGTGGAATCTTACATCACTCCTCTCATTGCTTCCCAGAACATTGGCTGGGGGCTGTGATAATTGCTTTATAGCCTACCTGGCGTCAGGCACAATATCAAAGCCTCAATTTGTTCAGCACAAATATGTAAAGCTTGCTCGTATTTTAAATGACTGGCTAGACGAGCGTACCAGTGACAATTGTTTTAAGGGCACAAGCTTGACAAAACCCATTTTGCGCGTGAGGCTTTACATGTGGGCCTCTCATCTCTCCACTCTTGTCCATAAGGTGGGGACTTTATATATCATGTGCGCATGTGTGTATTTGTATGTGGGGTGGAATCTTGCATCACTTCTCTCATTGCCTTCATGGACAACCTATGCGGTGTCAGTCCTTAGGCAGTGGCTTAGCAGAAAATGCATCGCCAATTTTATTCATTTTGAAAGAAGGGGGTTTTATGCCTTCAGATTTAAAATAGTCTAAAAAAAGACCGCTTTCATTATTCTTTTATTTTATATTTGAGATATCATCATTAGGCATCACATTGCTTAAAGGACAATGAAGAAACCTTGTCTCTCTTTTCATATATACTGGGAAGAAAGACAAAACTGGTGGTAGTTGTTTATGGACACAATATCAAAGCCCACTTTGTTTAAAGTATAAAGTAATAAAACTTGTCCATCCTGATTTACATACTGACCTGATGGACTTGCCAGTGTTAATTGTTTAAGGGTACAAACTTAACAAAATTTATGTGTTGGTTGTTTAAGGGCACAACCCAACAAGGCCCATTTTGTGGCTTAAGACCTTTATGGAATTTGTGGGTAGTTGGGGGGGCCTTTCATTTCGCTCACGACAAATTATGTTAAGGCATCAGTTATTAATTGGCAAAAATAGAGTCAAGTGCGCCATAGAGCAGTATGTACATTTGGTTGCTGCTGTGATTCTAATTAATATGAAACATATTATATTAAAAAGAGTGGAAATATCAATTATCTTAACACCTTGTTTGGATGGAGAGTAGAGGAAGGAAGGGGAGGTGGAGATAAACTCGTAAACTCCCTCTCAAGTACTTAGGAGTTAGGAGTATTGCTGAGTGGGACTGTAAGGTAGATAAATTACAAAACTAGGCAGGGGCTTTATTGTCAATTGGAGGTAGAATAATATTGTTATATGCAGTGGTCACTGTTGTTCCTTTGTACATTCTATCTCTATATAAAATACCTTCAAAAAAAAAACAAAAAAAAAACAGCTTGATATAATCAGATGCAGGTTCCTTTGTCAAGGAAACTCAGAAAAAATATTCTTTAATAAATTGGAAATGGATATGCTTACCAAAGGACCAAGGTGGAATGGGTGTCAAGGATTTAGGAACTATTAACACCTCTTTAGAGGAATCCCTCCAATCTTCCCAAGAATTCTAAGCGTAAAAACAAATGATAAATGACCCAGACAAGACTAAAGCAGGCCAGTTGGCTTTTCCATCTGTTAGGTATTAAAGCACTTCAAGCGTTTCATTTTTATCCAAAAGCACTAGCATCGTATATGGTATGTTTGACATGCAAAATATTTCAACATATGTCACAAGAGTCATACAAAAATGCTTGGTATAGTTAACCCAACAAATTGGACAAAAATGACAAAAAATCAGTATTCAGATATAAATCAACAGTTGTAGCCATCTATTTTTCTCTATTTATTGCTAATTCTAAATCCTCCTCGGCTTTCCTTACAATAGTTAGCTCTTCCATTAGAGAAGTCAATTTCTTCAAATCTTCTTCCTGCTTACTTGGTGGTGCCTTCTCCTTGTACCCAGAAGCACTCATTTTCATTTCTAGATTTATTTTTATCCTGGCACAGTACAAATATAATTCATATTAAAAAAAAATAACAATGTTGATTGCCATTCTCAAATTAAAAAAGAAACTGCATCAAACTTCTCACTTGAGAACTTCAAATAACTTTAGAATATTTCTCTAAAAAATAGATAATATGGCAGAAAGAGAGATTGAAAAAAAAGAAAAACAAACTTTTCAAGCTCGTCTTTCTTTTTTCGGAGCTTCTCGCTTTCCACCTCAGCATTTAGCGCCCCTTGGAGCTCAAGATACACTGAAAGGTGCTCATTTACCACTCCAATAGCACATCCCGTCGGCATTGCATCCATATCATTCAAAGTCTGCATGAAAGTTCAACATTTGAATAAAATATTCCATTTTCACATACTCACATTTGCACAGTGAACCAAAGGAAAGAAATGGTACCTTGATAGATGACAAGGAAGCCAGAGTAGTGATGAGAAACCCATAGCTCTCAATGAGGTTCTTAGCTTGTGGGGTCTGACAAAGTGCAAGCACAGCTCTCTTTTCGTTCTTATCTGTTGCAGGACGAAGTGACCGTACTTTTGTCACTGTTTCTAATACTATCTTCATATCGCTTTCCATTTGATCATTTGTCCATTCCTGAAAATGAAAATACAAAGTAAACTTAACAGAGGAATGCATTCATTTCTGCAAATGAGATCTAATCATCTAATAAAAGAAAATTGGAAAAGGCAAACTAACTTTGTTGTCCCCATTCCCCTTCAATAATGAAAGGAGAAGCAATTTAGCAAAAGAGGGATGGTTTTGGGCATCTTTCGATGACAACTAGGAGTAATATACTTACAACATAAAGAGGATTTTCCATCATGCACGTGTATAATAGAGTAGAACTAGGGTGTTCTTAAACAACAAATTCAAACTGTTGAAATTGATCTACCTCACAAATGATGCATTCACAAGAAAAATTTATATACTTTTGAATTAATCAAATGTTAAGTCAAATGGTATACAAATGATGAAAAATGAACGTATTAAAATTAACTTATAAGTCTTCTTTTTTTTACCACTTCACTTTATACTAAATTAATTCGAAAATTATAAATTTTGTTTGTAAACGCATTACTCGTGAAGTTGACCGGCTTGAACAGTATGGATTTGTTGTTCGAAGTCATTCCAATAAGTTTTCTATTAAAATCTAAAAGGAGATTATTTTGAAATCTAAAAGTGCATACCTCTACTACAGAAGGATAATCAGAGATCATAATAGATTCCTTCCTGCATGAACCTTCAGCCTGAGGCAGCCTCTGCCACAATTCCTCTGTAACATACGGCATAAAGGGGTGCAGCAGTCTCAGGCCAGTATCCAAGCAAATCCACAAAGCAGCCCTTGACGCTGCTCTCTCACTCTCAAAATTCTTTGAATCATTAAAAAAATATGGCTTGATCGCCTCAATAAACACATCACATAGTTGCGACAGCCACCAGAAATAGACTGCTGATGTGGCATCAGAGAACTTGTAAAACTCCATGGCAGATACGGTTTTGAGTACAGCCTTGTTTAGCACAGAGAGGATCCACTTGCAAACAGGAGGCATGGTTTGCACCGAGATTGATGTCGGAGGAGTATAATTGTCACCTAATTTTCCCATTGCAAACCGAATGGCATTCCATAGCTTGTTGCACCATTGACGGTACCCAACCACTCTTTGTATGTCTAGGTTTATCTTGTCAGACTGACAATTAAAATCAGGTTTAGAGAAAGAAAGGTTAACCAATGACCAAGACAAATGACACCAATGGGTGAAATACCAGTTTGATCCTTTAAGCGGGCATCTATTATCTTTTCTCTTCAATCTTAGAATGCAAAGCCCTAAAATTTACACTGAAAATTAAATATTATCTTCAAAGGTACAAATTTGATCCATTATTTTTTTTATCTAATATTTTCTAGGCTTTTTTTATTTAAACTTAGGTTGTGTACATGTAGCAACTCTTTTGAGACACAGGCATAAAAAATTCAGCAAACAAATAGAAAAATGTAAGATAACCAAATCTAAACAGTGCAAACCTGAGCAGTGTAGGCAATGAGAGCAAACCGAAGAGCATCAGCCCCACACTCAGCAATTCCATCAGGGAAGTCCTTCTTCTGACCTTCTTTTGCAATTGCCAATTCACTCGGGTCTAGGTTACCCTCTTCTAGCCTCTTGTGCAAATTTTCTAGTGAAACCCCATTGATTACCTCTAGTGGGTCTATCACATTTCCTAGTGATTTCGACATCTTCCGTCCATGTGCATCACGAATCATTGGATGCAGATAGACCTGGATTTAATATTGAAAACAAAAAAATAATAAATTGAATGAGACTAGTTCACTCCAGAGCCTCAAGTTCTCATTTACAAAGTGATCCCAAATTTGAATTGGTTGGATTAAGCAGTTATGTATAAACCAGGTAAAAGCTGGTGAACTTCTATCTCAAGAAGATCAGTGTGGAATAATGAAATTCATTGCTTAAAAAAAGGGCTGTAAAAGAAAAGTTTATATCCCTTGAGCAGATTAAAAAAATTAGAATAATGATAATTAGTTCAAATTTCCTTTTGGTCATGCTTTTTTATTGTCCAGTTAATTGCTTCAGCACTTCAGCTTACCCAAAACATAAACAAAAGAAAACTAACAAACATATACCTTTCTAAAGGGTACATCACCGCCAAGTTTCATCCCAAGCATAACCATGCGGGCCACCCAAAAGAACAAAATGTCATGACCTGTTTCCAAAACTGAGGTGGGGTAGAAAACCCTAAAATCAGCAGTATCATCTGGCCAACCAAGAGTTGTCAAGGGAAACAGTCCAGAAGAGAACCAGGTATCCAAAACATCAGGGTCTTGTGCTATCTTAAAGTCTTTCCCATGAAATTTTGCTTTTGCCTCAGAGAGTGCATCTGTCTCATTGCGGACCACCACCCAGTGGTCATTATAAAAGCCCATATCTTTTATCGGATCGTCTTCTAGGGTCACATACCAGGCCGGTGTTCTATGGCCCCACCATAGCTGCCTTGATACACACCAATCACGTATGTTATTTAGCCACCTGTGAAGATAATAGTAAGGTTACCGATTGATGCAAATGATAAATTATTATCAGATTACATTCCTTGAAAATGGAAAATTATCACACATGCATCTCATCTAATTTCTTCAAAACATGCCAATACTATTCAAACTTCCTCTTTACATTGGAGAAGCATGGAAGAAAGGTGTCTTTCCGTATTTTAAGGATATGGTACTTGGAAAATGTTAAGGAACTTTAGGTGTCTTTCTCTTTTTCCAATTCTTTCTAACTATGATTAGGAAGGGAAATATAACTAGAAATCGACTGTTATAGTTACCTAAACCAGTCATCTTGGTACTGCTGAGGAATGATCTCAATTTTCTTTGACTTGACAGCTTCCACGGCTGCTCTTGCCATTTCACCACAGCTAACAAACCACTGTGGCTTTATCATGGGCTCAACCACTTCATTACTTCTTGAGCAGAGTCCCAGATTCATTTCATTCTTCTGACAATCTCTATAAAGCCCCTGGTTTTAACAAAATTCTTCAATTAGCCCAAAATTGCATCTCCATATTGGAATATTATTCTTCCAGTTCAGCTCAGCTAAGGATATATCAAAACAACTAATTCCACATATCACCTATACCAAATCAACTCTCAATTTACTCTCAAGGACACAACAAAGCACCAAAAAAACAGGGTAGAAACTATAAACATGTAAAATGAGGCCAACCAAAAGGATTTCATGCCAGTATGGTAATATAATGCACTAGGGGATTCTAGTTGAAAGAAATACTATCACTTGCTAAATATAAGATCACCGCAATAGAGAGTTAAAAAAGTGAAAGACAAGGGAACAAAGAGAAGTACCAATGCATCAAGTGCCTTAATAACTTCTTCACGGGACGTGAAACGAAGCATTCCCTCAAATTTTGGGCCACCATTTACATTGATCTTTCCATCATCAGTGAAGATATTAATGAACTCCAGCTTATGCCGCTTCCCAACCTCAAAATCATTCGGATCATGCGCTGGAGTAATCTAAAAGCAAGAGGATAAAGAAATAAAAGAGAAAAGAGAAATTATCAGTCAATAAATGTTAGAGACATAAGCTTTCCCTGGTACAAACAAGGGCCAAAAAGAGTATCTGGGCATGTCACGTTGCACGTAGGACCGCTGAACACAATACACCAAATTTATCTGCAGTTGCTGTAGAATTTTTCTGCAAATAGTAATTTTAACTTCCTAATTAATATCTGGCTATTAATATTTTAGTAGTCCGCCATATCAAGGGGAAGGGAGATGCCATCCAGAATTTCTTTGGTCCATTTATTTTTTAAATATAATGCAACAGGAATAAAATCATCATTGTACACCAGTTAAACTTGGCTAAAATGCCATTCTCATTCTTATACATACAAAGAAGGCACCTTAACCTAATTATTCAAAATAGGGCCAATTGAAACAACTTGTTGTGACCAATAGATGTTACCTTGACTGCACCGGTTCCAAAACTAGGGTCCACCAACACATCATCACATATAATGGGTAGCCGCCTCCCATTGAACGGATGTACTGCGTATTTTCCATGGAGGTGTTTGTACCTCTCGTCATTTGAATGAATTGCAATTGCCACATCACCAAGCATGGTCTCTATTCGAGTAGTTGCCACAACAATCTCACCAAGACCTCCCTCCAATTGATATGCAAAGGAATGTATAACCCCAAACTGTACCGGCTTGGAGTAGCCAGGAACCTTTAGGAAAGTTTCTTCCTTTATTTCTTTATATTCAACCTGTCAAGAAAGCAATCAAGTTTGAGCATCACCAAAGCTGCCCCTTCTAGGTTTCTTGGTTCTCCTTTAATATGGAGACATTGGTTACCTGTTTTTATAAATATAAATTGGTAGTACTGGCATTTTATTGTGTGCTTCAGAAGTCTTTTCTCTCTTTTGATTTTATTTTTCTTTTATAATAATAAATTGGTAGTACTGGCATTTTATTGTGTGCTTCGGTAGTCTTTTCCCTCTTTTGATTTTCTTTTTCTACTTGCTTTTTTGTGAATGCATGTGTTTGCATATCAATGTAAAACCTCCAAAGAATCACAAATTAAATCCATAAACGCAATTAAAGAAACAGAACTTGATCAACACCAGCTCGTATATTATTAGTAGATGGCTCGACACAATGCACCAGGATCCATAAATCCAAGACCACTGGAAAATTTTCCATTGTAAATGATTGTATATTGCTTTATTGAACTCAATATTGCATGTCGAACCTCAATATCTGATATTGCAGTGCGTAAGGTGCAATCCCAATTCACCAGGCGGTTATCTCTGCAAATTATATTAAAGACAGAATGCTTCATTCATGTTGTCATTAACAAAAGTACAAAAGAAAATATGCTGAAGTGAAGTAAAAAAAATTGGGCATGGAAAATAATAGTAGCAAATCTGACCTATAAATTAAGCCTTCTTTGTGCAGTCTTACAAAGGCCTCAGTCACAGCAGTAGATCTCTTCTCGTCCATTGTGAAGCACTGGAGTTAATATATTATGGGTTCATTTAAATTCTTTGCATACAATTAAAAATAACACGACAAAGGAGTTACTAAAGTGATAAAAAATTAACCTCTCGTGACCAGTCAAGCGAAGCTCCAAGGCGACGCTCTTGAGTTAGAATAGTCCCTCCATACTGATTTTTCCATTTCCATACCTGGAAAAGCAATAGTTGCCAAAAAGGACAAAAAAAATCCATTTTGAAAGAACACAAGCCAAACTGCCGATGAAAGACAATAATGTTTACATTTATATTTTTAAAAGAAAACATTAGTACTTACTTCTGACACAAACTCCTCCCTACCAATGTCATGCCTGGAAAGTTTTCTTTCACGCATTAACTTCTTCTCCACAACCACCTAAGATCATGATTGTTCTAACTTTAATTAGTGCAACAAGAAGTCAATTTGGTGAAAATTAATGAAGGTGGTTATCTTAAGGGGAGAAAAATTGTCAATTAAAGTTGCAAAAGAGTATGCACCTGAGTAGCAATACCAGCATGATCCATTCCTGGGATCCACAATGCATTATAACCAGACATTCTCCTCCAACGAATAACTGCATCCTAAATTATAGACAATGCCGTGGGAAAAAAATTAATTTGTAAGTAGTTACATGCACGCATCAAGAAATTAGACCTCCTAAATCATTTAAAATGAAAAGATTATACTCTTCAAGAGATCAAATTAGAAATATTAACAAGTGAGATAGGATTTCGTAGACCAAGCGTTGATGGTTTCAGAAAAGAAATAGACACAGGGGTAGGCAAGTGCCTACCCCTGGATTATGAATTTTTTTGGAAGTCTACTAGTATTATATGTTAGTGCCTACCCCTAACCAATGTTATTGCCTACCCCTGGTCCTGTAAAAGAAAAGAAAACATGTCCAGCTTAGATCTGAGCCATAAATGAAGGAAATTTTGGGGAAAAAGAAGAAGAAACTGTTGTCTTCTCCATAAAAAGAAAGGAGGCACAAAGAAGGAGAAGAATATGACAAGTGGGACCACATTTAGAATTCAATTAAATGAGACTTTTTTATTTTTATATGGGCCTCGTGATATTTAAGAAAGCCCAATTCATGAATTGCCACCAACTCAAGTGCCTAAAATACCTCTCCAACTACCAACCCAAAGTTTGAATAAAGAAACTATCATTGCAGCCGCATCAACATATTAATTAAGTATTTAATCTCAATTTTGACATGGGGTTAGTTTTTATTCATTCAATTTATTTAATAATTTGTAATAATTATTAAATAAACCGATTTTTTTAGTGTAATAATTTGTCTTGACATAGTTTTTGACAAATTAATTTTTTATCTACTTTTTTTATTTTTTTTAGCACAAAACAAGTTTCTGCAAAACCAGGTCTCTAATATATCGTGTCTTGAAAAAATATATAAAACTTGTTTTGAACTCTGAATTTTACAAATAAATTTCAACATAAATAATCATGTTATGTTTTAAAACTAAAGATAAATAATTGTGTGTAATTTTTTCATGCCAGTTTCGTATAGACTGCTATTTTTTCATGTAAAAATTTCAAACATTGAAATTCAAAAAAGTGTGTGTATTTTGTGCCTACCCCTGATCGAAATCTTGGATCCGCCACTGGCTGTAAGGGATATTTCTAATTTTCTACATTTATTCTGAATAGCACAACTGACAGATTACTCATGTTGACGATGTAATTTGAGGCCATGGATGGAGCATAAAAGTAACTTTCCCTCGTACGAAAAGGAGATGCCTAATAACGAAAAATAGCATATGAATAACAAAATATAGCATATGCAGCAAGTCAGAGAATAACCAGCTTCTAACCTGGATGGCAGCAGTGAGAGCATGGCCAATGTGAAGTGCACCAGTCACATTTGGGGGTGGCAGAACCTATACAAATAAAAATAATCTCTTTTGTTTAGATCTATAGTTATGTCCATCTAAGATATGTATATTGATAGTTTTCACCAAGGGAAAATCACATAACTGAAAACACTTACTATGACAAAAGATGGTTTAGAGCTGTTCTCATCAGCTACAAAGAATTTTGACTTCTCCCACCATCCATACCATCTGAAGCAATTGAAAACAGCAACAAAGATGTTAAAAAGTACAGCTATTAAAATATGAGTCATATGCATGTAACCTATTGTTGTATAAGTTGTACTAATATTTTGTATCTTTCTTCTTGGGGAGTTCATTTTTCTTCTTCTCGCATAGGGCTTATGTAACATCTTATAAGAAAACCAATAGACCAAATAGAGGCACTAATTCCATCCAAGAAAATAGCAGCACATGTAGCTACTCGATATTAGAAACCATTTAAATTAAGGTTTTTCTCTAATACCATAGTTAGTAATCACCATTGAGAAAAGTAACAAAACAAAATAAAATCGCATACGATTTTTCCACTATATTGGGATTGTATTGCTTGGCCATCTGAGAAGAGAGCTGCTTCTTCTCTCCATCAGGTGTCACAGGATCAATGAAATCCTCAGGATTCTCATCCTCTGTGCCCCTCTTTTTAATTTTCTTTTCCTTTTTTGACCCATCAGATGCAGTTGCTTGTGCCTACATATCAAAATAGATCAAGCATGAGCAAGACCAATATTGCATACTAACATACATTGAGGTGAATGTGATACTCCTAGTCAATTTAATTTATCCCCTAATTAAAGTTACATTGAGATGCTTCATACACCGGCAATGTCAAATGAAAGAAAAAAGGAAACAGAAAACATGGTATAGTAAACAATGTGATCTTAATCATAAAAGGCACAGGCTTATTGGTAAGCAAGCTTGAAAGGTGAAGCCCTTTTCATAAAAACTTTGGATGATACTTGCAATTATTCTAGCAAAACAGCAATAGCACAGTTTAAATGCAGAAAACAATAAAAAAATAAGGAATACTTGCAAGTATGGTACTGCTTACATTACCTGGAACTTCTTTGCCTTTTCTTGAGCCTTGAGCTTTTTCTCTTCCTTCTCCTTAGCCTATCAAGGAAGGATTAAACAACCAATAGGTAAATAACATGTTGATAAGCATGTCAGAAACGTATAATTATACGATACTGTTTGGCTGCAATCATATTAACCAAAAGTTTGAAGAAAAAAAATGTATAAAAAACATTACTTTTTGGGCCTTCTTCATTTTCCTTTCTAGTTCTTTCTCATCAAGCTGCATTTGCAAGAAAAGAAAAAAAAAAAACTATAGTCAGATATGCCGGTTAGATGAAATATATTTCAGTTCTTATAAGTACTTAGATCTATGAGGAAGTATGGACTGAATCTATACCAGCACAATAATTTTGTTTCATTTGTGTGCAATTAAGGGTGCAAGGGACATAACAGACCTTAGTAAGGCTATAGCCTATAGGGTAATGTTCAACCTAGAATTCAACTAAGGATCTGCATCTGTGACAGTACTATGAAACACTGGACAAGCTATTTGTTTCTATCTAGTTTGCATTGTATCGTAAATTTTACCAACTATTAAAAATATGACAATAAATACACTTAAAAAAACAAAAAACATCAATAAGTAAAAGCTCGCACCATTTCATCCATTTTCTACAAAAGATCAGGACAAGTGGACAGGGCAAGGCGAGATGCTGCAGCGCGGAGAGAGGCAAGGCCTGACGAAGAGAGAAGCGCAACGATTCAGTGGTGAGGGAGGCGCAAGAAGTGCTTTTGGCTGCGCTGAGAAAACCTAGTATTGTCTAAATCATGCGTAATGAAGAGAAATAAAATAGAAAATATAATTATGAGTATGACAGTGGGCTCTACCAATATGAAGTAAGCTGAAGATAGGGGTGTTCATCGGTGAACTAGACAAACCAAAGTTTTATTCTGGTTTCAAACATAGAATCGAACCGAACCATTTTAGGCTATCAACCGAACCGAACCGAACCAAAGTTTATTTCGGTTTGTTGTGTTTTTTCGGTTCAAACCGAAATATGTTAATTATTTGGAAGTGAGATAAACTAATCATTTGAAACAACAAAGAAAACAAAGAAAACAAAAGAATATATTTACTGGACTGTGAGATTTACACCACAAAGATGATTTCAAGATAATACAAGACCTATTTAACTGAAGTTTTATTACAATTCCAACTACATTGCCATGTCCTGACAACACTTATTCAATACTAAAATTAAGAAAAACCGAAAATAAAACAAAATATCTCATTTGCCATCAGGTAAAGGGCAGTGTTGATCTCTAAAAGCTCTCAAGCACACTAAAGAAAATTACATGCTTCCTGACAAGGCCTTGTTCAAATTTTAAAATTTCAACCCTTATGGTTGCCTCAAATGCATTATCACGAAATGTTGCTAGATGCTGACAAGATTGGTTTCAGAGTTGTGCTATCTCAAAAGTGAATAATAAATAGGTTGATTAAAATTATTGTTAGATGAACGAAGTAGAACAAATTAAATGAAAAGATTACTTGGTGCATATACTTGTACATTCCAGATTGATTTATAGTAGGTACAAGAGCTGATTAGTGTGGGAGATGTAATTCGATTGTCCAACTGAGAGAGCAACTGAGCAAGGCAAAAGAACAAAAGGGTAACAAAGAGTGAAAGAGAAGGAAACCCATTATTGTTCTAGCTAGGAAATAAAAAAAAACTCAGACAATGAGAGAAGGAAAGAGGAAAATCAGAAAATTGTTTCAACTTTGAAATGGGTCGGGTGCGCAAGAGCAAGAGAAAAGGAGAAATGGTACCTAGGGTTAGCGGATGGTGCTGCCGTGCGAGTGGACTCGAGGTGGAGGTGGGTGAAGGCGTGAAGCCGTGAAGCCGTGCTACTAGACAGGAGGAAGGGGTGAAGGGCTGAAGGCGTCGCGCGTGATTGCGTGAAGACTGAAGCCCTAGTCGCGGGTGGGGTACTTGGGTTCTATCCTACCGTACTTTGGTAATTGGAATTCGGACCTATTTAGATTATAGGAAGATCTGCTTTAAGATTTGTGACGGCGGTTAAAAACTGATGAGTCAGATTTCATTATACCGGTCAGGACTCAGGTATCGCACTGGATCTGAATTCGAGTTAGATCTTGTTGTCTAGTAATTTTACTCTTTGAATATATATCCAGCAAAAGTATTAGTATAATTTGGTATAGTTGGAATTCAATTAGCAGCGATGCGTATATTTATAAGTAGGGCTGTAAATGAGCTGACTCGAGCCGAGCTGGACAAAAACTCAGGCTCGTTAATTCTGGACCGAGCTGTTAGCAAGTCAGTTCGTTAACAGCTCACTAGCTAAAATTTCAGTTCAAACTCGTGACGAGCCAGCTCCCGAGCTGGCTCACTGGGTTTGGTTGGACCTTATTTTAAGAAGAAAATAAATTTTACAAGTATTTTTGGACTGAGCTGAACCGAGCTTGACAGTATAAAATACACACAAATTAATACAAATTCACAAATTGATGCCTAGCCGAGCTAGCTCGTGAGCTGGGCAAAAGCTCAGCTCGTTAATTTTGGCCCGAGCTGTTAGCAAGCCAGCAGCTCGGTCCACTATCGAACGAGCTGTTACCGATCGAGCCAGATGTGAGTTGCGAGCGAGCCACGAGGTACGAGTTTTTTGGACAGCCCTATTTATAAGGATAATTAATTAAGATCTTGGAAATTTGGTATAGTTGGAATTCTTTTTTTTTTTGACAGCTTGACTAATGTAGTCAAGAAAACGTAAAGTACAGGAGACAAAAAAGACAGGAATTAACAAACTCAGCCTACTATATGTGTTATACATCCAGTTAGGCTCCCTGATCCAGTACCGACATCGAGCTGTCTAGCTTCCTGCCCGGTACCACAGACGTCGGTACTCTTGTAAAATCGTTTCCACAAGAATTGGAGGCCACAGCTGGTTCTGTCTGAAGATGAGTGAGTTCCTTTGCTTCCAAATGTTCCAGCACACGCATAAGAATAGTGTAGTCCACCTTCTCTCATCACCACCTCGGCCAAGTCTATGTGCTGTCTTTGATGCCTGTCAAGTCGCCCTTGGAGTGTCAGCCCTTGTCAGGATGGGCTCTCCCATGACTAGGTTGACATTGGACCAAACCTGCATAGCATAAGGGCAGCCGAAAAAAATATGTTGTGTGTTTTCCAAATGGCAACTATTGCATGAGTAGCACCTGGGGTCATAATTAAAACCCCGCTTTATCATGTTAGCATGGGTGAGTAACTTTCCTTTCAGTAATAGGTATGCGAATACTTTGATATTCAGAGGAACATTTGCTTTCCATATATCCTTGTAACGCCATACCTGTTTGCCCACTGAAACCATGACCCAGTATACCGATTTTACCATGTAGTCTCCGTTTGGGGTGAGTGTCCATCGCAATGAGTCTGGCACTTCTGGCCTGAGCGTGATGCTGTCAGCTACTTGCGGAGTCTCCCGGTGTAGTAAGGGCATGGCCTCATGTAAGGATATTTTGTTGCAGCCTTGTTCGTGCCGCTCCAGATAAAATCGGTTCGTCACACCATGAGTCATACCAAAACGAGATCGATTTACCATTACCAATGTTCCATTGACAGCATCTTAAGAATAGCGGTTTAAGCCTGTGCATGTCCATCCAAAAGAACAAGCCCGTTACGATACAAAATTTGGGTCCCTCCATAATATTACCCTTTCCCTTAAGCATGACAACAGTAGAAGCCCACAGCCCCAGTTGGCCCGAATAGAGGCAATCCCACCATCTCAGCAAAAGTGCAATGTTCATCAGCCTGAGGTCCGGAATTCCGAGACCACCCCACTTCTTAGGTACTGTAATGGCATTCTAGTTGACTAATGGAATTCCACTTCCCCCACCATTTGTTTTTCCCCATAAGAATGACCTCCGAACTTTATCTATTCTGTTACAGGCCCATTTATGTAAGTGAAAGCATGCCATAAAGTAGATGGGGATAGATGCAAGGATTGAATTGCTAAGGATGAGCCTTCCCGCTCTTGATAGCATTTTTCATAGCCACCCCTGCATTCTTTGCTCGACCTTTTCTATGAGTGGTGTGAGGTGCTCTCTGGTGGGCTTGGTGACAGCCAGAGGCATCCCCAAGTATTGCACTGGAAAGTCAGATTGTTAACAGCCTAGTATTGACCTGATCCTCCGTACATCATGTACATGTATTGGCACAAAAACACTTTTGTTGTAATTTACCCTAAGCCCAGATATTTTAGAAAACAGCCGTAACATGATCTTGACCGTGATCAGTGTTTGTTCATCCTCTTTCACAATAAGCACAGTGTCATCCACATATTGGAATGCAAAGATAGTCTTATTTGCCCTGTTGGTGATTGGGGCTGCTGCCATATCATTTGCTGCCTTCATCATTCTCTGGAAGACATCGGCAACTATGTTGAATAGTAGGGGGACAGTGGGTCTCCCTACCGGAGCCCCTTTTTGTGGAGGAAAAAGTTAGATGCTTCACCATTGATCAATACTCGGGTTGAGGATGTCTGAAGGATTACTCGTATCCATTGTATCCAACTTTGCGGGAAGCCTCTCACTTCCAATAGTGTATACAAAAATTCTCAATTGACGAAATCGAAGGCCTTGGCAAAATTGACTTTGAAGAAGACAGCCAAGCCCTTGTTTGCTTTAATATGGTGCAGAAGCTCTCTAGTGGCGATGAAGTTTTCAGAGATTTGGCGGCCCTTTATAAATGCCATTTGTTCTGGGGCAATGAGGTCCGGCATTACGTTAGCCAACCGGTTTGTTAAGATCTTTGAGATAAGTTTGGGAATCAAGTTGATAATGCTAATCGGGCGAAAATCATTGACTGTTGAGGGACTGGCCTTCTTAGGTGTCATGACTACAATAGCTCTATTGGCCACCTCTAAGTTCAACCTGTTGTGGAATTTTGCCAATCTCTGTTTTCAATTCGGGCCAGTAGGTTTGGAGGAATTCATTGGATAGGCCATCTGGTCCTGAAGCTTTTCCTTTTGCCATGCCCATGACCGCCCGTTCTATTTCAGTGTCGGAGAAGCTATTCTGTAGGTGTGTCAAGTCCTGGGTCTGCGGATACAGCCTTCTTGGATTGAACCTCAAGGTATCTGCTGTCACCCCTAGCACATCCCGCATGTGCTGAAAGAATACTTCTATAATTTCGCCACTATTAAGCAGCTCACGACCCTCGTGCTGCAGGTTTTTAATGGTGTTGGCATTGCGCCTAGCTGATGCCAGTGCATGAAAATACCGCGTATTACGGTCACCAAGTTTGCACCATTTTGCTCGCGATCGCTGCTGCCATTGGATCTCGTCATTCCGAGCTAACACAAAAGCATTTTTCTCTTAATTGTTGCCTTGCTGCAAATTACTGTGGATTTAGAGGCCGCTCCTCCTCAATTCGATCCAGAGCATCAATTTCCTGTTGGCATTGAACTAGCTGCAAGTTCAAGCATGTGAACCTGTCACAGTGCCACGCTGACATTTCACACTGGAACCGCTCTGCCCTTAATTGGAAGCCTGAGAGATCGGAGCATCCTGAGGCCCACACCCTTTGTACCGCCAACCTAGTTTCTTCGTAGTGAAACCAGAAATTTTCGACCCTCCTAGGTTGCGGCTTAGTCTCGGGATGCCTAAATTTGACTAGTAGTTGGACATGATCTGAGACCACCATCGATAGCGCCTCCATTGATACAACAGGGAATCTTGCTAACCATTCACTTGAGATGAACACCCTATCGATTCGTGAGAAATTTGGATCCGGTCACTTGCTGGTCCAAGTGTATCGTCGATTACTGAGCTCAATGTCATACCAGCCTTTGTCCCTGATTAAATCATTGAAAGAGTTCATTAGATTAAGTCCTCGCATATCCCCAGGCCTATCTATCATCCACCGTACCATATTAAAATCCCCCGCGACAATCCACGGGTAATCAATCAAATCTAAAAGATTGTTTAATTCATTTAAAAAGGGCAGTTTGAGCTCGTCACTACTCGGACCATAAGCATTCGAAATCACAAATGTTTCCCCTGAATTGGAATGTTGTAAAACCACTGTTATAGTATTTTTTTTTTTTTCCCAGCTATTTAGCATTGTAAAACACTTCCTGCAAGCTATAATGCACCCTCCCCTGGTGCCTCTGGCCATAATACATACCCCATCCCGAACAAAGTATGAAGGAAATAACGCTGAGTAATAACTCAAATCAACAGATTTCCACTTAGTTTCTTGTATGCAAGTTACATCACATCTTGATTTTTTAATTAATTTCCTAACCACTAGACATTTCTCAAGGCTGCCCAAACCTCTACAGTTCCACGATAAAATTGACAATTTCCGAAGATTCATTTTTAAACTAAAGAAACAATAGTCGGGAATCGCAACTGGAAGCTAGCTAAGGGACGATCAGTCCGAGTCCGAGTCAGGAGAAGCTTGGCGCTCTCTCAAGTGATTAGCGTGCTAATTTTTTATTTCTTTTGGTTTTACGGATGACGTCGTCCTTTGCTTTCTGATTTTATTTCCGCACAAAAAAACACAGAAATTAATATCTATTAACAAGGATGAGTTTATAAAATGAGATAATTTCTAAAAGAAAATTTGTATTGAACTTTTAATTTTTTTTTTCAAATGTCAAAACATATATATAATAACGAGTATAATTAGAGTGTTCTTAAGCAATTAAGCTCACCAAGTTTTTTGTGTGCTCAACTCTAATATTTATTAGATTGATTTTAAACGACAAATTCAAACTGATAAAACTCATATACTTCAGGAGTAACGGATGGTGCGTTTAGATGTAAGGTTATAAATTTTTGAATTTGGTATGAGTTCAAATGGTTAAAAAGAAAAGATATATCGGTTAACTTTAATTCACTCGTTTTTCAAAAAAAAAAAATTACCGCTTGACTTTATACTAAATTAATCCGAAAATTTATAAATTTTACATCTAAACACATTACTCATGATTTTGAATGTCCAAATTTCTCAAATGTAAAATTATTGAGATATGAACTTGTACGTAAATTGACAACGCTTGTACTAGCTGTTAATTACTTCAATGGAATAAGGACAAATCGTTCCACAATCATCCTTACACAAATCAGACAACTCCTTAATTATGTTTCTGATCGCATTTATTGATTTTCAAATTATTATGAAAGAACAATGAAAATTGAAATTCCGACTGATTGAAATTCAAACCGACAAACACCAATTCTATCACATGCTAAACTTTTCCGAAATTTAAAAAAAAAAAAAAGAGATACCCATTTAACAAAAAACTTGTGTTATTAATCAGATAACAAATTACAAATATTTACACAGTAAATTCTAAAAAGAGGAGACAATTGAGTAAAGAGGATTAATTAGAAGGGAGGAGAAATGTTGATATACCTGTTGAAATATTATAAATTGCCTATTTCGGTATTTCCCCATCAAAACTTACAAAATGCATATTTCCCCACTAAAAAGTAAAAACCAATAACCTTTCTCATTTCCCCTTGTTTAACCTAAATTTACAGCCCTCCCACTGTTTTTTCTCTCTTAGTCTTAGGAGTTAGGAGTTGGGAGTTAGGAGTTAGGAGAGGAGGGGGCTTCGAGGAGGACGGTGGTACTATGCAACATTATCTCATCTGCAATGCCTGTATGCTGTCTATTTACTTCACAAGGTCAATAAACACCTGATGTCAATATAGAACAGAACAAGTGATCGAGCTAAAACCCGCAGTAAATGCCAAAGGAAAAGTATAGACAGGAGCTTCATCAAGTATATATAGGTCTGCACGATCCGTCAGGTCTCCATCTTGCTACAACCTGCTCAGTACTTGTACACGAGGAAACCATATATAAACACGTACTCAAGAACAAATAAATAGAAGAAAGAACAAGAAAGAGAAAAATATTGACCATAGAACCTGGACCTTTAGGCAAGTCTTCACAATCAGCTGGGTATCCCCTGATCACTCCATTGGGTAGAGACTAGAGACTTTTCGGATATCTACAAAAGAAAAAGATTTGTTAAATAGCAAAAGCACAAGTACAGAGCAAATCAAGCATTACTGTACTGCTGCACAGTAAGTATTGACTGCTTCGAGAAACAAGTGCCCAATTAAATCTGGTACCATATTCGACTACAATACAAATTAAGAATTTTGTATTGTCACATTTCATAAAAATAAAACGCAAAATACAAAATATTGTGTTATGAAGAAACAAAACTGTCTTATGCAATATGATGCTTTGTATTCCAAGCCTATAACTGTTCGAATTCAACTCTTTGGATACATTACATTCCTTTAAATCCTTTTTTTACTGTTTCCTCCCATGTCAATCTTAGCCGAGATCTAAAGCCTATAACCCGAAATTTTTATAAATATACAAAATTCAATTTTTATTTAACAATCTATACAAAAGTCTGTTGGAATTTTAAATCTATCCATACCGGCAACAGAATTGCCGGTTTCAGACCAACTAACCGGCAACAAAATTGCCAGTTCCAGAAGGCCCAAACCGGCAACTAAGTTGCCATTCCTGGGTTTGGCAACTAGGTTGCCATTCCTAGCCTCTAAAACCTGCAACTTTGTAACCGGTTCTGGATTTAGATTAATATTTAATTAATATTGATTAATTTTTGTAATTCATTTTGAATAATTATTTTAATTAATTATTAATTAATAATTTTAGTAAAATAATTTTAGTTAAATTAGAAAATACCAAAACAAATTTAGGTAAATTCTAGAAAGGTTCTTGATATTATCAGAAACTTTAAAATTATTTTGAATGGTTTTTAGAATTAGTTAGAAAATACCAAAACAATTTAGAATAGTTAAAATTTTCCAAATGGTTTAGAATATCTCCAGAATGGTTTTAGAATTAGATACAAAACGCCAATTCTTTCTCCTTGTTTTGGTTTTTCATTCTGCATATTCAACGTATCAAGTATGCTTCCAAAGCACTCAAAACTTCAATATGAAAACAAATTACATAAAAACAAATTACATATGAAAACTTCAATATAATACAATGCATAAAAACACTCAAAACACTCAAAACATAAAAAACACTCAAATTACATATGAAAACTAGAAAATGACTAACGCCTGCTGGTTGAGCGCCTGCTTGTCGATCTTCTAGAAGACGATGAACCAGCTTCCGCTTGTCGTGCTGCTTCTTCTACAGAACAAATAAAATATGAAATATGCTGTTGTTCCAAAAATAAATTAAAAAATACATGTGTTTTGAATTATACCTGCAGCATTCCGATCAACAAAAACTTTCACACAGATTATATTTGATTTTTGTTTGATCTGGATAACAAACATTTAAAAAAAATAACGTTACAAAATTAATTACAATTAAAATTAACTAAAAATGTACAAACAAAAAATAAAATAACTCACATCAAAATTGAACGTTCAAAATGAAATTAATTAATTTTGATAAATTAAAAATTAATTATTCCAAATTAATTAATTAATTAAAATAATTATTCAAAATGAATTAAAAAATTAAAATAATTAATCATTTAATTAATTAAAAATTAATTAATCCGAATTAATTAATTAATAATTAATTAAAATAATTATTCAAAATGAATTACAAAAATTAATCAATATTAATTAAATATTAATCTAAATCCAGAACCGGTTACAAAGTTGCAGGTTTTAGAGGCTAGGAATGGCAACCTAGTTGCCAAACCCAGGAATGGCAACTTAGTTGCCGGTTTGGGTCTTCTGGAACCGGCAATTTTGTTGCCGGTTAGTTGGTCTGAAACCGGCAATTATGTTGCCGGTATGGACAGATTTAAAATTCCAACAGACTTTTGTATAGATTGTTAAATAAAAATTGAATTTTGTATATTTATAAAAATTTCGGGCCTATAACACTACCCCGAAACAAAATTGTATTATGCAATATGATGCTTTGTATTCCAAGCTTTAGAATACAATATCATTTGTTTTTCTTTCTGAAGTAATTGGTTAAGTATTGGTGTTGTCTAGGTTTAAATTTAAAAATGTAAAAAGAAAATTCAAAAACAAAAATAAGAAACAGAAAACAGTTTCCTATTTTGAAAAACAAAAGCCACAACAATAAAAATGATCCCAAACACACCCCTAATTTTATATTCATACAGAAAAAATAACAAGAAACGGAACCTGATCTGGTATGTCTTCGTCCTCTGAGTCAGGGATAGTATAGGTCTCATTGTAATTAACCCATGGTCTATTGCGAAGCGACTTCCTCAATTTGTCACTATTTGCACAAACAGACTGCACAGGAGCTGCCACAGTACGTAGTGTCCTTTTGGACCATCTGCAGAGTGAAGGAAGTAAGCCTTGTGAATCCTGGTGGAACTGGCATGTCATCATCCATCAGTGCTAAAGAATGAAAAAAAAATAATAATAAAGTAACGAAAATATCATACAGAACTTTTTTGGCAGAGAAAAGCTGCCACAGCATCCTCATGCATATATGTTTGAACGGTCTATATGCCAGAGTATATTCTTATTAATTAATATATAAGAATGATACTTCATAAAATGATAATGAGTAGAAGATAACTCACAATTTTAAAGCAAATTAAAAAATATGTAGGATGCCATAAAAAAAACATAAATTAAATGTGCAACGAAATAAAGAATCATGCTTAATCATAATAACAACCTTATACTAATCAGACAATGTAATATTTGCCCCTTCAATTAATCTTACCAAAGAAAAAAAGGTAACAAATAAACTAATTGTTGGATCCGACGAAAACCATCGCCGATCACCGCAGGACCATCTGTGTTGAATATAAAACTGAATAGCGGAAGCGTACCTTAATCCATTGCTGTCTTGTGTGAGAGAGCGCCACCAATTCGGTTCTTCCATAATAGCAAGGCCCTTTAGAGAGTCTCATTTGTTCTTTCTTCTCCAAAGTCTCTCACATATCTCTCTAATGGGATAAGAGAATATGATTCCTCATTGGTCTTGTATTATAGGAACCAAATTATATATACAACCCAAGGAACCCTTGGCTGCCTAATGTGGTAATTATTCAATTCAACCCATCACAAAAATTGAATATTACCTCTTAAGTTCTACACATTAAAGGTTCACACCCTATATGACACATTAATGCTCAATATATTATATAACACATACGACCACTTTAATAGAGCATAAAATTGACAGTATACAATACAAAATATTTTACATATTACTCCAATGTTCGATTTATAATCCAACAATCTCCCACTTGGACTATATGTGAAACCTTATAATTTTGTATTATTAATAAACGTAGTGAGCTCAACTTTTCTGTCATTACCGAAATGTGTCCCGAACAATTCCGTCCATCAATTATATCAATATAGGATCAAAACAGTTTTTGCCACATTTATTCGTAACTCAACCAACAGTGGTCACATATATTGACATAATCGAATGACATGAATCATGAAGTGGATGTGTAGCATGAAAATTTCACGTAATGTGATCATAACGTGCCTATTTCCAACTGGTCCACCCTTAAATGAGATCAACCTTAATAGAGTCAGAATGTGAACAAACTGAAAATTAATTTATTTCTGCAGAAATATCCTTAAACTTTTAAAAAAAACTGAAAGCCGCATATGTCATATAAGCATAATTACAAACTCCCACTAAATCTGAATATCCTCAAAAATTGAAGATCTTTAATTTGACACGACACCCATACGAGCAACATGCTCATGAAACCTTTTGGGTGACAATCCTTTAATATGCAACTGCAATTACAGAGTTTGTGTCATTACGCTTAATAGACAACTATCCATTCTGAACTCTTTTATTTACAACTAAGAACTTGATCTATATTCTTTGACTTTGTCAAGTTCTTATTGTTGGAATATAAAACTGTCGGGTTATTGTCACAAATAACTTAAGTGGTAATTAATTCTTATCCACTTTGTGCAGCCATGTGACAAAATTTTACAGTTATAATTTCCAATTAGATACCACATACACATGTTATAACATGCTTTATTAGCATCTACCAAAATCGAAATCAGTATACCAAATGATCTCAAACTTTTATGATATTCGATATGTGAGTATGTAGTTTTTATTTTCTCTTAAAAATTGCAAGACCATTTTGGCTGCTATCTTATGGTCTGCTTCTGAATTACTTTAATATCACTCTAACATCCCAATTATGTATGCAATATCTAGACAAGTATAAACCTGAGTATCTTTCAAACTTCCTATCACCGAAACGTTGAAAAATTTCTTTATTACTTTATTCTTAAAATTATTCTTAGAGAACTAATTGAGACTAAACTCGTCTCCCTTATTTACAGAGATTTCTCTTGGTCTATTTTAATGCATGACATCTTGTAAACCTTTTACGATATAATTCTTTTGTGATAACCTGAGAATACATTGAGATTGCTCTTTATGTATTTCTATACCAAACACAAAAGATGCATCATCAAGATTTTTCATCTCAAAAATTTCTAAATAGAAAACTCTTGATGTCAAGCAACAAACTTATATCGTTACTAGCAAGCAATATATCACCAACATATAAAACCAAGAAAGTAACATTACTCCCACATAAATTTACAGTATTTGCATTCATCAACCAAACTCATCTCAAAACCAAACGAGATGATTACTTGATGAATTTTGAATACTATTGTCGATATATATACTTGATTGAGTTTATAGATGGATTTTCTTAATTTGCAAACCATATACTTTAGGCCTCATAAATTAAAATTTTATGGCCGCACCATATAAATCATATCATCAATATTGCTATTGAGAAATGACATCTTAATATCCATCTAATGTAACTCCTGATACAAAATGCACATTTAATGTCATTATTATCCTGAAAGACTTTCAAAGTAACCAAAGAGAAAGTCTCTTTATATCCAATGTCATTTTTCTATGTGAAGTCATTTACGATATGACATACTTTGTATTGCTCCTACATTGCCTTTCAAATTCTATTAAAACCAATGAATTTGTACCTTATGGCAAATGAACAATATCACAAATGTCTTTGTTTTTCATGAACTTCATCTCTGTATTATGACATCAATCTACTTAATTTAGTAGATATCCTTAGTGACACATGTTCTTAAGATGTTGAAGTTTGTTCTTTGGTATTATCATCGATTATTGTGTCTTGTACAAAACCAGGATCGAAATCATAAATAATGCCAATAACACCTATGGAAATATTTACATATTCCTCATCGAAGATAAATCCTGAACCGTATTTCTCATCTTAAACTCAACATCTTCAAAGAACTTGGCATTTTACTTCCTAAAAAATCGACCTTATTGTGGGATCATAAAACTCATATTGCTGTAATGTTTCAATTAAGACTATAAGCTGCAATATTAAGTCATTATTCCTAAAGTAATGTTTCGTCTTTCAGTGATACCATTCATAATGGATAAAACCATACATGATCTACCATAATATGATATTGCTATACTTTAGAAATTTGACAAAAATATATTGATGTGTTCACTTAAACTATCATATTTGTTGTAGTATACAACACTAAAGTCAAACCTGATACTTGATATTCTTATGTTTAGTTGATATTCAACGTCAATCTTATAATTTTGAACACATCCAAAAATTATACTTTCTCATAAATGAGATAAATATAGCCATATTTAAAATATTCATCTATGAATATAATAAAATAATATATCTTTTCTAACATCTGTAAGAAAATTATCTACAAAAATATGAATTTTATTAGTTTCAAGACATCCTAAGACTTGTTGGCTATAAATCTCCTCTAATTGGTTCGTTTTTATCTTAATACAATCAACACAAATATCAAAATATGTGTTATCCAAATACTCCATAATTCCATTATGACACAAGTCTTTATCTCCATCGGGAGATATAACCGAAACACTTGTGCCATAATGCAACTAAAATTCTTATTGCTTTACTTTTATTAAAACTTCAAGTACTTATTATAAAATTATATCTGTAAAATTTAGATTATTATAACCTGAAACTAGACTTAGATTGAACTACTTTTGAATCATGAAACAACCGAATTTTCTATTTTTAAAATAACAAGTAAATCCATACTTGTACATAAAATAAATAGAAATTAAGTTTCATCCAAAAAATAAGGCTATAAATGTTTCATTTAAATCATAATAAAATACAGTCTTAAAGAATAATCTAAATTTCTAGTTGCCTTAAATTTAACATTATCGTCGTTGCCAAAATAGATGTATATTTCACCATCACTAGCCTCGACTACTCAAACAACATTGCATAAATACACTTATCTATTTAAGTATTAAAGTTAAATAAATCTTAAAACAAACCATATTGATAAGAATACTTTTCTTGACATGCAAAGCATGACAAGTACTTAATTGCTTAATCTTATACTTTTATATGCAGCTATCATATTCTTATTTTCTTATATATATTTCTTTGACTTTATACCATACTCAAAATTTGATTTGTCAAGATCGTATCAACTTGAATCTTTTCATTCTTAACAAATCTATTTTTTTAATAGTCAAAAGAAATTCATAAGTCTTAACTAAATTATTTAAAATAATGCCCCTGAATGATTCTGGAATGATATTTTATTATGATTATATGACACGTGTAATTTGAATTCTCCTACTTTTTCTTTCTTCCTCTTAAAATCAGAGGTACTCATAGCCATAAGTATTGGAGAATTAATTCTTAACACAATGTCAAAATCCATAATTATAAAAACTAACAATAAATTCTATTTTCATTCCCTTAAATTTGATGCTAGAATTGATATTAACTTAAAATTAGAACAATAAATAAACACTACATATTCATTAAATATCAATATATAATAATAAGTTCAAATAAAGGTAAACCCCTTTATCTCAAGATACCGGTTTCCATTAATAAGTTGTCTTTGGACTAAAATATTAACTTCTTATGGTATCTTGGCGCAGTAATCAAGCGCTGATAATTAAGTAACATGCCGATCAATTAACCTTCCTTTGGGCCGATTAAATTGATCACACGTAAAAATAACCAAACAATCATCACTGCACTTATTACCACAACGCGCACATGCAACTTTAATAAATATTGGTCTTCCTTTGGGCCAACGAATATTTACACTCATTACATGCACACAATAAAACCTTTTATATTTAAAAAAAAATTAATTTCAAAAGGAGAGCTCACTTTGGCGAGATGCAATTGAAATCAATTCATTTTAAAATATATAACATTAATACCTTTTATTCGAACTAAATATTATATCCAAATTCAATAATTACGGTTTAAATATAAATCTAAATCCATTCTTAATTTCTTAAGAATCAAATATATATTTCATCTTTTGATTCTTGATTGCCATGTGGATTTAGTCTAACCGTAATTAACTTCATTATTATGTTATATCGAAAATATACATAAGTGGTATCTCAATTCACAGCGTATTTGGATTTTTATATCTTATCGCCAATAAAGGTGTATCTAAATCCAAATATATTTCCTTTCGCTGGGTCAATCTCTGTTCCACTCATAAATATATATTTTATCACGATATATTCCAGAATCTAAATTCATCTCAACTTTATTAAGAATCAAATACAAATTTTCTTATTTTGATTCTCTATTTCCATGTGAATTTAGATTAATCATAATACATTAAACAAACCATACTTAAGAACTAAATAATTAAAAGGCTTAAATCGGTTTTTGCGCAGGAAAGACCCAATTGAACTTGTACTTAAATTAAGGGTTTAATTATTCATAATTCAATTAAAACTGAGGCTTTAACTTCAATAAAACGTTACATGCACAGTTTCAGTTAAAAGCTACATATTGCGCCCTTCTATTGTTTCGGTCTCCAGTAAAAATTAATAAATACTCAATTTCTAACGTTTAGACCATCGGTCTTTGCGCGGTGTACGAGAATTACATAATAAGACCAAATTGGTGTTTGCGCGGTATACAGACTGGCTTAAAACTGGATTCCGGTGTATGCGTGGTCTACCAACTCAACCGACGTGGAAAATTGATATATTTGTGGTTAAACTCGGTTCACACGCGGACCATGCGGGAAACTCAAGATGAAAATAGCGATTTCGGACCGAATTTAATGGGAAAAATTAACCAAATTTAACATTATAAAATCGCCAATTAATCAGAAATTCAACCATATATCAGAATTGCACCGAAAAACTTATTTCAAACACAGAGTGGCTCTTGATACCACTTGTTGGATCCGACGAAAACCATCACTGATCACCGCAGGACCATCTGTGTTGAATATAAAACTGAATAGCGGAAGCGTACCTTAATCTATTGCTGTCTTGTGTGAGAGAGCGCCACCAATTTCGGTTCTTCCATAATAGCAAGATCCTTTAGAGAGTCTCCTTTGTTCTTTCTTCTCCAAAGTCTCTCACATATCTCTCTAATGGGATAAGAGAATATAATTCCTCATTGGCCTTGTATTATGGGGACCAAATTATATATACAACCCAAGGAACCCTTGGCTACCTAATGTGGTAATTATTCAATTCAACCCATCACAAAAATTGAATATTATCTCTTAAGTTCTACACATTAAAGGTTCACACCCAATATAACACATTAATGCTCAATATATTATATAACACATACGACCACTTTAATAGAGCATAAAATTTACAATATATAATACAAAATATTTTACATATTAGTCAAATGTTCGATTTATAATCCAACAATCTCCCACTTGGCCTATATGTGAAACCTTATAATTTTGTATTATTAATAAACATAGTGAGCTCAACTTTTCTGTCATTACCGAAATGTGTCCCGAACAATTCCGTCCATCAATTATATCAATATAGGATCAAAGCAGTTTTTGCCACATTTATTCATAACTCAACCAACAGTGGTCACATATATTGACATAATCGAATGACATGAATCATGAAGTGGATGTGTAGCATGAAAATTTCACGTAATGTGATCATAACATGCCTATTTCCAACTGGTCCACCCTAAAATGAGATCAACCTTAATAGAGTCGAATGTGAATAAACTGAAAATTAATTTATTTCTGCAGAAAAGAAGTCGTGGGTTGACCTCTCCAATTAGACAGTCTAGATTTGGTCCCAGTTAGGCCACACAAGAATTCAGTGCCTGTCGACTATCGTAGTCCGAAATTTTTATTAATAGGAAATTAATAAATAAAAGATTGTTTTTACGGTGGATTTTAAAAAGTAAGAAAATTGTTATATTTTATAATATTCAGAGGGCGTTACAGATATTAGATTAACCAAAATCTAATTAGCAGCGAAAATGGTTAACTCGAGCCGTGATATACGGCAACGGCTAGGGGTTAGCAAAAAAAAAAACAGACCATGATACATAGTAACGGGCAGGGGCCAACAAAAAAAAACCGGGACCGTTGTAGAGTATAACGGACAAGGGGATCGAAAGAAAACTCAGGACGTTATCCTCTATCACGGACTGTCGGTAGAAACAGTCCGGTTGTCATCTGTTATAACGGGCAAACCCCAGTGCAGAAAAATTATTCCGGACGTGATTCCATATCATGGGCAGACCCTAGAGTGAAAAAGTTGAAATTATGTCCGTTATGCTATATTACGTCCATACCGCCTATAAATAACCTCCGATTCTTATGGTTTGTACAAAAACTACTCCTCTAAAATCCCTCCTGATTTCTCTGATTTGTACAAAACCTTCTCCTCGAAAAGACAAACCATATCTATAAAAGGTAATCTTCAATTATTAATTTCTGCTATGTCATTTATTAAGAAAGTGATGTGGAGTTTTGCATCGTAAAATATATATTAGATATTAGTTCCCTCTGTTCCTGCTCAATAGTTTAGCTTCGAATTTTTTCTATGTCATTTATTGTCATAGACTAAAGTTAGATTTATTGGCGCCGGACAAGGTTGTTTCACGATGCAAAACCCCCCATCACTCTCTCAGGTTCTCACATCGTGAATTATAGCTTCAATCTATGTGAGTTATATATGATATTAATTTTTAAGTTAACAATTATTATTTTTTATTATTATAGTTTCAAAGTTTTTATTCTCATTCTCGAAAAAAAAACTAAATTTTTTATGTTCTAAGCATCCTTTTTAAATATTTATAAGGCATATATCGGTTAATACTCTTAATTAGGGAGATAATTTTTTTTATTTGTTAGAGATCAAAGATCTATTGAACTCTTTAAAATAAAGATAAATTGGCTTGAAATATGTTTCTGTTTAAACTGATTTCTATAAAAATTATCTACATGTTTGTGAAATTATTAAATATGTTTTTTATATATTTTTTTTCTTATAATATTGCTGCAAAATTGGAATGTTACATTTGATTTGGACATCAAATGTGGATAAAAATTACAAAGATGCAATATATAATTAAAAAATAGTAATTTTATTATTAAATATTTTACAATATTTAATTAAATAAAGCAGTTGATAATTGCATGCATAATTAATTAATTTATTTTAAAAGTATTGTAAAAAATAACTAGTTTTAAGTTTTAGTAACATTTGTGTAGGATAATTAATCAATATTTATTATTTTTTACTGTAATAATAAATTATATCTAATTTACTCATTATTGTGTAAGCTAATTCATCCAAAAAATCAATCATGCTGATGATGAGGGTTTATTATGGTGGTCAAATAGAACACGGTAGAAAAGCATATAATGCCGAGTTTTTTTACTAAATGTGATTGTGTAGATGCCAAACATGTTTGGGTCTATAATGTCAAGTTTTTTTTATCATACCAAAAAATAATAATAAAAATATTCAATATTTCAATTTAATTGCAAAAATACCCAAACCGTCCCCGTGTGGGGCGCTTTGGTACTGCTACAGTAACTTTTTTTTTTAAGGATCTTAATATTTTCATCTAAAAATGTTCAAATTTTATAGCAAAAATAAATATTCAATCTTACAATATGTTCTCAATTTTTTTTAAGATCTTAATATATTCATTTAAAAAAAGAAAATAAAAAGTGTTCAATTTTATAGCAAGAAAAAAATTTCAAATTTATACTATTTTTTAAAAAAATTTAAGATCTTAATATTTTCATCTACAAATGAGAAATGAAAAATGTTCAATTTTATAGCAAACAAAAATGTTCAATCTTACATTGTCCTCAATTTTTTTTTAATATCTTCATTTAAAAATGGGAAATAAAAAGTGTTCCCAACAAAAATATTCAATCTTACACTATGTTCTCAATTTTTCTTTTTTAAGATCTTAATATTTTCATCTAAAAATGAGAAATGAAAAATGTTCAATTTTATACCCAACAAAAAAATGAACATTTTTGTTTGTTATAAAATTGAACACTTTCTATTTTCTATTTTTAAATGAATATATTAAGATCTTAAAAAAAATTAAGAACATAGTATAAGAATGAATATTTTTGTTTGTTATAAAATTTTAATATTTTTAGATGAAAATATTAAGATCCTAAAAAAAAGTTATTGTAGCAGTACCAAACCTCCCCACAATAGGACGGTTTGGGTATTTTTGCCAATTAATTGAAACATTGGGTATTTTTATTATTATTATTTTTTTTGGGTATGATAAAAAAAAACTCGGTCTATAATGGCAATGGCGGAACACAGTATAATTAAGGAATGGCTAAGTCATCCCATAAATTAGAAAATTAGCACTTGAGTCATTCATATTTTATAATGAATAATTATATAGCTCCCCGCAGGTCCATCTCCGCTTCATCCCCGCAGGCACTAAAAAAGAAAGTCGCTAACCAATCTAATCAGAATTGTTGACTAATTAAGAGTTGTTGACTAAAAGAAAAATCACTTCATCTCACGGACTTCTTAAGAAAAGTTGTATTTTTTTGTCTCTTTCTTCATAAAAGTTGATATTTTATTTGAGAGATGCTTCAACTAAAGAATAAAATTATTCTAAAAATTAGTGTTTAATTATGTAATTAAAATTATATTTTTATATGAAAATTCAATTTGAATTTTTTTATAAATAATTTAAATTAAAGACTTAAATTCTAAAGTTAAATACTAATGTTTCTGAAGTTAAATACTAACATTTCTAAAGTGAAATACTGATTTGCAAAAATTTAAACACTAAGATATAGGATACTAAATAGAATCCATGCAACTTATTTATAATTTTAGAGATTAATACTTTTGACTTTAAAGTTAAATACTAACTTTTATAATGTTAAATACTAACGTTTCTAAAGTTAAACACTAACATTTTTAAAGTTAAATACTGAGGTGTATAAAGTTAAATACGAATATATAGGATGCTAAATAGAATCCATGCAACTTAATTATAATTTTAGAGATTAATACTTCTGACTTTAAAGATAAATACTCACGTTAATAATGTTAAATATTAACATTTCTAAAGTTAAATACTGATGTGCGGGGCGATACCAAATTATTTTGTTATTTTTTGCGGGGACAAAGATTGTGTCAATGTTGGACGCAGACGGTTAAATACTCCAATGAATAGAGTTAAATACTTGTTCGATGCACTATTAATACACTAAAGATTGAAGTTAAATATTGCAGGAAATTTAAACCATCAAATGTCAGAACCTAATTTTTTTGTCTTTTAGTACGGGGATGTGGGAACATATATGTTAATTTTTTGTGGGGACAGATATTGTTTCGCTATTGGACAGACAGTTAATACTCCAATGAATAGAGTTAAATACTTATTCGATGCACTGTAAATACACTACAGATAAATGTTAAATACTGCACGGAACCAGACTTTTTTGTCTTTTAGTGCAAATTTTTTTGTCTTTTAGTGCGGGGATAGAGGGGAGATGGAGGTGCGAAGACAGTTATCTGGATCTTTTTATAATTTATATAATTACTTATACATATCAGCTCTCCTTATAAAACAAAATTACACTACAATTAATAATAAATTTTGGCCTCTAATCTTATTTCTAGTTCGGCTCATGTATAATGGATCAGAAACTGTTGCGCAACAGTTTCTTGATGGTATCAAGAGAAAAGATTTAATGATGCCCAATAAATTTAAAAATATTTAGTTTACGAAATTTCACTGGTCCTTTTTTTGTAAATTCTAACCAAATCTTTTTTCCATCAGAAACTCTAGAGTTCCTTACATTTTGATAATTAATTACTAATTTTCATCGGACGGGCATCATCGCTCCCCCCGCCCCCCCCAAAAAAAAAATGATCAAGTTACTTATTACATAATGATTATATATCTTCTTTAGAGAAAGGAAAAGCTTAATTAAGTTCATTTTTTACATAAATTCTGGTCACTATATTTTAAATCGGTAATCTCTCGATCAATATTAATTTAGCCACTCAATGTTAAACGTAAGTTTTAGTTTTATATAAAATTGTTAAGCTGAAGTTGGATATATACAATTTGTAAAGAAATTAAGCATTAATAGAATGAATTTATTAAGTCATCGATCTGTAAGTAACACATCAGAGAGAAAAAAAGAAGCCTATATAGCTAACATCATCTCTCTTTTTTTTTTTGTTGAAATCTTGGTAGTGGGTGTCAAACTAATTAATATTCATCTCTTAACAATTACAATATTTCTCAAAATTTTGCCTCTCAGAGCAGTAGCGCACATAGAAGAAGAAGAAGAAAGCAAGATAGCAATTAAGCAGCAACCTCAATCAAGCTATAATACAGAATCCTACTTTAATCGATCATCAACTAAATAAAAATGCATCTAGCTTGCATCTTCTTCATGTAACTCTTACTTGTTAAACACCAATATATTTAATTATGAGACTGCCACCTCGTTTAATTAATTTGCACACACCTCCGATCCAACACTAACAGGTCTTGTTTTCTTGTATATGGAATCCAAAGAGCGATACCGCTTCCTTTTCGTTGCATTATTATTAATCAATGGTGTTTCGCTTTCGCATTCAATCTCCTCTGGCTCTACCTTTCTTTTTGAACTCAAATTCACCCTATTAATCTTTTCCTCGAGCATATCATTGCAAACAAGCTCAATAATAATGTTCTTCGCATTCAATGGCAAATTACAAATTAGATTATCTTCTCCTTCTTCCCCTCTAGATCTGCCACTTAGCTGCATGAGCCGGTGCGCGGCTATCATGTCAGGTAAACTAAGTTCCTCCATTTCTGGTAAGGTAGTTGAAGAGAGCAAGCGATCGAGGCACTTTTATTTTATGTGCTGCATGTATAGCGTTTGGCAATGAAGCGCGTGTGCGTGATTTTAAGGTTTTCATTAAAAAAAATAATAATAAGAAAGTTAAACGCGTAATTTTGATTTTTGGGGTACGTGGGGCAGGGGGGACAGAGAGAGAGAGGTAGGTTTGTTGTTGATTATTTAAATAAGATAAAAAAAAAAAACGTTTATTATTATTTTTTAAAACGAGACATTGAGAGAGAGAGAGAGAACGTGGATAGAAGGAGGTAGGAAGGCACCAAGAGGTATCTATGTGATTTCCAAGTAGTATACGTTTTTCACAGAGACAAAACAATATTAATGGCGTTAAAACCTCCTGACAAAATAAAATACAGTTAATAAATGGCAAAGGTATATATACAAGAGCATTATTATGCTTAAATCATTTACATTCATGAAATTAGACTAAAATTAGAATAGAGATAACTAACTTAGTTTAAAGTTTGTTTAAAATAAAATATAATACTGCACTCATGCAATTAATTTTGATAGTATTTAGCGTTAAAAAACAAAAAAAGAAATTCTCATATTACATCTGAAATAGATGAGCGAATATAATAGAATTTATGATGTTTTGAAAAAAAAAAAAAGATTGAAAGATGTTTCTATTTATAAAATTAGCATACATATCTAAATTGTAAATGACATCAATTAACACTTTAAATTGGAAATTGAAATATCTTAATGGAGTCAATTAGACCATGATCGATGATAAAATAATATGAAAAGAAAAGTCGGCGAAACTTCCTCCAAAACCAAAAGTGGCCATTATCAGATGGAAGTAAATTAACGTAGATTCAGTCAGTACAGTACACTGGTTAATGCTTTGCACCTGAATTACGCGCCAATTGCATGCGTAGCCATTAACAAGAGTCGGGATCGTCTATATATATATATTACCAGGTCTTGCATGCGTAGCCAATTGCATATTTATATATATATATATATATTATATGTCCTCGATCGATCGGTTTGCTGGTCAAACTTCCATGTAGAATTAATTAGAAGCACTCATGACCCAATCAATTCATTTCTATTTCTATTAGAATTGAAGAGCAAGTCCAGAATTAATGCTATGCATATATATATCATCAATTGACCTGTGTGACTCACGGCGCGCTATAAATTAATATCAAACTTTCAGATTATAATTAATATTATATATAGAGATCGATAATCGAAACTGCTTGCTTTGATTTACGTATTGAATATTATATAATACCAAAATTTTAATTTTAATTTAGTTAGCATCATTAATTTAATTTACTATTTTATAGAGGAATTAATATATAAAAACTATCAGTTATTAAAAAGTTCAGGCCGCTAAATTTTGATTTATTACTATAATTTATAATGTATATTTGGATTGGATTTAGCAGCTAGCTCAGATTCACAGTACGTAAAAATTATAAAAGTTGGGGATCGATTTTGAATTGTGCATGTGCATGACTGCATCTGACTGACTGATCGACACATGAATTCATGATATATATATATATATATAGTACCTACGTACCATCCATCGATCAATATCGATCCCCAGGAATTAATTCAGGATAGGATTGAGTTGACTATCAAGTCCAAGTCCAAGTCCAAGTCCAAATCCAGTGGTGGTCCAGATTATTGACTTCTAATTAAGCTGCTTGGCTAATTATAATTAATGTGTTTACAAGTCACGCAACAGACATAAAGCTACATCGATTACATAAATAACTAACATGCAGAATTGCAGATGCAGTACTGTCATGCATGTAGCATATTAATTTTCACATTAATCTACCTCAACATTCATGCATGGAAACCAATCTAAATATTCTAATATAACCACAGAACTTAAGAAACTAATTTTATATCCCAAAATAAGCCACATTTCTTTATTTCTACCAATGGCAACAAGGAAATTATCCAGCAGGCCAGGTGGCAACGATAATATAATAAAGACTAATTTAGTCTCTTTTTTATGATACCAATATGTTGAGCGGAATTCATGACATAACTGTGTAAGAAATGCAACTTTTATGCCCAAACTCATACCTACACAGTACCATATATGCATCTAAATTAACATGTCAGGGAAAAAACTAGTAACAGTACTGTTACCAGGCTACAATTCATAGAAAACTAATGTATAAATATATCCACCTCTGAATTAAGAGTCTCAATCGATGGCAATGATGAGAAAACCAACTGAAATGTACATGAGAAAGACGGGATAAAGTGCCAAGGCCTTGCGCCTAGGGTTTACAGCTAGCTACACTCATAATGTATAATTCCAACCACAACTATTTTAAGGATCGATAACATTGTCTTTGAGCATGCAAATAACAGTACCTATCTCAAGCGGGAACAGGCAATAACCAACCAGACTCAAACTTTGAAAAAATATTATGTCACCTCCCTACAAGTAATCATATAAAAAGATAATTCATACTTGTTGCCAGAAAAAACTGGTACGTAAAGGACATTACCTGACTGGTACAACTAAGATTTTTGTATTTATTTTATCATGTAATCCTCTTTATGCAGCAGAAGGCAGAAATTCTTTTAAAAAAATGTTCAAGGATGTATGCTTCAAAACAAATTAACCAAAAAACTAAACAGAGAGAGAAAGAAAAGGGAAAAGAAGGTGAGAAGAGGCACTACCAGGAGAAGAACATTTAGAGTGAGAATAACAGCTCCAGCAGCAAGCACCGCAAATACTTGAGACTAAAACAAACAAAAAACAGAAACATAATACATGTCAATTAAGTATATATGTATCACTCGGTGCCAAACTTTAAGAATACATCAGTGGCAAAAATCAGCATTCTGTCAACCCAAACCAATAATTGAACCAATTGCTTAACAATAGGTCAATGGCCACAAAAAAGTTAGTTTATCCGAAGTTATTTACATTGTGACATAACAGATTGAGTCATTCAAGAAATATAATGATGAGGAGAATAATTGAAAGCGCATAGGCATTTCCTAAAGGACCTGAAAATCATATTATCAAAAGAAATGACATGTGAAACATGTTTTTTTGAAAAACTAATTATTAGACAATCTCCAAATAAATTAAGTTGGACCTGAAGATCCTTCATTTTTAGAAATATTTAAGGAGATATATGTGAGCCTATTACACCTCCATGTGGACCATTTAGATATTTATAGTATTAATTGATGCATCAACACGTTAGTCACATGCGAGTTTGTTAGCAACCAGAAATGTTGTATTTGCTCGATTATTAGCACAAATTATCCAATTGAGAGCCAATTTTCCGGATTATCAAACTAGAAAAATCCGGCTTAATAATGCAGGTGAGTTATTTCTCAAACTTTTAATGATTACTGCATGTCTATTAGAATTACGGTAGAACATCCAGTGGTCCATGTTCATACACAAAACGGTCTAGAAGAATAGTTGATTAAAATATTGTAATTAATTACTAGACCTTTATTTATAAAATCTAGTTTACCGTCTTCTGCATGGGGACATGCCATATTACATGTTGTTGCACTAATTACATTAAGGCTGTTAGTTTGTAATAATCTAGAAGTCAATAATACGATAAATTATCATAAAACTTTGTTCATGAATTGAGTGATTAATAAACTGTCATTTTGTTCCTTGAGTATTATTGAATTTATGAATCATTTCGGGTTCATGACTTGAAATTGTAGAGCTTCATAATATAGATAATAAATACTCTTAAAAGTCTCTAACCGAGGTAATTAGCAGGAACACTAATTTATCGCTACAAGGTTAGAATGTGGATTAAAAGATGGTCAAGTTTTACAGACCATTGACATAAGATGTCATTTTAATCACATAGATACATGTTCTACGAACATGGTATTTGACAGACCTCGAATGAAACATTAAATGGAATTGTGTACGTGTCATTAATGTTTTCATTCAGTGTTAAGTTCTAAAGTATGAGGTATTCATCTTTTCTACTAAGAGATGTGTATGTGTGATTGTTACTTAACGCTGTCGGTAAAACGCAGTCATAACGGTAGCTTTTCGGTATACATAGCTTAGCTGAGGTAGTGATGGTTTACCAAAAGTACTATTGTCCCTTGTATCTCTATACGAGTTACGGTATCACTGGGCCCCTTGATAGAGTAGGATTATCTGCATGCAGTATAATTACAAGAGTAATTATATTTGATAATCTGCTCAAGATCGAGAAAAGATTATGTTTGCAAGGATGACACACACCTACCTTGAAACTGATCTGATACTGTGAGACATAAGAATTAACACGACTAAAATAGTTTACTGGATCGTGGTATTGTATAGTACAGCATCATCTGTGTAATTGGATGGTCATAGTGCAGATGTCAGATGCCTCCTATGATTATAGAAGTTAAAATGGTTTTAATTCTATTTACCAACATAACACAGATCCTATTGGGTCACACCGTATAGGAGCTAGTTGGAGAATCTTACTGATTATTTATAAATTGATTATAATTAATATTAAGATGGTTATAATTAATTATACGTGATATAATTAAATTATAAATGTCATATAAGATGACAAGCAGAAACAACGGTTAATTTATAAGCGTACTCGATGCGTTGTATAAAATCGTACCAAAACCGAACCGAAACCGGACCCCGAGAAATATAATTGTTTAGAACAATTATATATATTTGATTTAGATTTTAAATATTAATTATGGTTTTGAATATTGGCAAAATTAAAACCTTAATTAAATAAATTAAAAATCCAAATATATATATATGATATATATATTAATCAAATGGTATTCTCAAATGGTATTGTCAAATGGTATTCTCAAATGGTATTCTTAAATGGTATTCTCAAATGTTATTTGATTTTACCATGGTATTTGATTTTACCATTTTACCAAACCACCATTAAGAATGGCATAATTGTAAATATGCCAAACTTTAAGGGTATTTTGGTAATCGGGCGAACCTCCTCATTTGCCTATAAATAGAGGGGTAGGGGTAGAGAGAAAATAACCAATTCACTCATATCTGATCTGATCAGTCTGATCGAATCGATAAATCTATTTTCTCTTTTTCTCGGTTACGGTTGTTTACGGGATTCAGAAATAATATATTTTTGCGAAAGTTGCGGTATTTCTATTTGAATAACTGCGAGTCGTAAATATATTTATTTTGTCTTTTTCTCGGTGAATAATGTTTTTGCATAATTCCGCGGTTTACGGTATTTCTGGCAAAAGAAATAAACCGCTCTCTGGTTAGTCCTGGTGGATAACCAATAGAGGTATCAGACGTCTGATACTTCGAAGCGAGACGTTCCTCAGATTCGGTCTTCTCGGTCTACTGCAATCCAATTGGAATTTGGATCAAGGTATAAATATGTTATATTAATCTATTTAATTTGTAGATAGATTAAAGTTTTAGAAATCAATTATGGAGTAGATATGTAAAATGATTAAATCGGGTTTTGATGCCAAAGAATACTGAAGGTGGATCCCCTTGGAAAGTATTCTGACATACCTCGTTTAATCCTTGGCTTAATATAGAAGTAAAATTTTTATTTTACGTTCTTTCCGCATATTAAGCTAATCAACGGTTTGGACGGCCGTAACCCAACAAAGGCCACCTGCAGATCATAAATATTGTCCGCTATAATTGGTCTCTAGAAGAGAACCAAAATTTGTACCATCTAAATGTATTTGGTTGTGCAATATATGTTCCAATTTTTCCTCTACAACGCACAAAAATAGAACCTCAAAGAAGATTGAAAATTTATATTGGTTTTAACTCTCCTTCTATTATGTATTTAGAACCATTAACAGGAGATGTTTTTACAGCAAGATTTGCTAATTGTCATTTTAATAAATCAATATTCTCAAATTTAGGAGAAGAAAAATAAAAGCTGGATAAACAAGTAATTTGGAATTTATTGTTATCTTATCTTGATCTCTGAAGTGGTCGAAGTGAACTCGAAGTTCAAAAGATTATACATTTGCAAATAATTGCAAATGAATTGCCCAATGCATTCAAATATACGAATAGAGTTACTAAATCTCATAATCCAGCTATAACCACACCTGCTCGAATTAACATTACAAAAATGTCTAATAAATCTAATGTGCGTAGAAAATGTGAAATACCATTTGGTTCTAAGAATGTAAATCTACGTAAAAGGAAAGAGCATAATAAAACAGTTGGCACAACCCTAGAAGAGGATAAAACTCCTGAAGAAGTTGATAAAACTCCAGAAGAGGTTGATAGTAAAACTCCCGAAGAAGTCGATAAAACTCCAGAAGAGGTTGATGGTAAAACTCCTGAAGAAGTCAACAAAATCCCATAGGAAGTTAGCAGTAAAACTCCTAAAGAAGTCAACAAAACTCAGAAAAGGTTAATGGTAAAACTCCTGAAGAAGTAGATAAAACCCCATAAGAGGTTGATAGTAGAACTCCTGAAGAAGTTGATAAAATCCTAGAAGAGGTTGATCAAATTTAAAAACAAACATATGTTGATGAAATCTTTACATGCGCTATAGCAAGCGATGTTATAAACGAAGAAAATAATTTACCAAAAACTCTGAAAGAGTGTAGACACCGAAATGATTAGCCTAAATGGAAAGATGCCATACAAGCAGAATTAAGTTCACTTGACAAACGTCAAGTATTTAGACATGTAGTTCAAACACCCAAAGATATTAACACTGTAGGTTACAAATAGGTATTTATTATAAAAAGAAATGAGAACAATGAAATTGTGAGTTACAAATGGGTATTTATTATATGGTTCACTTGATAATGACATATGTATGAAAGTTCCTAAAGGATTGAAAATGCCTGAAGCATATAAGTTAAAATCTAGAGAAATGTATTTTATAAGATTAAAAATATCCTAAAACAATCAGGTCGAATATGATATAATCAACTAAGTGAGTACCTTCTAAAAGAAGGATATAAAAACAATATAATTAGTCCGTGTTTTCATTAAAAAATATAATTAGCACCCAAGTCTTACTTTATTTATTTCATAAATTGAAGTATTGGCATCAACCTGGAAGCTGTAAGCCGCATCTTTCGAGTATTGGCATCCGAACTCCCCTTTCGTGAGTTTTCTACCGAAGTACAATGCAATGAATATTTTTGGTATATTTCTGACATTATAAAATAAATTCGTCATTCAATATCAGTTTGTTGTTTATTTCTTAAATTTCAAACATTCAAAAAAATTAATTTAAAAAAATATATATCTCGGTCACTATTAATCGCAATCGCCTCAGAATCGCCTAAAAAGATTGTGTGAATTATGGTGAGACAGGAGAGAAAAAACAGTTTAATATAGGCCAGCCAGTGCAAACCGCCCCCCGGGGGGCGGTTTGGTTATGAGTGAAAAAAAATTTGAATCTTGGTTATTAATATTACTTTATTTACTTTTATGGTTATTAATAAAAATGCCGGTCCAAATCAACCCAAAGATATTGAAATAGAATTAAACACGTGTTCCGCTATCTTTGCGGAACTCGAGATATGGAGTTATACTATCAACAGGATACAAAATCCAATTTAATTAGATATGCATATTTGTCGGACCCACATAAAACACGATCTCAAATGAGATAGGTATTCACTTATTGTGGAGTTGCAATTTCATGGCGACCGACAAAACAAACTCTTACAGCAACATCATCAAGATACTCACTTGTAAATGATTAACATCCATAACCTAATTTATATATATATATATATAACTAGGGTGCTCCTAAGTTCACCAAACCTCTTGTGAACTTGACTCTAAAATATATCGAATCGACTTTAAACGATGAATCCAAACCATTGAAACTCTTCTACCTAATGAGTGATGCGTCTACATGTGAAAATTCTAAAGTTTTGAATTAATTTAATATAGAGTCAAGTGGTCAAAAGTTTAAGGTTTATAAATTAATTTTAATGCATTCATTTTTTGGACTCCTTTGACCACTTGACTCTATATTAAATTAATTCGAAACTTCAAAATTTTCACATGTGGACGCATCACTCATTAGGTAGAAGGATTTCAACAGTTTGGATTCATCGTTTAAAGTCGATTCGATATATTTTAGAGTCAAGTTCACAAGAGATTGGGTGAACTTAGGAGCACCCTAGTTCTACTATATATATATATATATACATACTAGTATCGTGCCTGACCGTGCATTACAACGAGAATATATTATAAGAGGAAAAAAATTCACACAAAATAACATATTTTTATAAAAAAAAAAAATTGATCAATGAAAATAATAATTGTTCAACAATATCTTCATGATACTAAAATAGATTGATTCTAAGTTCAAATTATAATTAAAAGGTCGATTAGTATAATAAAATCCAATGAGAAATAACGTCAATTTAGTGCAAATTGGAGATATATATAAATTGCAAATTGGAGATATATATTATACATCTTGTATCTCTCAGAGGAAAATCAAATATTCAATTGCTACAATTGAAACATATAATAAAATTTAAATATTAAATTAATATGGTTCATACTTTATTCCTCACTCAAGATCTTCCGATAAACTATATTTTTGGTATACTCCTGGAGCTTCAATTTTCTCTTTCTATTTCTACATATATTTTATCGTACATCGTGATATACCTCTTAACAATGCAACATAATTTTGATCTTGCATAGCATGCTTCAATATTTTGCAACTGGATGCATGAAATTAGTTTGATTAAAAAAAAGACTAACTTATAGATATATACGAAAATGGCAATCAAGGACAAATCAATATGTTATTAATCAAATCAAAAGTTTGATATTTAAAAATGGAAAGAAATCAAGACAAAAAAGAACATGCTAAATAAATTTTGTAGCGAGTATGTGTGACGAGTACATATCTAAATAAATTTAGACTTCTACGAGTAAAAACACATAAAAAAAGATGCATAGAATAAAAAAAGGCATATTATTTAATTGGAGGGCTGATATTCAATTAGAAATTTTATCTTTTAATCATAGTCATTGACGGATCAGGATATCTACGTACGTACTTAATACTAGTATTGTGCCCGTGCGTTGCAACGGGGACATATTATAAGATTGAATAGAATATGAAGAGACCTTTTTGTTTGACATTCACACAAAATAAAAAATATATATATTTAAATGAAAAGAAAAGATACGGATGAAAAAAAAACGGAGGTCTAAATAATAAATAACAATAAAAGAAACAACAACAAATAAAAGAAATGATCAAATATAATATGAAAAAAGTTCTTAAAGTATCATTGCCAGCATGATCCTCTTTGATGTGGTCTAACATTTTTTAAAATGAACAAACAAAATATATAATTAAATTATTTAAATAAGAATTTTCTCTACAGATATATTCTTGATGGAAATTATTTTGTTAGAAACTTTCTCTAGAGATCATTTCTGTACACGAAAGTTTTAAATATTCTTCATTTTTCTATACACGAAATTATTCAAAAATTCTCTGGATACACAAACCCCTCTCCGTCAGGATTTTATTCTTGCTATCCCACGTGATTTTATTAGTTCTTCAAATAAAGCATATTAGCAGGAAAATGGGGTGCAAATTTTAACAGCAACATTCTGGGTCAATGCAGCGTTTGAGGTGAGAGAAAAAATTCATTTGGACTCTAATGCCCTTCCTTCATAAAGGAAATTAATAAAGACGACACGCTATTCAATAATTCGAATCTTTAAAATTATGTTGGCTATTTGAACGGTTCAGATAAAAGAGAACCTCCAGTTGTAACAGTGCAAATAATTATATCATACCTTGCAGATCTATATAAACGGACTTAAAATTGAGATTGCAAATTCACAATAATGCTAACGACCTATGTGAAAAATTTTATTCACAAAATGAGATCCTCTAGACCTATTAATTTTAGTTGAGTTAGATTGTATATTACCTGCATGGAGTAGTGAAAAATTGTTCTTGAACCTTACATAATAATCAATATGATTGACATTAATCTTTAGTTGTATATATTTTTCAATAATCTTATTATATTAATAAACTATTTATGAATTATTTATTTTACAAAGAGGAGGATTCAAATGCCTCCATGTTTGTGCCTCCAACATGCCTCTATTTTTAAAATATTAATAACTCAAAATTTAAAACATAAACACCAAAATAAAACCATTAGATGCGATTGATGTTAATTTTTCTCTGTGGTCATAAAAAAATATCACATTTCGATTTTGTTTTATGTTAATAAATATGTTGACAAATCAACACTAGAAATTATCCACATCAGTACATTTTTACAAACTCTTGATGACAATTAAATAAAGTTTAAATGTCATAATATTTTGCACGTGTGTAGATAAAATCATATAGTTCATATCCAATGGCTTTATTTTGAATTTTAAATTTTAAATTTTAAATTTTAAGTTATAATTTTTTTAAAAATGAAGGACAAAAAATAAAAACATTTAAACTGTCCTCTTTTACAAAAACTCAAACATAAATTTCTCAAATTCGTGTATAATGTGCCATGTTGATCTTTTTCTAATAATGCATGATTAGTGGCGGGATCCAAATTTTTTTTTCTAATTTCGTACTCGATATATCCAATTCAAATATTAAAAAAAAAACTCAAAAAGCTCTAAATTTTTTAGAGAAAAACATTACAATCTTTTTTTCATTATACAAGGATCTAATTTATTTACAGATAATTACATAGAAATTTAGACTGCTATTTTTTTTTTGAAACAATATACTGCTACTACATAACACGAAAATTTATGCATCATCAAAATTTTTACATTTATAGCAGTTTAAAAATTAACCTTTAATATTTTTATTTGTAGTTTTATTATGTTTTTTACAGAGTTTTGCTGCCAATTATGGGAGGAATAGTTGTTATTGAAAATGAGGTATCTTGTATTTCTTCTTTATATATGTAGGAGTTTTTTTTTCATACACCCCACATCCTTCACTAAGCTTTTATTTCTGGATATTTATGTTTGAGTTTTTGTAAAATAAATAATTCATAAATAGTTTGTTAATATAATAAAATTATTGAAACATATTAAAAGATGTATGTCAATCATATTGGTTATTATGTAAGATTCAAGAACAATTTTTCACTACTCCATACAAGTAAGATACAATCTGACCCAACTAAAATTAATATGTCTAAACGATCTCATTTTGCGAATAAAAATTTTCAAATAGGACGTTGGCATTATTTTGTGAATAAAGATGTATGCCAATCATATTGATTATTATGCAAGGCATGATGCAATTATCTGCACCGTTAGAGATGGAGTTTCTCTTTTTTCTCAACCATTTAAATAGCCAATAAAACTTTTAAAGATCTGAATAGTGTGTCGTCTTTATAAGTTTCCTTTATGAAGGAAGGATATTACAGTCCAAATGAAATTTTAATTTGCTATTAAAATCTACACCCGGGAAATAGAAATGAAGATATAAGGAAATAATTTGATTGTAAAAATTAAAGATAGATTTAAGAAAAAATAAGGAAACAAATTGCTAATGATTCATTCAATTTTAATTGTGACAAATTATATAGTAGTATGTGTGGTGAGTATGATTTTAACTAAATTTAGACTTCTACACATAAAACAGATATATTTAATCAAAAGATAACAGATCATGTGATTGAAGGGTTGATATTAAATCTGAAAGTTTAACTTTCAATCTCAGCCATTGGCGAATCAGGACAACTACATACGTTATATAAAAATGAAAAAATGAAGATATATCATCATCTTGTCGTGTCCAATCCAAGATAAATGCAAAATAATCTCAATTTGAATAGAATTTTACAACTTCCCCATCTCCACTTGTATCAACCAACTTTATCCGGAAATTAAATAATTAACCCTCAATAAAACAATTCTAGTAACACTGCACGAGAAATCACGGTACAGAGATAAAGATTACAAAAATAGCCATGTAGTGTCATGTGTCATGTTTGCACAATTATCTCAACTAGAAGCTCATATTCATAGAAACCAAACTAACCACAAAACTTGTATGTATAGCTTTTCTATCCCAAAATAAGCCCCATTTCTTTATTACTACCAATGACAACAAGGAAAAGGAAATTATCCAGCAAATTAAGTGGCAAATGATAATATAACAAAGACTGGAACTGGATAAAAGGCAATTGCCTTGGACCTAGCATTAGCATAGAATGCCGACTTATTTTTTTCTTTTCAATATACCAATAACAATGCTAGCTAGCCACATAGTGTAAGAAATGCAAACTCATCCCAATTTCCACTGCAAATTCATACCTACAACTCTACAAAAGAACTTTTTTATGTAACACCATATGCATATAACCATATCAAGGAACAAAACTAGTAACAGTGTTATCGGGCTACAATTTCATAGAAAACTAATGTATAAATCCACCTCCACCTTCCAAGTCTCAATCGATGGCAATGATGAGAAAACCAACTGAAATGTACATGAGAAAGACTGGATAAAGTGCCAAGGCCTTGCGCCTAGGGTTTACAGCTGCACTCATAAAGGGGTATGCTGCCCAAGAGCTCCAAGCAAGTGTAATTCCAACCACAACTATTTTAAGTATAACATTGTCTTTGAGCATGCAAATAACAGCACCTACGTCAAGCGGGAACAGGCAATAACCCAGCAGACTCAAGCTTTGGAAAAATATTATGTGACCTCCCTACAATTAATCACGTAAAAGAAATAATTAATTCACATTAAAGCTGGATCAGATTTCTAGTCCAGCAACTGGTACAGGATATTACCTGACTGGTACAACTAAGATTTTTGTATTTATTTTATCATGTAATCCTCTTTATGCAGCAGAAGGCAGGAATTTAAAAAATGAAGGATACAAGTTTCAAAACAGATTTACCAAAAAAACTAAATAGGGAGATAAAGAAAAGGGTTAAAAGAGGTGAGAAGAGGGTATACCAGGAGAAGAACATTTAGAGTGAGAATAACAGCTCCAGCAGCAAGCACCGCAAAAGCAACCGCAAATACTTCAGACTAAAGCAAACAAAAAATAGAAACATAATACATGTCAGTTAAGTATATATGTATCACTCGGTGCCAAACTTTAAGCATAGGTCAGTAGAAAAATCAGTATTCTGTCAACCCAAACCATTAATTGAGCCATTTGATTAACAATATTTCAATTGCCACAAAAAGTGGAACTTGCACAATTTGGCCTAAACTTGTCAAGAAGCTTTGATTATCATATCCACAACTCGTACACTGCCATTAAATTAAATGAACTTCAATAACTCTGAATGCAGTGCTCTATCCATAAAGTTAAAAGTTAATTTTTGTTCTGGTTTAATTCAAATCTTGTGATCCAATTAAAAGAAGAAAACAAGAAATTCCCACAAACGCTAAACGAATGCCCTCCATTTCTATTATTCTACTTCTCCTGAGATCAATCCACTTACAAATTAATCTTTAAAGCATAGAGGAGCAAATTGAACTAAGATTTAATAGAAAAACATTACATATAAAAGCATGAACTATTAAAATTAAAAAAGGGAATGAAATCAGAAGGAGATCTAACCTTCTTCACTGAGGCGGACCAAGAGAGCGTAAGACCAAGAAAAACGATGAAGAAGAAAGGCCCCCACAGATCCCAATCCCTAAGCGCCTTTCCTGGATCTTCTCTATTCGGATTTGGAAACACAACGAGCTTAAGATTACTGACTATCCTGGACAGATCGCGCTTGACCGTGTCCCAAACGGGTTCAGTGAGCGTATTTGTGGGAGATCCGAAGCCTTCAGAGGCGATGGCGACACGAGCAGTGGGAAGAGTGTTGGGGTTAACGGGGGCGGTTGGGACGATGGTAATGGGGATAGAAGGAGGGAGGGAAGGCGGAGGCTTGGGTGCGGTTGAGAGAGGAACGGAGATGGGGATGGTGGCACGAGGAGGCGAGGGGGGACGGGCAGGAAGAACAGTAGCGGAGGGAGCGGCGTAGATGAGAGACTCGATCTCGTCTATGTCGGATTGGGAGGAGGGGTGAAGAGGGACTGTGTCGTTTTCCGACATTGTTGAGAGGAGAGGATCTGGGGTTAGGACTTAGGACTTAGGAGGGTATTAATTGTAGAGAGGAAAAGAGAGATCTGACTTCTGAGAGAGATGCTTATTTATTCCTAACCGCGGTTCGGAGGAGGAAGAACGATTGAACGAAGAAGGAGAAGGAGAGGGTTGAGTTTTTCTTTTTCTTCAACTGTTTTTTTTATTTCTTCAGTTTTCTTTTCACAAAATGTAGGGGTCACCCGTAGGGATGGCAATGGGCCTAGCCCACGGCTATTTTGTCAAGCCCAGGTCTGGCCTGTCCGTAAAAAATTAATGGTCCGCCTACCTGACTCAGTCTGACGGGCTTGAAAATTTAGGCCCGGCCTGCCCAATAGGCTTTTCCTCCAGGCCCAGGCCTGCCCGGCCTTGCCTGTCCTTGCCCGTGGGCCTTCCTGGCCCGCCCATACCCGGTGGCCCATCCACACCAATCCCACCAAATTATATAGCACATCAAACATAATTACACGGTACACATAATTTCACAAATCACAGTCACATTAATATATTGCATAGTTTCACAAATCACAATCACATAATTTATAGTTTAACAAACTAATTAACAACAAACAACAACAGAATAATTAACAAACAACTATAAATAGTTTGACAAACAATAACAAACAGAATAGTAATTTTGCTACTCAAACGCCATATTGTAACATTCAACTACTCATTAAAAGCAGATATTGCATTACTGCTCCACAAGTCTTGATTCCTTGGTGAAGTATCCCACTGCAGACAATGAGAAGAACCATCATTGGTGTCATTTTGTTGGATCTTAAAAAGAAATGAAACTTAAAACCACACAGTTTGCATAAAATTGTTGTTCATGTTTCCCTCTTTTAACTACACAAGAAGCAAACTCCAGAAAACAAGGTTTAATGAAGTAAAAAATTTAATCAACATGGGTAATTTTAATGAAGTAAAAATTAATTAATCTAACCTACTAATATGGAGACCAAACTCCAGAACTAATTACGATTTACGAAGTCACTACTCTTCCTCTTCTTCTATTGCTCTCATCTGTATAATTACAAAAACAAGGTTCAGCCATGATAAGTTTGTATAACCTAGATTAATTTTATCTATGAACTATTTAATTATAAACAAGGTTCTTCTATTACCTAAACAAGAAGAATATTAGACCAAATTAAAATCAGAAAATTAGAATCGGAAAATTAAAATCATAACAACCCTACAAAAATAAGGCAATAGGTTAAAAGCACGATTTAACCAAACCTAACCAGCACTTCCTAAACAGAAATTAAGAACCAGAAATTCTGACAGACAATTTAAGAAGAAGAGTTACCTCAGCATTTACATCGACATCTCCATCTCCATCTAAATCATCATAATATGTCTTAAATGGATTACCCTCTCCCAAATCTGAAAAAAAAAAAAAAAAAAAAAAAGACAACTCATAGTTAAATGAAAATATGAGCATATTTAATTAAAATACTACAAAAATGAGACTATACGATATTATACCTTCGAAATCAGCCCTTAACCAATTTTGTGCGTATGCTAGAGCTTCAACAAGTTGAGGATGAAGTCTATTTCTTTGTGGACTAATTATTCGCCCGCCCATGCTAAAAGCTGATTCGGATGCAACTGTTGAAATGGGTATTGCATATATGTCTCGAGCAATGTTTCGCAAAGTTCAAAATTTGGATCCATTAGACGACTTCCACCATTCGAGCACGTCAAAGTTGTCATCGTCAGTTGGAACCAAGCCTTCTTCTAAGTAAAGTTCCAACTCCGTAGTCATGTTGTAATCCTTCTTCATAGTATCGACAAACATGTTGTAATCATTTGGAAAACCAACTTTTGGTTTCTTTGCCCTTACGATTGTTGGTTCCTCAACTTGTTGATTCGAATCTCTTCTTTGATACTCCCGAAACAATTGACAGCATGAATCAAGAACTTTTTCAACTTCTCCTCCATAATTATTACCATAAATCTTCTTATAGTAATAAGTTATGAGAACTGTTTTAGACCTTGGATCTAAAAGAGTGGCAACCCCCATGATACTATGTATGTTACCCCAATATTTCTCATATTTTTCATTCATTCTTGATGCCATAATCGCAATGGTTAGGTTAGAATCTAACATCCAATTTTGCAAAGCCAATCTTATTTCACAAATGTTTGAAAAATAAAGGTTGGCTGTTGTGTATTTTGTCCCGAAAAACAATTCTGTTGTAGTGTAAAAAATCTTTAATTTTGCACATATAATTCTAGCATTCTCCCAATCTTCGTCCGACGGCACGGTTTTGTATTGCTTATCACGTATTTTCAAACGATGGAAAACATCCTTATATGTTAGGGCTGTTTCTAACATATTATAGGTTGAATTCCATCGTGTTTTAACATCATAGCATAACTTTTTGGTACAGCTGATTTTACATTGCCGTGCCGTCTCTTCAAATTTTTCTATTTTTTTAGGAGTAGAGGACCAATATACACAACTAGCACGAATTTTTTCTAAACTTGGACCAATTACATCTAACCCATCCTTTACGATTAGGTTCAAAATATGTGCGCAACAACGCATGTGCAAAAAAGACCCACCTAGTAAGAGTTGTTCACTTTCTAATTTATTAACCAAAGCCTCAACTACTCCATCATTAGTACTACAATTGTCAACCATTATAGTTGACAACCTACTATCTAAATTCCAATCTAAAAGAACATTCATTAAGTGCTCCACGAGTACATCTATAGTGTGGGGAGAAGGTACGTATTGGAACGTACAATTAATACTTAATTTTAGCACAATTAACACTTAATTTCAGCACATAAGTAAATAACAAGTTTCAATACCTTAATAGTCGCTGCTGTAGATGCCATGAATCATCCACAAAATGCGCAGTAACCGTCATATAGGACTTCTTTTGGTTGTCTGCTGTCCACATGTAGGTTGTAATTGCCACCCTCCCTTCATTGTTCTCTAATTGCCACATGACTCTCTTCGTTCGATCCTTATAAAGTTTAAAAACATCACTTCTCACCATGTTACGAGTTGGGATTTTGAACAATGGTTGCATGCTATTGCAAAAAATCTTGAATCCCATTTGGTCAACAAGCGAGAGAGGATGCTCGTGCAACACTACCATCTACACAAGATCTTTTCTACAAACCCCTTGATCAAATTCATAATTTGATAAAGTAGTTTTCCCTTCTGATTTTTTAGTGACTAACAGTTTTTGGAAAGCTTGAGGGAATTTTTGTTGTTTTTTCTTTAAACAAGACTCTATATGGGATCTAAGATGTCGTGTACCACTGCTGGCGCTTGCTGCATAATTGTTCTTACAGTACTTGCATTATGCCCTTATCTTGTCACCAATCATCTTCTTTGTCATATGCTCCCACACTTTAGATTTCAGTTTGGATGTATCAATAACATCTGGCTGATTAGGGGTACTTGATGACGGTGTTGCGGAACCAGCAGCACCTGATGCCGCTGCTGCACTTGTTGCCAGACTTGCATTTGCGACATCACTTGGTATCGGTGTTGGGGCAGAGCCCTCTCTAGGGGTAGAGGTTGCTTCCTCTTGACTAGTCGGTTCTTGCGGAGTTGCCAAGATAATATCTATAGGAGTTGCCATTTTGCCAACAAAAAGAAGAGTATTAGACCAAATTACTTCATTTTGATAATTTCCATCTAGTGTCTATTATGTATTAGAGAAAAGGAGAAGAAAAAAAAAAGAACAGGAGCAAAAACAGATTCTATGTATATTTTTCATAGGAGCTACAAACAAACTTCCAGAAAATTAAAATCTATACATGGTTATTTTATTAAATTAAAATCAGAAAATTGAAATCTATACTTGCACAAAATTAAAATCAGAAAATCAGCTACATGGTTATTTTATTAAATTAAAATCAGAAAATTGAAATCTATACTTACACAAATAGTATTTAGCACTTGCGTAACAACAACTCTTCACCTAAAACTTCTCTTGTCGGATCTGCTACCTGCACATATAATTTTGCAAAATCAGATATGAAGTTGTTGTAAATACACACAGCTTAACAAAAAGAGGAGAGTTGTCAAGCTCCAAATTCTCCAAATCAGATATTGAAGGAGATTAAACAAAAGTTATACGAGGAAGCAGCCCCACAAAATTCATTTGTGCAAGTACCTTTGAGCTATCTGATTCTGTTCTGGCACCAAATTCATTCCTTTGCCTTCGCCTTCTGTCGCTGAGTAGGTGAGGTATACAATCATATCATTGTTATCTTTAACACTAACACCACGGGACCTCCTTTTTCTCTCTAAAACTGTACCTGAAAAAAGTGGTTTGGTAGACCAGACCCTTTTAGTACAGCAATATGCTAATGCTATGCGAGTTTCTTCTTTTCCGATAAGGTGACAATTGACTAACAAATTTGCAATATATTCTCTGATTGCGAGTGCCAACTTATAAGGTTTCTGCTTTGTATTCCACATTTTTTTAAATTTAATTAGCGTACAGTTGAAACGACGTGAACGTGTCATATTTCTTTCTCACCAGTTACCAGTTACCAGTTACCAGTTGGTGCTGGGGAATGAATACAAGCAAAATTAGCCTAAGGGCCTTCAACTCAAAAAAAAAAAAAAATAACAAGCAAAATTTGTACCATGGATTTGAGAGAGTCAGAGAGGGGCCGGTACCAAGTCACAGCTGCCTTCCATAGTTAACACCAGCCTGGCCTGGCCCATTGCACCGAGTAGCACCAAGTCGCAGCACCGAGTACCAAGTCGCAGCACCGAGTAGCACCAGTCAGCACCAAGAGAATAGAAAAATTGCAAGCAACAAAGAATGATGGAAGAGAGTGATGGAAGAGGTGGAGCGGCAGAGTCGGAGAAAGAGATGAGCGGCTGAGGTCTAAGAGCGAAAGAGTGAAGTGAAGAGAGGAGCGGCTGCAGCTATTCAAAAAACCCTAGATCTAGTTTATTGTATATTAACATATAAGCCCAACGGGCTGCCTGTGGGCTTCGACCTAAGTCCAAGCCTGGCCTGGCCCGTCGTTAGGCCCGCCCTGGCCTGGCCCATTGCAGCTTCGGGCCGACCGGGTAAAGGACGGGCCAGGATGGTATAACCGGGCCTCCGAGCCAAATGGGCTTTTTTGCCATCCCTAGTCATGCGAGCAATAACTGGACATGTCCCTTTGTAGTGCACTGGAGAACTCAAGCATGTTTTGCTTCATCTCTGACTCTGGACATCTCTACCAAGGATATTAATTAAATTAATTACCCTCGTTTAGGATTCTTTAAACTACTTTACAGTATTCTAAATCAATATACAAAGAGAGAGCTCTACTCTCACTCTGATACGTTAAGAAAATTTCAACAAAAAAAAAGGTAATAATATATAGATATAATTAATTTTATGGGCAAATTAGGAGTCTAAAATCTAAAATTTAAAACAATTATAATATTTGTCTGAATTTTTCGAAACAACCAAACTTAATGTAATTTTGAAATTTATACCTTATATAAATTGGGACTAGATACAATCTTTTATGCATGAATATGAATAAAATTTCTTCCTTTATGAATATCCAAAACTTTGAGGGTTTATTTCGCAAAATTGCCAAATACATATCTTTCTCTCTCTCTCTCCCTCCATCCCTTCCCTGCCTTGTGTGTGTTGTCCGTCCAAGAGAAAGAAAAAGAGAAGAGAGAAGAGAAGAAAGGAGAGATCACCTTTTCCCTTGAAAATCCATCAAACAATTTGAAGAAAGAAGTGGAAAGGTTGAGATCTCCCCAAAATTTGCCATCTAACTCCTCTATTGGTACTTGTTTTCTCTCTTTTGTCTCTCAAAAATCTGAATTTCAACTCCATTTTCTAGGATTTGCTCAAATCTGAATATTTTTGTATAAATTGTGAGCAATCTACCTCCATTAAACTTCCATGTTGCTAGTTAGTACTTCCTTCCTCAATGTCACCTAAACTGCGACTTTTTCGTTAGGGTTGGTTTCAAATCCGAAATTTGGGGAAGAAATTTTGATTAGTTTAGTTCAATCCGACCAACAAAGGTATTGATTGGTAATGTCCCCTCTTTCTCTTGAAAATATGGAATTTATTTTGGTTTTGGTTAATCTAGGGTTTGTATAATTGGGGAAAATATAAAATCTAGGAAAATCTAGAAAATCTGGCAATTTTTCATTGGCTGTGGACCGCAATAGATAAGTCATCTGAAGGCTGGAGAGATTATGGATGGGTTGCGGACCGCAATGGATCTTGTTGCGGGCCGCAAGAAATGAGTCAGAGCCTCTGGAAAAATTAAGGATTGGTTGCGGACCGCAATGGATTTGGTTGCGGGCCGCAATAAAAGTATAAATGAACTAATATAGCTCAAGTAGGCATATCAATTGTTGAACAAAGATTAAATCAATTATGTATGATTGAACTAGGTGTAGGCTCGGTTGAGCAAGAGTTTGCGGGACTTTTCGAGACGTCCGAACCATAGGGACGCGATACGCTTTCCGTAATCAGGTGCGGGGTTCTTGGACTTGTTTGATGTTTCATTTTCAGAAATTAAATTCTCTTTTTCGATTGTCATGTTGTATGCTTGATTGTTGCATTTTTGACGGATTGCATGTTTGATTGTTGCATAATTAGAATAGTGTGAATTGTTTGCATAACTCAATTTGGTTAAAACCAAATTGTGTGACATGGTTGATTTGCATATTTGTATGGTTGTCATCTTGATTGTGCTCTTATGATTTGTTTATGATTGAAAGTCACCACAAATTGATGATTATGGAATTATGTGAATGAATTTGCAAAGTCTGGTTCGCTGGGCGAGCCGACAAAGTCTATCGCTGGGCGATGACTTTGAACCAATATGTGCACATGTTGTGGTCAATCAACTGCTGGGCGGTGATTGATCGAATCAGTCAATTGCAGGGCGTTGACTGATTGTGACGGAGACTATGGGTGACTTGTGTGTAACGTCTATGGCTCGGGGACATTACCCTACGTGGTAACGCATTTGGACAGTCAATTGAATATTACGACATTGTGAATTATTTCAAGTGAATTCTCACTATATGATATGGAACCAGACTTTATTAATGGTTAAGCCAAAGCCTACAGATGAGTGTCAGATAAAGGGTCCAGCTCGGTGGAACATCTGTAGGTGTCAGTAACCCTACAGATGAGGGTTTGACAAAGGGTCCAGCTCGGTGGAACATCTGTAGGTGCTACCAGCCATAATAAAATGAGTTAAGCCAAGGCATTTACAGATGGGTGTCAGATGAAGGGTCCAGCTCGGTGGAACATCTGTAAGTGCTACCAGCCATACTAAAATAAGTTAGGCCAAATATGTGCTTGTTTGAACTTCACCTTGGAAATTCCGTAGATTGTACTTCGTTTGATTACTTGTTGTCGAGCATATACATATACTTATATATTGTTATAGAATGGCTAATGTGCTTTTGTATGGATTTCATTTTTGAACATGGAGTCTGATTGCAAGTCCAATAACTCGATTGTGGCAAATTCGCACTGAGAATTATATTCTCACCCCCACCCTTTGGGTACCTTTTACAGGTTCTGGTGCGGTTGATCCTCGCAAGTAGTAGGCCCTTGGTATATGTCACCATATTACCTTAGTGGTTATTTTGGTTATTGACTAGAGGGCATATTTTGTTGTGTTATATGGCTCCTTATATACCTTATGGTTGGTATCAGTACGAGATACATTTTGTATGTTATACTTTTACCATATATTTTGTACTTAGACTATTATAAATAGATTTGTTTTATGTCTTTTATTGTATTATGATGAGTATATTTTTAATTGTCTTGTAAGCATACATGAGGTTGTATGTTTACGGCAAGGCTCTGTCACTATTTATGGCCGCGGGGTGTGACACACTCTCAGTTTGTAATCATAATGAAATACTAGCTAGGTTGAGTACTTTTTAGGATGGATGAAATTACGCCTGGCGGTCCTAAGTCCTAACCTAATTAAGCATACATACACTTTGTGCAATTGCTTAATCTAAATGATTATAAATATACTTCAAATAACGAAATTGATGCAACTAGCACCATATCGCGAGTTTATATTCACTAAAGTTGTGTATGAGTTTTAGGATTACTAAATTCATTTTTAACTTTAATATGAATATTCTAATTTCTTAATCAATTTTGCGTTACTTATCGCTATATAAGACTTTAGATAATGTTAATAATTAGTAGAAATATAAAACATAATTTTTTTTTAAAAAAACACTATATATGATAGTTTTTGTTATAGCTACGTTATTCGTGATAGCTTTTTATTTAGCATTTCCGCGATGACGCGATAATCACTATTCATAACCTTATTTTTATATGATGAATTTGAACGCTTTATTTGAATCTACCTGATGATTAAAATATTTATAAACCAATTACTAGGACAAATCTGAGAAATTCTTCGTTTAAAATTAATATGACGAATCTGAAAAAAAAATGATAATATGATCGAAATTATGGGCCAAACTTTAAAAATACCATTTGAAAATAAACGCCGGACATTTAAAGTCCTTATTTTTCAATTTTTTGCTATTTCAATTCTCCATTAATATTTTTGAACATAAGCTAGGTTTCTAATATGTCAAAACATGTAAAAATTGTACATTTTTTTAGAGTTGTATTATATATCGAGTTTCTCCCTCCTTTGTCTGGATAAGCTAAACAAAGTTCTAGATACAATTGAAAGGCTTTAAAAAAACAAAACAGAGAGAGAGAGAGAGAGAGAGATAGAAGAGAAACATCAGTTGGGATCTGTTTTGTACGATTTGAAGAGTCACTGCAGGATAAACTTAAGATTGTGATTCTCTGGGGGATTGGATATAGTAATTAATTCATATCCGTGAACCGTGATATGACAACAAGATACTATGTTATGTTATGTTATGTTAGACCAAGTAAGACTCCAAGGAAGGAAGTTTCTCTACGATTGGATTGGATTCGATTCCGCCTCAGTAATTTGTTATACAGATGGTGATGGTCTGATGGATAGTATTGCATTGAAGATTCTCTTCTCTACTTGCCTCGTCCTGACTCCTGACTAGATGATGAACAGGCCCTTAATGAGTTTGGTCAAATCTTTGGGAAATTAATGGATTACCATCTCATCTAACCACTAAGCTGGGCATATGCCTGAATTAATGGTGGATTATATATTGACTTTTTTCCGATCGAACACAGACACACCAATATTAAATTATTTGTTACCACATTAGCAGTCATTAACAATTAACAATATGAAATTACCAACTAATCTGACAGTAATTAATATCTATCTATCTCATCGCTTTTCAATTCAATACCTAGTCCCTACTGATGAACAAGCTAAATTAATAATGGTAGTTAAAAGCTATAAGAAAAACGAAAAACAAATAGTAAAAAAGGTTAGGTTAGTGATTGGAAGCTGCAAATTAAATTGTTTTGCAACTCCCCTTGCTAAATATTATTGTCAAAAATCACCACCAACCTCAACTCCCCCTTTAGGTTCTCCTGTTAATTGCAATTGAGTCCATCACACAACTCCAAAACGGGTCCATCATACTTGCTAATAAACGGGTTGACCCGGACCCACAACAATGAACAAATTGAAGCCAGAAGAATTGACCAGACCACAACAATTGTGGGCACTCTATCCTGCTTTCCCATACACCCTTTCAAAAACGGGTACAGATGCAAAATTACCCAAACTGCAAAAAATAGTCTCCCAAAAAGCGGGCCCCATGATTCGTACCCATTTGCCATCGCATTTGAAACTCCTGATATAATCCCAATGAAGTTCAAAATTAAAAGAGTCATGGGGGGAATCAGCAGAGTGGTCCACTTAAATGTGTATAATTCTGAGAAATCCTCATCATCCCCTCCTTTTGACGTGACAGTGAAATTTGTATCTATCCCAGCTAATACCTTTAGAAGACCTTGGAACAGTGCAAATAGGTGAGACGAAGCACCACCTATCACCCAGAATTGCTCGTTTCGCCACCAATCCTCTACTCCCACATGCCCCCACCGCATTTCAAGGATACTAGTTGCTGCTATTGACACGAATAGTGCCATAAATACTATACTTGCATATATATCAATCTGCACAAGACCAAAACAACATGGCATTTTTCTCATTTGGACTTTAAAAATGGATATATGACTTAGTAAGCATATGTCATGATATGCTTATAAGTTAGTTATTTATAAATGATATTACCATGTCATGGATATAAGAAAGAAAGAAAGAAAGAAAGTTAAATGATACCTCAGGTACAATAAACTTGCCAGTAAGGAGACACACAGCAGGCAATGTACAGTACACAATAAGAGGAAAAGATGTCAATGGATAGATGACCGAATTAATATAGGAGAAGCGCTCAAGCCACTTGAGGCCACCTCTATAGCCATACCAGATGGGGCAGTGCTTGCTGAGAAAAATCTCAACTGAACCGAGGGCCCACCTCAGCACCTGGTGGAGACGATCGGAGAGGTTTATCGGTGCAGATCCTTTGAAAGCAGGCCTCTTTGGCATGCAATACACGGATCGCCAGCCGTGACAGTGCATTTTGAACCCGGTAAGGATGTCCTCTGTTACAGACCCGTATATCCATCCAACCTGAAAAGGAACAGTGTGAGAATAGAAAAATCACGGGCCAAGTTCCACCACAAGATGTTTCCAGTGTTCTCAGATAAAACCATATTGTTATCAAAAGACGATAATATTTACGAGGGTTCAAATGCACCTCCATCATGCCTCCAATTTTTAAACATTAATAACTTCAAATTTAAAAGATAACGAATAAAACTCTTCACAAAACTGGAGGCATGATGGAGACACAAAAAATGAAGTCATTTGAACCCTCTTCAATATTTACATGGACCTGTCATAAGTGCAATTTTTCTGGAAGAAAAAAAAAAACAAAATAGTAAGTTTACACTCATGACTCAGAATCATGGGAAGAATTTATCATGAAATACATTGAATGCTCCACATAAAACCAATTGAAAGGTCTTCCATGATATCAAAGAGAACAAGTCTCACAAGTATAAACCAAAACTAGTTGAAAAACTGACCTCTTTGCCCCATTCGGTTTTGTCCTCATAGCCACATCTAATTACATGGAGACACTCTGAAAGATCAACAGAGGCAACGACCCCTCCATTTTCTTTCAAGGTTGAGGCCACCAAAACTGGAGATTGGCCAAATTTCTTCTCCAGCTTTTCACGAGGTACTAATAGCTCAGTTTCCATTCCCACCCCTGAAAATTAGGCAAGAGAAAAGGGTTGTCTTATGATATCACTTGGCAAAAATTAATGTAATCCAATTAACCAGAATATCTTTCAAGTATACTAAAAGTTATTAAGAAGCTAATTGAAGATTTCCAAAAAGACTATAGAATACAAAACTGAAATATATAAGAACCTGACCAGGAATTTCCTCTATATCCTCGAGTGCATGAATTTGACTAGAATCTCTATGCTTGGATTTATCTTTGTTCCCCCTACTCTGCTTCTTCTTGTTCTTGGCCGTTTTCCCCTTCCTTTTCGATCCAAAACAGAGGCAGCACCATTTGGGCCAGCAGTTGCATGTTTTACTAGGTGGCTTGGCCTTTGCTGGAGCATCAAACCCATACAGTGCTTGTCTTCTGAAAACACACCCGGTACCGACATATATTGGCCCTTGTATTCCATCTAGCCCCTTCATATTTATCTGTTCCAAAAAAAAAATAGAAAATTTGATACGGGTTTTCTTTTCCTCTTCATCTTCTATCGGGATTCTTCAAGTTTCTTAGCTTACTTGGTGCTAAATTGCAATCAGAGCTTAATCAAGCCTTAGCTAAATAAATAAACTCTGCCCTTTTTCTTTGTTAGATTGATGTAAATTTGTACTCTGAATGCAAAACGAAGTGAATTAAAATGAAATGAATAGTGAAATAGCATATACATACATCGAAGAACACAACATTACGATTAGAGTAACGGTCGTGGCGATCAATGCCATCAAATCTCTGGGGAAATTGGACATAGCATATTTTCTTGCCACCTATTGAATCCATCAGGAAACACATTGCCTCTCTTAACGCCTTGCTATTGTTTATGTAATGGTCACAATCCACATTTAATATATAAGGTGCATTTGACATCACTGCTGACACCCGTACCTAAATTTCGCAACAACAAACTAGTTAATAAGACCTACGAGAGAAGAACAACAGTTGATTTATGCATTGTTAAAGTTTTCAGTTAAGAAAGTTTGAAATGTAATGCCCCAGAAGACACAAGGATGAAGAACATGAAATCAAAATAAGAAAGAAAGAAAGAAAGAGCATATTTACCAAAGAATTCATGGCACCGGCTTTTTTGTGGTGATCATAACCTTGCTTCTTTTCACGGGAAACATAAATCAGCTTTGGCAGATGATTTCCAGCATCGTCTATACCACTGGTACCTAAAAATACCTGAGCAATGCCGACAAAAAATGTCAAGTTCTCTCTAGCTTTGTATTTGTGTGCATCTGTGGGGGGGGGTGGGTATGTTTACATGGGAATGTGAAGTGCACAAAAAGGGGGTAAATGAAGACCTGTATCATGGCAGGATGATCTCGGACATTATTTCCTGGCCATGGAGAACCATTCTGCAAGTACCATCCTTCTTCTGGAACCTTTTGTGATGTCTCAACCAAAGCATTTATCCTCACCTTAAATTCCTCATACTCTCTCTGTCAAAAAAAAAAAATAAATAATCCAACATGTGAACAAAAAAATTATTGAAAAAAAATAAGGGTGACGAAATTTGCAACTCTAATCCAACCTTGATTGCACGCCTTTCTCGCACAAATTCTGGGTGCACCTTATCCTTCAAGTAGTCAACCTTTTGTGAAAAATACCACTCAGGGGCACGTGGCTCAATGCTGTACTTCTTGCAAAATGGGACCCACTTCTTGGCAAACAGTGATGTCTCAGATACTGCTTCAAAGGTCAACAGTGCTGCCCCGTCATCTGATACATAGCACGAGACCTTTTCAACTGGGTAATCAACGGCTAGGATTGAAAGCACAGTATTTGCAGTTATTAAAGGTGGTTCTTTCGTGGGATCCACTGTGCTGACAAATACATCTATGTCTGCCAGCTCAGATGGCTTCCCTTCTCTTTCGTACCTGCATCAAAATTCATGCGAAATTCAAATTCAGAGGCTACTACTTGTACTTTAAAGGAAGAACAATGTCAGGGAATTTAAAGCTTGGTGACCTCATTCATTATTATTACAATGTGTCATTTTTTAATATTATTTTGAATGGCTATTATTCTCTAGTCTGCACTTCACAAGGTAACATACACTAGCAATAATGGTAAACAAGTATATAGAATAAATCTTAATTCTCACTTCACCCATTAATTGAGCATAAAGCAGAAGGAAATCAATCAGCTCTTATTAAAAAAGAAGCCTTCGGCAATATATACCATGCAGCACAATCAAAATAAACAAGTTTAGATTACTTTTCGTGAATTTTAGAATAGAGAAATAAGCCATTAACTAATTACCTAAGAGTGAGGCGATCCAGATATGTTTCTCTCTCTACTGGGCACCATTTGGGGAACTGATCCAGAATCCATGAAACGGCAAACCACACTTCGCAAATGACCGAGGTGAGCCACAACCCAAAAGCATCCTTTACCGGGTTTAGAATCCGATAATGGAAGAACAACCCGAGAATCACAAGCCTCAGCAGGATCACAATCCTGTATGGGTTGATCTTGCTCGATGGAATAGGTATTTTCCTTGATAACGGCTGACGACTTTCGTCGTTCCTGTTTCCATTAGACGAATTTGAAAGGACATAAATGAAAAATGGACAACAAAAACATTCAATGCCAGTACTGCTTCTATTTGTTCATATAATAGTAGCCCATATATTGGCAGTTTGGTCTTGCCAAGTGCCATAATTGAGAGGTGTTATAAATATATGTCTGCTTTATGGGGTTTTATAAATATAGTTAAAATGCAAGAAAACACTTACATCGGTAAATTGGGGTTTTCTAAGTCACTGTCATCAAAGTGGCCCCCACCATCAGCAGAGCTCTGGAATCTAACAAGGTTCTTTTGTCTCCACTCTTCCTTCTTATCCTTCCATGCAACTGTTCCATATCCATACAATGCCACGTCTTTATTTGGGTTTATTTGCCTTGATTTGTGATCTGCACATACAAAATATGTCATGAACATCACTTGCAATTCAAATTTTGGTAACATAATAATCATCTATACCAAGACCCGGCTTTTCATTTTATTTAGTTAAGTTATTAATTTTTTTTTTGTCAGGAGGTATTATTTTTTGTAACAATCAAAATATTCTAAATTCATACCCTCCAAAAGCTTACATTGGATAGGAGAGATGAGCTGTCCTCCAAAACCAATATTTGGTGAAGGTATTAAAGCATGGCTATCTGGAGATATTCCACCAACCTAAAAATGGAGGCACAAAGAGAGAGAAAAACAATTTAATACTAACACGTACCGGCTATATATTAGTCATATGCTAAGAGGTTACCAGCAATTGCATTTCTTTGGGTTGCTAATTGGATTTCTGCGTGTGGATTTTTTTTGGATTCTTCATTCTCTTTACTTATACATGCCAGATAGTTGTAAAAGATGGCCATTAATCATGCAAAACAATTGAATGAATAAAACAACGTGGAATATTACCTGGGATCAGAACCTAAACTACACAATCCAGTACAGAAATCTCCAGCACTCAAAGATTGAAAAAAAAAAAAAAAAAAAAAAACTAAACTAAAAATAATGTATATTGGTTCACATTTTTTATGAGAGGGCAAACATGTCTGTTAAAATCCATGTAACTGGCTCACAAAATCAATTTATTGTAGGTACTTGCCAAAAAATATATTCCTTGAGGTGCCAAATTCACATATCAAGTGAAAATTGTTTTCTTTACAATACCAGCTGATGCCATACTCCCCAGTTAGTCAATTGACTTTAAATCCGCTCCCACAAAGTATGGCACAGCATGTAGGCCATCTGATCAAAGTCAAATCCCCCCCCCCGCCCCCCACACACACAAAAAAACAGCAGACTGCACGCACGGGCTAATCCATTAAAATCACTTCAAAAGTTAGTTAAGTTTTCTCAAGTACCTCTTCACCATATGTCAGAAGTGGTACGCTAGATTTCTCGTGATATAAATCATCAGGAGAAGCCCATATGCTAGAGCTTTGACCGAGACTGGACTGGCTTTGAAGCCGATTATGAGGTAAATAAAAAATATTAGACCCATTCATTCCACCAAAATTTAGTTCATCAAGAATGTCGTCCGACCCCTCTTCTTCCGCGTCACCTTCAACTCTAGGGCTTCCTAAATTTTAGATTTTATTTTAACAAAAATTAGAGCGCCTACACATTATCTTACACTCATGTCATTAAAATATCTACATAAAGCCTCATGGAAGAGTCAATTACTGACTAGAAATATTTGGGGCTGTGATTCAATTATTTCCCATAGTAACTAAAATGTTTTTTTGTCCAGAAAATGGCACGTCTTCAAATACAAAACAATGTTTTATGGCCATATCATATATGAACATACAAGAAAATAGTTATAACCTTTATCTATATCTACTCTTACCCCAAATCTAAATCTATCTTTTCCCCCATTATTTTTAATTATATTCTTCCTTTTCCCCTTTTATTATAATATATTTGCCTGAATTAAAGATTTCATCGAAAGATATGTTTGCAGAGCAGCAACTGAACTATGAAAACGAAGTGAAATTAGAGTTGAAAACCTCTGTGACGCTTATATCTAGTCTTGCACTGGGGACAAGCTTGGGTGCCTTCTCTTCTTTCATACTCGTAGCATGTGCGGCACACAGGAAAGGCACATTCATTACATGCCACAAAAAATCCCTCTTCTTCCCAATATTCAATGTCATCCCCACAGATTTGACAAATTTGCTCTGACTGATGCTGAATGTATCTAGCCTGCATATAGAATAGAACATTAGCAGATGTTGATTTGTTTATCAAAGTGGATATTACATCAACCTAGCTAGTCACAATAAGTACTCCAGTAAGCATTCATTCCTAAATTTTATCCTTCAATTTTTTTTTTTCAAAGTGGAGATTCACCATTGTGACCATGGCTTGTAGCTAGCCTTTATTTATTATAAAATAAAATGGAGACGTGTGAAAATAGGTATTTTACTATTTTATTACTAGTAGTGCCACCTATAGAATAGAATGTGCAAGGAAAAATTCTTATAAAAAGACATAATTAGTTAGAGATAGGGTCGAATTAAAAGGTGATATTTCTTTGAAGAATTTTCACTAAATTTAAACATCTTTCTTTAATTGGGTCGTGGGAAGGAAGGAAAATAAGTTATTTATCAAGGTACACGAGGAGGAGGAAATCGTTTCAACTAGTAAAATTAAACTAAATGCAAATACATTATTAGAAAAATAGTGAGGTCGAATTGATAAATTTTTAATTGCTAACAAGTCACCCGTGCTTTATTTAACCGATTTAATTATAGTACAGCAGTAAAATTAAATTGTAGGTCAGTAAATCTCCTAAAATATTTACCAAACTAAAACCGTTTTGACTGAAAACCCAGAAAGAGAGAGGAGGGAGAGATAAGAGATTATTCCTAAAACATTGAAATTATAGAAAACTGTCCGATTGTTTGAAATTGGAGAAAATAGCTATAGCAGTAAACCACAACATGGAAATAACACAGCATGCCAGTGAACAGTGAACTTAACTCCACAAATTAAGCATCAAATCCACTAGTGAGTTTAATGATCTCAGCACTCACCTTGATTGAATCATCAGCATTGAGCACTAAAAATTGGTTTTTGGTCCCTGCGACGAAATATCCACTAGTAGACTCCATCAGCATCAGTATTCAGTACTTGACTCTCCCAAGTCCCAACTGAACAAGTACCAAAAACAAGCACTAATTAATTAATTAATTAAAGCCCAAAATTATCTCAAAATCCAACTTCACTGACGTCTGATGGGGATGCCAACAAACAAGTCGGAAATCAAATGCAGGAAAAGAGAGCGATTCCTAATTTTCCCGCTGGGAAAGGGAAAGAGAGTGGAAACTAAACTGTTTTAATTTCTCTTTGTTATTTTTCCCCGTTCCTTTCCTTTCCTTTCCAAGTAGTTTGTCTACCTCACGAACACGAAGCTTGTGTTGCAAAGAGTGCAGGAGACGAAAGAGAGAAAGGTGGCGCGGGCGCATGAAATAAGGCGAGAACTAGGGAAGGCGACGCGGTAAAGCCGTAAAGGTAAAAGGGACACACGATTGATTCTGTGAACAAGTTCGGAGCCCATTCTATCTCTGTCTGTATAAAGTATAAAGTATAAACTATAAACGGAACCCCCTTCAATAAGAGGAAAGCATTGAGAATGGGGTATGCAAATGCAATTCTGCGTTACAGCTCAAGTACAGCCAAGCCGTACAGGGAGGGCATGAGTTATGACTTCTGAGTATGCTGCGTTATTCTTCCCTCTTTTTCCTTTTTCATAACATTTTCTTCCTTTTCTTTATTAATTTATTTAGCGTTCAAATCCTCTCAACTCAAGTAACTTAAATTCAAATTAAAAATCTGTAAAGGACCTACTACTTAATTAGGTGAAATGAAAATTCATTGATTAAGTCAAAACAATCGTTACATAATATAAATAAATCATGCACTGCATCTGCATGTCTGCATGTCTGCATAATAAAATAAAATAAATATTTATCTGGTGAAACGGAGAGATGGTGGAATGTAACATTAACATCACCTTAAGTATATATGTTTGTTTTTTCCAGTGTAATCATCAAGGCGGAATGGCGGATCATGATGAAATTATTAGACAGCTTTCAGAATATTTCGGATTCATTTACAATGATTCAAAAAGGTTTGAAATATCCTCATTTTTTTAATCAAAATAATAATTATTATAATCTAAATACATTCATGACGATTTCCTCAAAATATTAATTAAAAAGTTTGTTATGGATTGAAATTAAAATCATAATACAATAAACGCACGTGATGTTGAAAGTGTTGATTCTTGTCTAAATTTTTAACTATCAAAATTATCACACTAATTATTTATCTACGGATCACGTCACGTTAATCCGGGGTTTATTTCTTAGGGAATTAAAACAAATAAAAATAAATAGAAGAGAAATGAAATAAAATGAAGAGAGTTAAATTTGTTCTCCTTCAATTTGAAAATAAATGATTGTTTTCTACTCTTGCCATTAACCTTAATTCGTCCGTCTCTTCAAATTACAACTAGAGAAAAAAAAAACAATAACAATTTAATTATTATCTTCATTCTAGTTCTAGTTACGGTGCATTGAAAAAGGCCGATAATTTGTTAATTTTATTTTATTAGTGTATTTTTCTCACTTTTTCTTAAATTTATTATAGATGAAGTGTGTTGTATTGTATATACCTATAAAAAGAGATTAGCTATATATTGTGATTAACAGAAATTAACTACGTCGTGATTTCCCAAAAGACGATACTGAATTCTTTCGAGTAATTCAGTGAAAAAAGATAAACTGGAGGAATAATTGATTTATTTGAAGCTTCTAATAAAAGGGCATTGATTCCATAATTATACTAATGTAACATGCATCCAGATTCTTTGTATTTCCTAGTTTTTATATATTTAATTAATAACCAGAATTATCAATGACAATCGCCAACTGATCTTGAAGAACAATTGAGAATTGAGAGTAGGTCGGATGGGCATCAGACCTACTTTTTTCGATGGGTTAAATGATTATCAGATCTGCATCAAGATTCGTGCGAACTCATTAAAATCCGTGCAAGTATTTTTTAGTTTCCGTGTGCACAAATCTCAATAATAATCGTACGGTTTTAGAGCTAATTGAACCTAAAAGTAGGTCCAATGCCAATCGGATCTACTCCTATCTCCTTGAAGAAATCATAATTTGACAACTACATTAATTAATTTTATAGATCCAAAGATGACGCGCGAATTGTTTTATTTTAATGATTAATGGACAATTAATATTTTCTTATTTATGTTTTTCGGCCAGGAATATTAATTAATTAATTTGCACTACCTGATCCAACTGCACTCTTACTTGACTCAAAACCTATTCACTCAAACTAGCTTGTTTGTCAGATAAAGACCTGTTAACTTTTACTTTTAGAGCATGGGAAAATATTGAATATTCTCTTCTTTGTTTCTCTCTGTGCGGTAAAGAAGCAGGAAAAACTTAGAGCGGAAGAAATCAAATTACCTAACAAAAAAAAACTCGGACAAGTTTTTTTTTTTGGTATTTTAAAAGAGAAATCTTCTTTTCTCTCCTTTATTAGACAGATTCACCTTGATTTCAGATGATAAGAATTAACTTAAATTTGGAGTTTAAAATTCAGTCCGTTCAATGTATTTTGACAAAAATATTAACTAGATCTCGTCAATTTTGTTTCGAATCGTGCTGGTCCTGATTTTAATCGGACGGTTCTCGATATTTCTGGGGCACTTGTGCAATCTCTGGTTAAAAAAACAAACAAGAAAAGAATTTTGAATCCTCCATTCTCCAAGATGAAGATGCGACCGCTGAAATTGAAGCACTCAGAACCTCAATGTATTTTAATTTTTTTGTTTAATTAATAACATCGGGACTTAGGACTTAAGGTCATATTTATGTTGTGGGTAAAGATAATAAAAATTTAATTAATTATTCCATTTTATTATATGTATTTTATATCTAGTTTAAGGTTTAGAGGAATAGGATGTTCACATGTGACATGTGACAGTCGGGAAAAAAAAAAATCCGAGGAATACATATATCATTCATAATTAAGAAATCTACTGCAAGTTTGCAATCTTCCCTCCCTCGTTTGAAATGGGCATTGAATGATTTATTCGGAGAGAGAGAGTTTAAAAATTAAAAAAAAGAATGCATTCGAGGGACAATATAAGTGTTTAATATAAGGAACCTGGTTGGCTGGCTGGCTGGATTTGCATCTCAAGAGAAAAAATATATAAAGAAACGGAAGTTAAGCACAACTTTTGATGCCTCATAATTTTTTACAGATTACTTACTACTTTTGTAGAAAGTTAGAATTATGGGATTTGGATCCATGTGGAATCCAGAGAAAACAACGCATTCATTTCTTACAAATTGCTGCCCTCTGCCCCTCTCTCCCTCTCTCCCTCTCTCCTGGGACCTGGCCGAATAGACTCACTTATGAATTCAGATCCACTCAACTAATCCAATCTTCAAGTTTTAGATCCACTCACTTATGCATTCCTATCGAAGCATGGGCTGCTCTAAAGCCATTCAAATAGTGGCCATTCTATGATTTTAAAATTTTAGTTATATGATTTTAATTTAATTTTTAAATATTCTATATAAATTCTTCTTCTAAAGCGCTGATTGTAGTTGGTGGGAATTGAACTCAAATTCTCTACTATTACAAAATAAACTCTAACCACTAGCTCGATAGTTATTAAATTATTGTAAAGCGCTGATCGTTTAGACAATTCTCGCTCTTTGTCGATATGCTTTTTAAATGTTTACATCAAATACTTGTTTGAAACTTTGACAGATATATTTCTTATTTCTTTCTTGTGAATACATTATCTTTTGTGATGAGGTAAATGTTTTTAATTATACTAGTAAGTATATTACTTGATAGCTTTTCCTATCAGGTTCGAGCAAACATGCCGCGTACTGTAAATTATTTCTTTGAAACATTTAACTGCGGAAATGCTTTCTCCAATGGCATAACACATTAGTTAACTGTTAAGCTATAATTATGCGATCATGATTGGTTCTGGTCCTGGCAGGGATATGTTTAATTATAGATAGATAGATTAGATCACAAGGGCTTTTACTTTTCTTTTTTTTTTCATTCTTTCTTATTCTAAAGGCGGTTTTCTGTTTGTCCGAGATATGATTTGTCTATTTACTTGGCTAATAAATTATTTCTTTCTTTTTTTTATAACTAGGTGTTTTTGCTTGAAAACACGTACCACTTCATCCCCAATTTTGTGCTGTCGACAAATCGACATTAACACTATTGATAACACATTAAATTATAAATAGATAAATCACAATATTAGGTGACCATTTTTTTCTTCTGTTTTTGTATTTTTTTTATCTCATTGTGTATAGCTTTAATTGGTTTCCGATCTGTCCTCGTTCTAAACTCACCATTATAAATATTATAAAGGTACATTGGATTAATAGTCACACGTGTTCTTGTAAAAAAATATAACCACATATCTTGTTTTCTCCTTTAGCGAGATATGATATGTTATTTTTTTTAGCTAACAAGTTTGTGTTTTTATAATTAGGTGATTTTGCTTTCAAAGACACCACTTTATCCCCAATTTAGTATTATCAACACATCTCTAATTTTATATTATCAACGTTAGTCCCGTCGATAACACATTAAATTATAAAGTGATAGATCATTATTAGGTGGTCGTTTTATACATGTCTTTCCAATTTATCCTTATTATAAAAAATCAATATTATAACGATATATGGTGGTAAAAAATGCACACGCACTTCTCTGTTTTCTATATTTTTATGCGGAATAAGATTTGGTCCAAATGGCTTTGGACCGGACACCATCCAAACCCTCTAAAATTCGTACGATTAAAGTCTAAACAGTTGATCCGAATCGCTCAACATGATTTTCATATTAAAATGTGCTCAGAGACCAAATTTTATATGTTTTGGAAATTGTTTACTATTTTTTTAGATACGTACAACATCACTGTTTCTGAACGGTCCAAAAACAGTGATTTTGTACGTATCTAAAAAAATAGTAAAAAAATTTCAGAAAATATAAAATTTGGTCCCTGAGCACATTTTAATATGAAAATCATGTTGAGCGATTCGGATTGACTGTTCAGACTTTAATCGTACGATTTTTAGAGGCTTTGGATCGTATCAGGTCCAAAGCCATTTGGACCAAACCTTATGCAATACGAAGAGTAATATTAAAACCTTGAAAATATATAATTTATAGTAAATTATTTTAGCATATTAATATTTTTTACCTTTTCATTTTGTAAATGAACTTCCAAAAAATATAATCGCGATGGGGCGAAAAAAAACGACCACTAGTTCTCTCTTAAATATATTTTTCCTAAAGTTTGAGTCTCTGGCTAATACTTGTAAAATTTGGAAACCTTATTTGATGAACTAAAACTTATTGGGAGCATTTTTATTATATTAATGATTTGAAATCTACAATTGATAAAGCTGGTGGTGCGGTTCAAATTTCGGAGATGCTTATTAGCAATTAGATCCTAATAAAAAGTATTTTTTTTTTAGAAATGGTTGGCAGGAATTGAGAGTAGGGCTGATGGGCATCGGACCTTCCTTTTTCGATGGATGAAATGACCATCAGATTTGTATCAAGATTCATGCGAACTCATTAAAATCCGTGCAAGTATTTTCAGTTTCCGTGCGCACAAATTTCAATGATAATCATACGGTATTAGAGCTAATTGAACCTAAAAGTAGATCCGATGCCCATCGGACCTACTCCTATCTCGGTTGGCAGAAGAAATGGTAAATAAAAAAATAGTACTTTCGCTGTCACGAAATCTGATTCGTGGGTCCAACGCCAGGGTGGACGCGCAATGGACCCACCAGTGATCCTCATCGTGGCTGTAATGTGCATCACATATTTACATCCAGCCTTCCAAAAGTACTAGCAGCGCGCCGCGCCTCGCGTTGCTTCGGCAACGGTGTAGGCTGAATGAATATTATATAACAATTTGAATGAATGTGTAAGATGAGTAATAGTACAGAAGTCATACTTCAATTAAATCAAGATGAAAGTTATACAACGAAGTTCCACAAAGTTTGACGTTTTATAAGATGGAAGTAATATAGGAGAGAATCATAAAGGAAAGCATAATTAGACACATTTTTTTTAACAAAAAAGTTGCCGGTTTTTTAAAGAAATAGTAGCTACAATAATATTTACAGTATACAAAATGTGTAGCTGCTATGTTAGGCTAGCTATCGACTTAAATCTGTTCCACTGTTGACTATTTAAGGTTCTAACATACTATATTGACAACATTCAAAAGATGATATTTACAACATTCAAAAGATGGGATATTGTCTTGGTAGGTCTGTTGCTTTCATTCTAGCTTGTCTTTTCCTTTGCTGCTTTCAGTGCTGCAGAAAATTATGTTGATTATGTTAGATAGATGCCACAGTTTACAAAAATGGTATGGTTTCAGTGTAATATAATGGTTATGAATAAAGCAGGATGTATACATAGAAGTATAGTTAGGGATGCGTATATAAATTGTTTAAAGGTCATGAAAATGTAGTAACCTATAAGATATCTTTCCAACTATAGATTATATACTTTTTAAGTAGTAGCAAATTAATGCCATGGTTATATACTTTTCAACAATAATACCCTAAACCCTAAATGTTAACCCCTAAACTCTAAACCCTAAAGTCTAGACAATAAGTTTATGTAACTTGTATTCATGTAATAAGTTTCATTGATGAGTTATTTATTTTTGTGGCAATTTACCTCTTAGTTGATGCATCTATATAATGAGTTTTAGTTTTTTGTAAGCAACATATGAAAAAAGTGTGGATCTAATTGTACATAGTTACACATTTGATGTCTTAAAGAGCAAGATAATTCAATTTTGAATCTGAGTCTTGTCTAATCCGAATTGAAGTTAATAGGTGTAAATTTGTTACCTTGTTCGTGCTTTTTTGGAAGGTTGTTCCAAGAAGAGTTGTTTTGCTTTCCTCTTTTCACCTGTTGTTGTGGTGTTTAGTTCTTCCTTGGAGCTGTGCAAGATAAATTAATCTTAGACTGAATTAGACAAGAAGGGTAGATGTTGAGAAAGATGGAGGAGTCAACTTGTATGCGTATTGTAAAGGAAGAAAAATTTAGCTTTTATTTTAGCAATTTGCAGTATAAAGAATATTCTGATAGATATTGTTTGCTTTATCATAGTTCTCTATATTGTATTTATTACAAAGGCAAATCAAGTGGTGACTAATTAGAGAATAAGATCAGTAAGGGACCAGTTATATTGTATTTTTTTCTCATTCATTGTAAGTCATGTTGTTTTTCTTGAATTAGACCTAGCTTAATATTCAGATAATCCAATTAAGTCTTTTTTGCATTTATAAATAGGAAGAATCTAAAGACAAATGGACAAACCAATGCTGGTATATACTGGCTACTGCAACCAGTTTCACGTCTTCTATAAGTAACTATTCCATCTTCAGTTATGGTGGTTTTTTCGTTGTAAGATTTAGGAAATTTTTTTGAGCACAATCCATTTTTAATGCAACCAGTTTGCGAAGCACTACCACTGCATGGACCGTGTATCATAAACTCGGTGACTGCATCATATCCACTTGGATCTTTTGTTGGATTAGGCATCTCAGCTAATATAAACCTATCAATGTCTTGTGCTGTTTTTAGTTTATTATGATCAGCTATCCAAAGTATCATATGAACATGGGGGAGATCTCTTTTTTGGAACTCAACAGTGTATACATCTGCCGATTAATTAAGGATTATTAAAACACAGTCTAATATAAGTTGAGTTAATCATTAGTTGATGAATAAATATAAAAAGTATATAAACAGTACTTACATGCAATGATTTCACCGAAATGCCTATTATCTCTAATGTCTTGTAATAATCTGTCTAATTTCATCTTAAAAACTCGTGCGACGATATCAGGCCTTTCGTCGGGTTTTTGATCAGGAAGTAACATTTGATATATCTCTTGCCATTGAGGATTGCAAGTAAATGTAATGAATAAATCAAGCATTCCTAATTCTCGACAAATTGCCATCGCATCGTGATAATTTTGAAGCATATATCGAGGGCTTCCTACGTGAGAGGCTGGCAGTATTATTCTTTTGCCTATGTGTTTGCCAATTTTGTGTCCTTCTTTGATAGCATTTTCAATGTTGCTGAAATTTTCACTTCTGAAAAGTTCTTGATTTTTTTGTATGTAGGATAACCTATCTAATTCAACAGAGAGATACGCATCGACAAGTATTTGTTGGAATAAGCGACCAGATTTGAAAATTGTTAGAGAATCTCCGATACGAGGGTGGAATCGATATGCATATAATTCTACCATTGTAACATATTTTCGGGCTATTTTTGATTGTTGAGCAAATGGTGGAACATATTCTATTTTTGGATGATAGCCATCTTCACCGTATATGAAAAGTAGGGGATATTGCAATGCCATGTAACTTGGATGGTTAGCATGTATGCGTTGTAATCCATTTTTTTTATGGTCAACAATGACATCACAATAGTTGTCTTTGGCATTAATATCTCCTACTACTAAGCCAACGACTTCATTTGCTTGTGAAATACAGTATTGAGAAAATTTGCTTGATCGAGAACTTGTTAACCTAAGACTGAAGTTTTGCATATCGGATTCAACAAATCTATCTTTAAACATTCGAAAACGTTGGACAATGACATTATTCTCGTTTAACATTGTCATGAGAACTGAAACAATTTCTGGATTTAATTTATGTGATTTTTCATCATTTTGGAAATTGTGCAACCTATTTTTTATTTCATTTGATGTATCATAGATATATAATTGTGCATAAGTTGGTTTGCATTCTTCTGATGGAAACAATGACCCAATTCGATGGTAATTTTGACTTGAAACTCTAAAAACATACGGTCCACCTCCATCGTTTATTTTGTTATCTATGTTAACTCCCATTGATGTGAAAGCAAAAATCGAGTTGTATGCTCTAATATTCTCTTTAAAATGAGTTGATGCATGATTTTGCGAGGGTTCTAACAATGTTTGTAAGAAAAATGGAGGTTCTTTCAAAGAAGGTATCATGACTCGTCCTTCTCTACAACAGAGATTATAATGCGGATTTTTAATTGATGTTTTCAGATTTTGTTCGGCAAGCCAAAAAAATGCACCACAATACCTACATGTTTGATCAGGTTTTCCTAAATCAAGTGGGAATAGATATTTTCCTGCCAAGCGAATAATAATGGTTATTTAGGACATGAAAACAATAACTATTACATGAACATAATCTATTTTATATCTAAAAGTACATGTATATCTAAAATATGCACTTACTTCTTTGAGATTCATTGTCATGCGAAGATTGAACGGTAGTCTCTAGAGTTTGTTCATGTGGTACTTGGTTTGAAATATTTGTTGTTATGTTTACGTTAGGAAATGTATAATTTATTTCAGATGAGGTCGAACATGATGAAGATATTTGCTGACCTGTTTGCAGAGGAAAATACGCTTTAATATCTAGTTCAGATGTCAACAATGAAATTTGTCAACATTGAACACAATATATGGAAATTGTTGTGTGAATCAAGAGAAAAATTTGGAACAAATTGTAGGATTACCTGTCAAACATCCTTCAGAACAGATCATTCGTGCTGATGTTGATAATTGACTGAAATTGTTTGATTGGTTGTTGTTATGCTCTAATTGATGTGTTTGGTGTATAGCTCGTACTGCAACTTGTTGAGTTGGTAAATCTAGCTTCTTTATACAACTATGAGAATTTAAAGAACGTATCCTAACGCTTCGTTGTAGCCCAGCTAGAGAACTGCACTGCACTCGCTTTCCTCCCCTATTGTCTACTTTCTTCGACTCACCTCCTTTTTTTTCACTCATTTCCTATGCCAGCATTGACCGAAATTTGTTATTCGCAAGGAATAAATTTCAAGTGTTGATGCCTAACTAAAAAACATATGCTATGTAGAAGAACTAATCACTATTAATAATCTACGTCACTAAAAATGTATGCTATGCATAAGAACTAATCTATATTAATGACTAAGGTTTATAATTTGAATCAGGAGGAAGGTAAAAGTGCATTTATTTTGAGTTATTAACTCGTAAGGCTGGACTTGTTGAACTATTCATATTGTACATTACCAATGTTAGAAAGTTCATTTTATATCTAAATATTTTTACAAAATGAAAAAATTATGTAAGTACAAACTTATGGAACTATCAATTACAGATACTATCATTCTAATAAAGCCCAATTTATGTGTAAAGATTCTTGCAGAATGAAGTAATTATCCACATTACTTGCAACAAATTATATTTATTAAACATTTTAAGTGCGAACATATATTATTTAAAAAAAAAAGACATAAACAATACCTCAACGACTATGGAAAGCGCTGCAAAATGAGTGAATGTTGCCTGTTATCTTTCTGGAGAATGTTGTTCGTGCGATCAATGTTACAATTGAGATCTTACTGCAAGTTGAAGAATAAATATTTAAAATTCTAAAATAGGAGAATTGCGTGGAATATTTTACATATTATGAAACTATACAGAAAACACAACCTAAGTCAAGCTTATTTTCTTTTTGTTTCATTACAGATGGTGCGGAAACAAAATGCAGATTTGTATATGGATGTGTGTGATGAATTACTAATATATATATATATATATATATATTAGCTTAATTAAGCTGTTACTGGTGGAATACTAATTCATGAGTACTTTGGAATATTAAATTGATATATATTGCTTGTTGCTACAAAAATAAATACAAAAATAAGTATTTCTTGGTAAAAATGCAGGATTTCTCCCATATAATATTAGAAGATACATTTTAAATTACCTAATAAATGGAGAGCTCTAAAAATTGCAATTTGTAGACGAAAATACAAATATTTACTCCTTATATCAATTATTTCATTTCCATTCTAGAAATCTATTTATAACTATCATGAGATGATTTTAAAAGTTAAAGAATGCAATAATAGTTTGAGAAGGCCAAAAAAAAACCCTATGAATTGCAATATCTAAACCAAAACAACGATATTTACTGGTGCTGTTTTGTTATAAGAATGCATGCATGTCACAATACACAACAAAGAGTAGAACAAATCAATATAAAACTCTAAAAATTGCAATTTGTAAGAAATATTATTCCTTGTATTAATTCTTTCGATCCCATTTTATGAATATACAGTCCTTTTGACTCTCATCAGCTGATATAAAGAAGCTATAATAATAGGTACGGTTTTAGAAATCCTACCAAGAGAGAAGAAGCAAGTAGAGAGCAGGTAGAACTTCAATCTCAGTTGGAAACACTGTTTCTGTGAGAAAAAAAAATAATAGGAATGCATGTGTCACAATACTATACAAAACAGAAAACAATGTAAATCAAAGAGAGACTCTAAGAATTGCAATTTGCAAAATACAAATATTTACTAATATCAATTATTTCAATTTCATTGTAGAAACCTACAGCTTTTAAGACTCTCATGAGACGAATTTTGCAAAGAAAAAAAAAATACAATAATAGGTATAAAAAATCATACCAAGAGAGGAGGCAAGTAAAAATCAGCAAGAACAACCACTGCTAAATCGAGAAAGAACACGCTAAACCTGTCAATTTTGTAAAATACAGGCAGAAAATATAGCTTAATTAAGCTGAAAATATTACGGGTAGTATACTAATTTATGAATACTTTGGTTTGAAAGCAAGCCTGAAGAAGTACATGCTGTCACACAAACAATCAGTAATTTTCTCACATACGTGGAAAATATGGACATGTATGGATCGTCACATAACTGCACTGATTTGGCTTCTTATACTATACCATAGAGGTAGGACAAAAATCTGCAATAATTTGGCTTGATATACTACAGGGACTTCATATATATAAATAAGAGAAGCTGTTTATTTATGCAACACTATAACAACTTATGAGAAAATGTTGAATTAATAAATTTTTATTTGACAAAAAAAAATAGTTACAACAGGCAGATACAACTGAGATTATGGTTTTTCGAAGCTGGTCAATTGTTTTGTCTCCAATTGTATTGCCTCGGGCTCTCTTCAAAAGATGAGAGTTTTTAGTTCACAAATTTCTAATCCAGACAAGTGTAGTGAGAAAAGATAGGCAATTGCTTGCTGTGGCACTTTACATGCATTGGAGATTGGTTCTTGAAGATATAAAATAAATTTGACCCAAAAATCAAAATTCTGTTAATAATATTGAAAGATGTTTGGCTAAATATTTTAAAAAGAAAGCTATAATAATATAGATGAAATTACTAAAGATTGAAACAACGAAATATATGAACCGCTATATCTTCTTGAGAGCAATTTTTTAAAGCCATTAAAAGATTGAATACAAAACCTAATTTGCATTCTCATTCCTCCCATCGTTGGCACAATTTATTAGAAATAAAATTCAAATGATTGAGCTGGTGTTGTAGGTCAAATAAATTATCATAATTTTTGTGAAATTGATTCACAAAATAGCATATAAGAGATTATATGTTCTTCGATTAGAGTTGTACCTTGCTTACATGAGTAGAGGCGTCTGCTTTTCGTAGTCTGAAGTTGTACTTGGAATTAATAGGAACCTCAATTAGAGTTGTACCTTGCTTACATGAGGAGAGGCGTCTGATTTTCGTAGTCTGAAGTTGTACTTGGAATTAAGAGGAACCACGGAAGCGAACAAAGCAGAAGAGCAGAAGAAGGGGCGAAAAGGATTAGAGGTTAGGCAAAGAGAGAAGACACGGAGAGGTGGATGAGATGAAGAAAGCGGACAAAGGAACGAAGAAAGCAAGAAGAGTTTGTCTTTTTCAAAATTAGGCGACGGGAAAGGTGAAGAGGAGGCAACGAAGATAAAGAAAGCGGAAAGGGTTTAAGAGAGGCGAAGAAGGGAGTTGAAGGGAGGCGGAGGGTTTCAAAAAAGACAGAAGAGGAGATTAATTCATTCAATATATAATTTTTTGACACGCGTCAATGTGAATGCAAAGAAATAAAATCTCTCTGTTGGATATCAATCCAACGGTGAGAATATAAAAAGGATAGGAACAGAAATAAAAGCAATGTTGACACGTGTCAATGCAATCTGCTGAATATCAATTCAAGGGCTGAGAATAGGACAGCACTCGATGAACAGTAAAATTCCCTTCCAGCATTATATATATAAAATAGATTACATTACAAGGCGTACGTGCCTCCTTAGGATTCAAACTTCAATTTTTAATTACTTTAGCACATTCAAACCCCCCACAGGCTCACACACACTTTTTTTTTTTTTTTTTTTACTTTCTGACAAATAGACTCTTAACCGAAATTTTTATAAATATACAAAATCCTAAATTAATTTAACAATCTATACATTTTTTATATTAATTTCCAAATCTATCCAAACCGCTGACAGTGTCAGCGGTTTCAGATGCCAAAACCGCTGACCCTGTCAGCAGTTTCAGAAAGCTAGAACCGCTCACACTATCAGTGGTTTAAGCCAAGCACGATTTTTGATGCTTTCTGCACACTTTTTGAAACAACGAACGACTCAGATTAAAACACTGTTTGTAATCATTACAGAGTTGCCCAGTTTCATCCGAATTGAATTTAATATAATTTTTTATTTAATTAGAAAATATTATAATTTATTTATTTTTTCTATTAAAATATTAGAAATATTTTTATATTTTTTTTTAAATTAGATAGAATACCATATAATTTGATTTATTAGAAAGACATAAACAAATAACCCGGATCAATATTTTTCAGATCGGATTTTTCATGGCTGTAATAAAAATTAAAATATTTCTTTGTGTGTTATTAGAAAAAAATAAAAATGATTTGAATCTGAATTATTGATCCCGGTTCAAAAGTCACTTCTAGGTAAATACAGAAAATATTATGGTCTTTTTATTTTTGAAAAAATAAAAATTTAACAAAAATATCTAACATTAAATTTTATTAAATGTTAGATATTTTTGTTAAACTTTTCTTTCTTTCTATTAAATGACCTTTGAAATCTTTGAACATACACGAACAACAGTACTTGCGTAGGAGGACAATATAGACCCTTCTATCTTTTACTAGTATTGTACATGTGCATTGTAATGAAAACATATTATAATAGAAAAAATCATGCAAAATGATACATTCTAATAAAAAAAATTAAACTAAATGACATATTAAATGACATTTACGCATAAATAACATTCTTATGACAGATATGTTTTTTTAAATATTTTTAACATATTTTTATAAAAAAAAATCTCAACAAAATGCCCTAAAAAAATAGAAAGAAATGAAGACATGACCAAATAATTATCAATCAATTCTAAATTTTCTTAAACTCTTTAAATTATATTTAAAAAATAGAAAGAAATCTTGACCAATCATAATGATAATATAATTTGCAAGTGAAGAGTACGTGTCTAAATAAATTTAGACTCGTGTACATAAAAAAAAAATATGAAAAAGATGTGTAGAATCAAAATATTTAATCGAAGGGGTGATATTCAATCCGATAATTTATCTTTTAATCAAAAATCGTCGGCGAATCAGGATAACTAAGTGTCTAATATAAGAATGGAGATATCAGCTGTATTAATTTATATTTAGTTTGATAATTTATTATGACCTAAATATCAAGAAAAGAAACCGGCTGTTATTTTTTTTTTAATAACAATTTAAACAGTTGACGAGAAAAAAAAATTTATATTTCAAAAGAATAACAACAGATTCATACTCAAATATCAGATAAAATTTACAACATATACACGCAGATAAAGTTGATATCTAATGTGATCTATATTTGTTTTTTTGTGATGTACATAGGTACAATTATCGAACTAGTTTGAAAATTAATAATCGTGAAAATTAATTATTTTTTAAAATTCGATAAGTAAAATTGTAATGTTTACTTGTACTGTTATACATTTACTGCACATAAAAAATAATAAAAACTCTACGCAAGTTTCATCGTTTATTAATTGACGTAAAATTTGCAACGATTTGTATGTCAAAACATCGAGTGATATTTTCTTGTTCGAAACTTGAAATATGGCTATATAAAACTTTTTCAATTGCTATTATGAAGGTTGAATGATGTTGAACCAAACTTCAACCTAATACTGTAGGAATACTCATGCGCAAATCAAACATGATAATGACACATTCCTTGACATGACATTCCTTGGCACGACATTCTCTGGAATCCTTCTATTCTCTGGAATGATCTATAGCGCGAACCAAACGCCCCCTAATGGTAATGGCTAGCTCATATAATATTTAATTTCTACAGTAAAGATTACGTACACAGGCATTGCATAAATAGTAACATCAATTAAAAGATTTAAACTTGATAGTTCACTACCCATTAATTCAGTCCCAAATAATGAAACAATCTCAGAATGTCAGTGACAGTAGGAATGTACAATAGCGATACTTAAAGATTGGAGATGGTATATCAAAATATGTATTTCCATTTTTGTTTGAGAAGATCATATCTACTTGAAGATAGATATTCAGATTCGCTGCCTCTGTGTCTGTGTTCTTAGTTCTCATTTCTCAATTCCAGGTCGCGTTGGTACGGATATTCCCAAAATTGGAAATATGGCCAGATAAAACTTTTTCAATTGCTATTATGAAGGTTGAATGATGTTGAACCAAACTTCAACCTAATGGTAATGGCTAGCTCATATAATATTTAATTTCTACAGGAAAGATTACATAGGCACTGCATAAATAGTAAATGTTTATTTGTCTCGATTATTTAAACAAAAAAAAAACATCAATTAAAAGATTTAAACTTGATAGTTCACTACCAATTAATTCAGTCCCAAAAAATGAAACAATCTCAGAATGTCAGTGACAGTAGGAATGTATGATGGCGATGCTTAAAGATTGGAGATGATATATCAAAAGATCTATTTCCGTTTTTGTTTGAGAAGATCATATCTACTTGAAGATAGATATTCAGATTTGCTGCCTCTGTGTCTGTGTTCTTAGTTCTCATTTCTCAATTCCAGGTCGCGTCGGTACAGATATTCCCAAATTGGAAATATGCCTAGATTAAACTTTTTCAATTGCTATTATGAAGGTTGAATGATGTTGAACCAAACTTTAACCTAATGGTAATGGCTAGCTCATATAATATTTAATTTCTACAGGAAAGATTACATAAGCATTGCATAAATAGTAAATGTTTATTTGTCTCGATTATTTAAACATCAAAAGAAACATCAATTAAAAGATTTAAACTTGATAGTTCACGACCCATTAATTCAGTCCCAAATAATGAAACAATCTCAGAATGTCAGTGACGGTAGGAATGTACGATGACGATGCTTAAAGATTGGAGATGGTATCAAAAGATCTATTTATGTTTTTGTTTGAGAATATCATATCTACTTGAAGATAGGGATCAAAATTTGCTTCTTTTCTTGAGAAAAGGAGCACCCTCCTCTTCTTCCATCCAGATCGTTTGAAGTCCATCGTACGGCTTCAATTAAATCTAAATTATTTTAATATATTAAATTGATTTGGAAATAAAAAGGAATTGAGACCATGCGATGAATTTTGAACGATCCGGATAGAAGAAAAAAAGGATTGAGAAAAGGAGCAGAGTCGGTTTCTTGAAGATAGATATTCAGATTCGCTGCCTCTGTGTCTGTGTTCTTAGTTCTCATTTCTCAATTCCAAGTCGCGTCAGTACAGATATTCTCAAAAAGTGACTTGCATTGCATGTTTGTTTGTTTCCATTTGCTGGATCCACATCTGCTGCGATCCTAAAATGATGAACAGTAATCCTAAAATCCCTACTTTTCTAAATCTGACCGTCCAATAATTTTGTGCACGTATCTCAAAGCATATGATTTTTCTTTGCACGAATCTTGAAATAATTCAACAGTTGAATTTGGAAAAACAGTGATCGTAGGTTACTGTTTATGAGCTAAGAATCACAGATTCGGATCCCTATTTGCTTCATTTACTGTTTACTTATCGTGAACCAACGGCCACGTGCCCTTCCTGGAAAAACCGCCAACTCCGAATTTTTCAAAATCTTGGTGCGAAATTGGAAATAAGCCCATACTTATTTTTTTTGGGCTTTAAATGCCCTAGGGCCTAGGTCTACATAAGATAAGCCCATTCTTATTAATCAGAGCCTCAAAATAAGTATGTCAATAAAATAAAATAAAATAAAATTATAATGAAATTAAATATAACTGTCATATAAAAAATAATATTAATCTACAATATCTTAATTGCAAAAATATAAATTAGAATTTTTTATGTTAAATTAAAAAATTAAATTGAAAGTTCAATGTACAACTGGGCAATTAATTAACGTGAGAACTGGAAAGTCAATTTTTTTTTAAAAAAGAACTTGCTAATTATGAAGTTGTCGTACATCTAAATAAATTAAGAAAGAAACTGCCACATTAAATTAGAAATTAAAATAAAAAAAGATGCTCTTATTAGTGACTATGCTCACATGTTTTAGCATCTATATAAACCGACGTGTATGTTTGATCGGTGTTCGGGTGAAGTAAGAATCAAGAATGAGATTGACTGCATTGTAATTTCATCCGGCATTTTTTTCCATAACCAAAAAAATAAATAATATAATATTAATAACCAAATTTTAAAAAATATTTTATCCATAACCAAACCGCCCCCCGGGAGGGCGGTCTACTTTTTTTTTTTTTTTTTTTTTTTTAGAATTTGAATTTTCAATCTAAATAATGAATGTATTTTTTTGAAATTATAGATATGAAATAAATGGGTAACTTGACTAATCTGGGCCGTCGGCAAAAGGATTTTCATGCATAATTGACTTCTCAGAAATAATTTTCTCCGTGCTGAACTGAGCAGGGGGCCGCCGCCCCCCTGCCACCCCCCGCATACTCCTAGAATCAGGCCCACATACATAACAATAACGACATGTCAGTTCAACCTGATTTCATGCACAAAAAGAGAAGTCCGCAATTTTTTTTTTTAATGCGATAATGGATACATAACAATATATGCCCAAAGTAGTTACAAAAATTTGCAACTGCTTTAATGCGATGATTTAATGCACATCCATAACAATAACCGCTCACCTTGCAAAGTAGTTACAAAAAAGTATGGTGAATCATATATGCCCAAACTAGTTACAAAAATTTGCAACTGCTGCTCACCAGTGCATCAATAATATAGACCATAGTATGGTGAATCATCATGCTTTGATTTTAGACTATGCTAATATATACATACAAAATCAGCAAACTATTCTTATAAGGCGATTGGGACCCGAATTTTCGATCATTTCCATTATTATCGGAAGAAACCTTTCGAATTCCCCCTCCCCCTCTCCCTCTTTCCTCTCCTGGGTTTAGGGTTTCGAATTCCAACCTTCTATGGATACTTCTAGCGAAAATCCAGGTAGCCTGCAGGAACCCTCGGAAAGACGCGTCATTCGATCTCAATATCTTTCCATGAAGAATATAATTTGTGGTGCGAGTTCAATTTCGTGTTCTCTTTTTTCTTTTATCACTTATCTCCCTGTTTATTTCCATGTCAGTTGTGCTTTGTATTTGATTTAATTTCGTGCGTGAGTTTCAGACGATGGAGAAGATATAGGAAATGTCAATTCCAATAATTTTTGTTCGATCATCAGAAAAGTTGAGGACCTCTATCAAAATGGTATTGTATGATTACCGAGGTAAGAATCCCGATGTTCAAACCTACAAGTACTCTTATAGATGGGCTTTGCAAGATGAACAAATCGAAAAGGCCAAGAGGGTTCTGAATGAGATGGTTTCAAAGGGAATATTACCTAACACTGTGACATGCAATATAATTTTGGATGCACTTTGTAAGAAGGGGGAAACTGACAAGGCAGAAAAATTACTATATGATATGCTTGATCAAGGTGCCACACCTAATCTTATCACATATAATATTGTTATAAATGGATATTCTAAACTATCTTTGTTGGAAAGAGTCGATTAGGGTTTTCAAGGATATGATTGACCAAGGCTTTTTGCCGGATGAGGTTACTTATCGATCAATGATGCATTCTTTGTGCAAACAAGGACAAAGCATGGAAGCTGAAAAGTTGCTCGACTTAATGGTAAGGGGAGGTATAAATCCAGGTGTTGTATCATATCGATTTGTACTTCTTGGCTATGTAAATGATGGTAATATTGATGATGTGCTGAATATCCTAGATAGAATGCATCTTAATCATGTAGCACCAGATCTCTCTACTTACACTATCTTGCTCAAAGCATATGCTAAGAAGAGAAAAGTAAATGCAGCTATGAGTGTGGTTAACAGAATGAAGAAAGAAGGGGTGAAACCTGATTTAGCTGCCTCTGCACCAGTGTTAGAACTGCTTTTGAAATTGGGACGAGATGATGATGCGAGAAATTTCATGGAGCATACAATTGATAAGACTAATGATTGAAGTGTTTAATCCTGTTGTCTACAGATAGCTTATTTGAATGTAAATGATCAAGTTGAGGACCTCTCGCTAGCATCCAACATTAGCCAAGTCAATTCTGGGACATCATCGCATTAAAAATATAAACAAATACATAATATTACAAAATACATAAATTATAAACATAATTATAAATAATCCATCATCGCATTAAATCATCGCATGAAATCAGGTTGAACTGACATGTCGTTATTGTTATGTATGTGGGCCTGATTCTAGGAGTATGCGGGGGGTGGCAGGGGGGCGGCAGCCCCCTGCGAACTCGGCCTTGCGTGCCCACTGCCCAGTCCAGTTTGCTACATTTTATTATGAAGCAACCAATAAATATTTCCTGGCGGCACTGCCACTGCCACTGCGGCAGCCGGCAGGGATGTAAACAGATCCGGATAAAATAGGATAATACCGATCCGTTTACATCTCTGCCAGGCCCAGGCCCAAGCGGTAATGTAGAAATTCGGAAATTGTTTTATCTAACACCTGTATTAATTCAAATTAATTAAAAGACATCCAAATCCAAAAATCTCAAAAAAATGACACTCCTGCAAACTGAGTTCGCGCACCAAAACTTCTGGGACCGCAAGACCAGTTGGCGCATCAGTGGGTGCGTGAGCTAGGATGGTGCATGACTGGGTCCGCAAACTGAGTTGGCGAACCACTGAGTCCGCAATTTGAGTTGGCGCACCTACCTTTTGCTGCTGTAAAAATTAGTTTTTAGCACTGTATTCATTATTCATTCCACAATCAGCAGACAGCAGCGCAAGGGACTGTAAGTATTTTTTCTCTTTAATATGTTTTTTTAAATTATTATTTTATATTTTTAATTGACTGTAAATGTATTAAATTTATTAATTGTTAGGTTTTGTTATTTCAACCAATTATGATTGGAATTGCCTGTTATTTTGGTGGTGAAGTTTTAGACGAGCCAAATGGTGCTTATTACAGTACCCAACCTTCGAAATGTTCAATATCAACCAGATTTAGATTTTAGAGGTATAACTAGAGAAGTGTATCAGCAAGTTGGTATTGATCCGAACTATTATGAAATGGTAATTTCTGTAAGGATCAATATTGGTCAAGGCAACCAGACCTGGTTCCAACAGTTACTGGTACAAGACGATAATAGCTCGGGGTTGTATACCCAAATGACAATGAATTTGACCACTCCTTTCAAGTTCCTAGAGTTATATGTTGTAGCTAACCCTAGACAGAACTCCAGACGTAACCCAAACTATAACACCAGAGATAACCCCAGACAGAACACCAGAACTATGCCGCAAATGACCCAGGGACGGGTTCGTGAGCAATCTGTGACGGGTCCTGTCCGGGCCCTAACTTTAGAGAGTACTAGTCGGTCCTCATCTGTAGGGGCTGGACCTAGTCGTTCCCAACCTGATCGGGGACGTCCTCGGGTTCCATCTACTAGCTCTAGCCGGGCCCAAACTGATCATAATCAATCTCCAACCGGAACCGCTTTATTATGCTGAAAATACAGATGAAGATCCCGAAGAGCGGGAGGCAGAGGAATATTGGGATGTCAGTGAAGCCGATGGGGCAACTGATTTTAGTGATGTGGATATAAATTTTCCTGTACTCGGTAAACGACAGTGGCAGGTGTCGGGTGGTGCAAAAAGACACCCGTTCGAGCAATTTCATGACAAATCAGGGTTTGAAGAAGCTGACAGCTCTTTTTTTATAAATTTTGAGGTGTGTTTCATTTTTTAATTAATTTTTAAAAAATCATTTATAAATTATGAAATTTTTATATCAAGGCGTCTTTTTTTGACATGCACAGGTCGGTCATTGAGCCGTTGGTATTTTCGTTTAGTGGAACTCCATTTGTGAAGAAAAAGATAATTAGTGGTGCTGTTTGAACCGAGAGAAGTTGATTTGGGGACCGAAAATGGTGCTGACCATGAAGTAGATTGGGGTTGGGCAGGCGGAACTAGAATTTGAGTATAGGGGGCTACATAATAGCATATTTTTTTTTAAAAATTACATTCAAGTCCTTAACTTTGAATATTATTATTAGGGGGCTTTTATTAATAAAAAAAGCAATATAACATAATATCTATATACATGGTAATAAAAAAAATACAAAGTTGGGATGGCTTAGCACCCCCCAGGTGGTGTTATGTTTCGCCCCTGGGGTTGGATATGGTGAATTGTAGAGAAGGAAATTTGTCATGGCGTGACTAGTCACCTCACGGAATATCACGTTAATATCACGTCACGTCACGTGTGTCGATTACGTGACGTGATCATTCGCGTGACATGACCACATTCTAGTGAAAATATACGTTACGTCACGTCACACGAACCAATCACGTCACGTCACGGTATGAAACATAGAGTATCCAATTTTTTTTATATGTATAGAGTATTCATATTTTTATTTGAGAGTGTCTTCTATGGACATAAGGACCTATTTGTAAAATGAACATATTTTTATTTTCAAAGTTCAAACATTCGATCCGAACCATTCATCTTGTTCTCCATATCAATATGTGCTTGGAGACCAAATTTTACATTTTTTTGAATTTTTTTACTATCTATTAAGATGGGTACAAAAAATATCAAATTCAGACCATTGAATTTTGTACCCATCTTAATAAATAGTAAAAAAATTCAGAAAAATGTAAATTTTGGTCTCCAAGCACATATTAATATGGAGAACAAGATGAACGGTTCGGATCGACTGTTTGAACTTTTAAAATAAAAATATATTCATTTTACAAATAGGTCCTTATGTCCATAGAAGTCTTTGCCTTTTATTTTAGTGTAACTTTGGTGATATTGGTACTAATGTAGTACTAATTTTTATTTTCTTTATTTTAGTTTAATGAATGTTTGTAATTTGAATTTTTAAAGTAATGTTAGATGCAAAATTTCCTAAAAAATAATTTTTACAACATTATTTATTTATTTTAAAAAATTATATATTTTTTTTCTAAATTTTCAACAATTTAAATTAAAATATAACAAAAATTGACATGACTAATTTACGTCACGTCACGTATGGTCACGGCGTGACTACGCGTGACGTGACCATCCGTCATCATTTGGTCACGTCACGTGAAAAAAAAAAGTTAATCACGTCACGTGACCAAATCACGGCGTGTTTGTCACGTCATGTCACGGCGTGTCACGTATTTCCTTCTCTAGTGAATTGCTGATGGAGTGAGTGATGGTAGGTATGGAATTCATATCCTCTGCATTAACTCAAAAGGGAATCTTTTGAGTTAATGAATCTGAACCGTCTGATTTTAAACAGAGCCAGTCCAGCTCATGCCTATAATATAAGGGTCTTTTAATATTAGTGCAGATCAAGTCTACACGAATTTTAGAATAAATTGGACGGTTGAGATTGATTAACTCAAAAGATATCCTTTTGAGTTAATGCAGAGGATACGCGTTCGGTAGGTAAGGGACGGGACTTGAATAGAATTCAAATCCTCTGAGATATGGCCAACAACTGGTGACGGCGTAGGTACCTAAAACCTTTCTACTCACCATAAGTAGATGGTTTGGCAATAATAGCTTGGGCCCGGAAAGGAGCAGTACCAGTGTCTAAATCAGACTCATACAAGCTGGAAGAAGAGAGTATATGATTTCTTTCAGCTGCTCCTTTGTGTTGAAATCTCTGTTGGCCCCAATAAGAGAAAACCTTTTGTCCTAGCCATATCTGTCAGTTTCAAAGTTCTTATGAGATCAAACTTAATACAAAAAAGTTGTCTATAAAGATTTTTATATCAGAGGAGATAAAAAGGGAAGACACATACATCCAACCGTTATTCTGGGGTCGCCGCCTAAGGGATACAAGTCACTTGCGGAAATTTACATGTGCAGCCAACCTCATATTATGATCGAACTCCTGTAAAAGTATTACTTATTTTAATCATGCGAGTAGAGTACCTGGTAACTGATACTATGACTGATCACTAGATATGAAAAACAAGCTCAAACTTGAAACACAATGCAAGCAGAGTACCTGGGTAACTGTACAAGTTGAGCATTGCTTGTAAATTATTTGAATTATTTGCTACTTTTGGGAGAGAAGAAGGGGCCAAGTAGCTACACATACAACCCTTTCGTGAGTTCCTTTGCAGAAAAGGGATACTTAAGAGAGGCAGGAGTGTTGTTATTACTTATTACAGGTGCTGTTTTTAATTGAAGTGAATGGTAAGGCAGGAAGGGTAAATGAAGCATATAAGTATATCAGAAAAATGCTGCTGTTGGGTTTGTCTCCAAATCATACAACCGATGACATTTTGGATTTTCTTGAGAAGGAGATTACAAAGCAGAGTCGCAACAAAGGGCCAAATCCAGAGGAAGTTTGATTAGCAAAAGATTTGAACCTATAGCCTTCAAGGTGATACCCTCAATGCTTAAGAGTTCAAAAACCCCAACTATGACATAAAGAACATACTTACATACTCATCAAAGCTAAAATGAAAACCCCAACTATTTGCCATGACCCATGGTACAGACAATATAGTTCTACAACTCTAGAGAAAAAAAAAAACACTATACAAAATTGCTTTCAACTTCTTAAGTACACTAAAACTGAAGGCATATACAGTGATTTGTGTAGCTTTAACTATTTATACAGTAATTTGCATATACCACGTTTAACAAAAAAAGAAAAAAGAAAAGTCAAGTGAGTTTTGTCTTCAGCTCTTCATCACGCCCTTTAGTCCTCCATGGCAGCATACGAAAAAAAAAAAAAAAAAATCACATTAACACTATTAGTTTAAAATAAAGAAGAAAACTTCCCTAAATGAACATAATCTTTGTCGTTATGAATTATGATAGGAGTTATCTTTTTCAACTGAGGGCAATTGCGCTTGTCATGACCCTCTTTCTTATTATGACCAAATATAGATAAGGAAAACCAAAGAAAGATCAGAAAATGTACCATAAAGTTAAGAGGAGATCCCTTGAAGGTTTTGATGAGTATAACTAAACACTTACCAATCTGTACACAGTAAATAAAGCAAAAGACAAAAATACAATGTTAATTCCACTTAGACCTAATAAGTGTGAAACATAAGTTTAACAAAATAATTAAAAAGTAAGAAAGCATATACTTATAATTCACAGCTCTTATCCAAAATATAATTTCCATGGTCAAATTCTTCATTTCTTTCACTATGCCTATCACGTGGCCATCTTCAAGATTTTGATAGCTGATGGAGAGGAAAAATGATCTATGTAAGAAGGTGAGTAGTGTATAAAACTAGAAGAACAGACTTGTCTAATGAAAGAACTGAACCTGAATGCAATCCACCAAAGACTTCACCATTTCACAACACAGTTCTTTGTCATCTTCCTATAAAGAAATAATTAGTATACAAGTGTTCTATTATTTCAGTAAAACTGGTGCAGTGAATAAAAGAGAATGATAAGAAAAGCCTTGAGTAACCTCATGCATAGCTTCAATTAGAGAATTAGGTATCATCATGGCACAGTACTGTTTAACTGCCTCACATGGTTTTCCCTTCACCGCCAATTTGGCTGAGCATAGGAGCTTTGACATTGCTAAATGAAATGTTGAATAGAAAAATATCACAGTCTACAAAGCATGCAATTCAGAGAAATATAAAGATGAACAGGTAATGCAAAAAGAATAAACCTGAAATAGCAGCTTTCCTGACTTTCTTGTGGAATTTAATTTTCAGCAAAGGTAATAAGAAAAGAGTAACCTGCATTTAAATCAAAACTACTATGAGTAGTGTAGTATGCAGGAGATCAGACTAACTGCGCTAATTTGTATTAAAAACAAAAGAAAAAGAAATAAGGAGAAAAACCTGGATTATCCATGGATGGAAATTCTCCTTGAGCTCATCAGCATAGCAGCATAGCATGTTGCATGCTAAGGCTTTTTCATCCAATACTTTTTCACCAGCATCTTCGCCTGTTTTAACCCTGCATCCATTTAATTGTGTAATCATATCATAACTTGTACCATTGATTGTGTATTTAATGTAAATATATGAGTTATTGTTTTGTACATACTCAGTATTATCTATGTTAGTTGAAAAACCGATTAGTTCTGAATCTGGCTGAGCAGACTGAAGCAAAGGAGTAGAGTGATTTTTTTTTTTTTGATGGTTAGCGGCAAAGGCTGCCACTAACAATTATATTTAATAAGAAAAGTGTTTACCAGTTTACGGCTTGTAGGATTAGAATGGGGAATATTCTGCCACGGTATTGGGCCTCCAAATTGGGTTTCAGATCTACTAAAAGCACATGCATCGCAATTAATGCAGCCCACTTGACCCTTGGGTGGTCGTCATTTAACAATTTCACCATCATGTTCTGAAGTTGCTCCAGGTTCTTTTTCATCGCCTGAATTCAAAAATTAATTTCTAACAGAATATTGCTGAACTTTTGTACTTGGTAATTAGAACAAGTTATGAAAAAGGCACACTAATAGCTGTGTCAAAAAAGGCACACTAATATATATGCCCATTAGTAAATTTCACCAATGATAATAAAAGAAAAGGCACAATAGTAATTAGTCACCCACCAAATCAGACCTAACACCATATCCAAATCATAAAACTACTAGCATTTTACTAACCTCAGCACATCCTTCAGCTATCTCCTTGAGGAAAGACAAAGCTGCGTGCCGCTCCTTCCAATCAGAATTTTCCAGGCATGCCGGCAACAACCTGATGAGCACTGGTACAAGCAAGTCCCCACCCAGAGCAGCTGAAAGAGCGTTGGAGAATATTTTGGCACAATAGAAGTTATTCTCCTCACCTGTATCCTCATCCTCATCATCCTCCATGTCTGACAACATTTGCAATAGTATTGCAACAAACCGTTCCAGAACAGGTACTAAATGCTGTTCTACCATATCTGTTAGCCACAATTACCCCGCCAGAAAAATAAAACAAATGTGTGAAGAAGAGAAATAAATATTGGGAAGAACTCCTTAGTCCTTACCAAGATGGTGAAGAGCAGTAAATCTTTATTTTTACCATATATATATAGGCTGCTAAAAACAAGAATGAGGAACATAGAGGATGCTATATTGCCAATTTGCATGGCTTCAGAGGTGATTGATTCGATCAAGAGAAGTGCAAATATATACAGTGTATGGAGATTAGACATCTATTCAAGATAGTACAGTTAATTCAATAAGAGAAAAAAGAATTACTGAATTAATCACAAGAAACCACAGACACGTAACTAATTGGACAAAATGTATTAAATTCCTTTAGGACACTCGTTTAGCTAGTTAGAGAAGACAAAAGAGTATATTAATGATCAACATGTACATGATTACAAATTACAGTATATAAGCATACAATAATTATATATATACATCATGATGTTATAAGATAAATCACTCTATATATGGTAGGCAACTCCTACTGAATAGTGAATAAAACAACTAAATTTGATAAACATCAAATTAGCAGTACCCGGTTCCTTCTCTCGGATCTTGGCAAGTCTAACCACGAGATTCACAGCCCTGCATCTCAATTTTTCATCTACCCCTTCAAACTCTGCGATAAGCAACATGGCCTCCACGACCTCAGGAAAGCAGGGGGGAATGTATTTGGGTTTAACAGCGATTAAATTGGTCAACCTTTTCACGGCCTCTTTGACAAACTCTTGATGGTTACAAGTAAATGCTTCTTGTAAAACAGAAATCATTTGTGGTAACAGGTCTTGGAACATTTGATAATCCTCAGAAGGAGGTACAAGATGATTCAAGGTAATAGCCGCAAGTAAAGCTGCGTTCCTCTCCTCCTGTACATCCGGACCATTCAATTTTCTTACTAAAGAGCAACCAATAATTGAGCGTAGTGTCCAAAGGTGTGGATGAAGCAACTGCGGTTCTATGAATATGAGCTTGGCAAGATTGGAAAAGATAAAGAGCGCTGATCCTCGCACCAGGGGCGAAGTGGAACCCATGGAGGGGTATAAGAAATGGATAAGCTGTGGCCAAGCATGATTGTCAGCTGGTAACAAATATGAACCGAGTGCAATGAGGGCACCTCGCAACTGTTCAAGAATATATCTTGTTCCCTCTGGGGTAACAAAAGTGATATTGATGAGGTATTCTTGCAATCGGGATTTGAGTACGGGGTCGAAGCGGGGCCAGAGTTGGGGGATGTGGCGATGGAGGAGATAGCGGAGGGCGTAAGCACCATGAAAGCGGAGGTTATTGTTAGCCGAATGGCCAACGATGTCAAGGATCTTTACCAAAATTATATTTGGGGTTTTTGTGCACAGGAAATTAAAACGGGCCAAGGCTTCGCTTTCTGATAATGCGGATAGTGGGATCGGGGGCGGGAATACCTCCACCAACTTTTCACTACAACGAATCGACATTTGAGCTCTCTACTCTCTACCTCCATTTTCCTTGTTTATTTATATAAGTACCAGTTACCACCTCCCCCGGATCAATTCTCAGGAAACATATATAGAAATTTAGACAAGACGGTAAGAAAATACAAATTGGAATGAATTGAGTATGTTCTTTAATGGGCCATGCACTTTCTGGGCTACACAAATATACTTGGACCGAATATCAGCTGTGCTCAGCACTTCCACATACTTTTATCAAGAACAAATTTTTTATAACAACCGCAATACTGTTTTATATTAAAATTATTCAAACTATAGCTACCTTTTCTACAATTTAAATATAAAACGTTATCAAATTAAATATAATTTAAGACTTCATTGAATAATTAATAATAATAATAATCAATATCCAAAAAAACACTAATAACCTGATTTTATTGACATTTCAATCAAATATTATCAAATTGCACTAAATTCGATGCATAGTCTAAATAATAATAAAAAAAAATGTAATAAGAATTTTGATTCGACTAATCTCAGGAAGCAGTTCTTGATATTATTCTAGAATGTTCAAGAAAAGGAGAAGTCTTAAACAAAGAACCCCAATTTCACAAAAAATTCCACCAATCTTTAAAAACTAACTCCGTCTTTAAATGGGCATCTCTGAGCAAAACTACTCTTAACAAATTTCCTTATTATAATCACAACACAACAGCTAATAAATATCAAGCCAAAACACTGTCAAAGCATGTCGCACTATTTCCTACAAAAAATTTACTAAACACTGCTACTTCCTCATCGTCTTATTCACAGCATAGAACAAATTAAAAATGAAATAACAATATAATCAACAAAGAGAACTCTTTAACTACACAAGGTGTATTTTAATAGCTAAGGAGCCAAAGGCAAGCAGCACCATCTCTCGAAAACCTGACAAAGATACTCAAATGGATTTGGAGGCTCCAAATCTGGAGTTTCAGGTGGTGCAATCGGTATTTCAGCAGGTAAATGCCGGTGAAATGCATTTACTGCATTTGCAACTCCTTCCTCATTCTCTATTTCTCTTGCTAGCTCCATTGCACGCAACTTCACCTGCAGATAAGCAAAATGAAGGGATGAATTGGTGCTAATATAAGAGAGAAATCCACTTACTTTTTCAAAGGACTCGAGATATTTATCCATATTTGCAAGTAGAAAAAAAATTCATTGCATTTAAAAACAACTTTTATATAAAAAAAAAAAAAAAAAAAAACCATGCGTAAAATGTCGAAAGATCAATTCATCCTATATTCAGTAGCAGCTTTGCAGGGTAAGAATGATTATATCAGAAAAATTTTAAGTTCCTTCTATTCTGGTTCCTTATGTTCACATCTCAATAAGCTTCAACTAAAATTGTAGTCCTAATAATTTGCTACATAGAACACAATTGCAACTTTACCACTGATTTTATGTTGGCGAGGGAGCTAATTAAAATGTTAAATATAGTTATTAAATATAAATCATTGTGTGCATACGAATTACTTTGTGCATGTAAAAATACACAATAAAAATGTCTACCATATACATCAAGTTTAAACCGTGTAATCCAACTCTTACTTTTGATTCAAGCTATATCCACATGTTGTGAAATTCAATTTTATAATTTGTTTTGGAATGTCAGTAAACAAAAAATAATAATTACCTCTGGTTCAAGCATAAATTTGAAAGCACTGCAGAGGCGTTCTACAGTGAGTTCAGATATAGGGATTGGAGCTGGCCCCACCCCTTTTGCATGGATCCTGTCTCCCCAGAAAAACTGATCCCCGAAGAACGGAATTATCGTAGTTGGGCACTGCATAAGTATTGCTTAATTGATATGTGTGATTATATATAATAAACTATATATTGCCTCATAATGTGGACACCTTAACAGATTAAAGCATACCATACAATATTCTACCCTTGCAATACCTACTACAACAAGAAAGCCTTTTGAGTTTGCAATCAAATATTGTACTTGTATAGAGAAAGGAGAAACAAAGTAAAGATTTAGTTAGAGCATTACCCCAGCTCTCAAGCCAGTAGCCGTAGTACCAGCACCGCCATGATGGACCTAAGCATAGTACCACAAATTTTTCATAAACTTAGTGAATAAAATAAAATAAAAATTATATTTTTAGATTATGGTAATTTTCTTTACATACCACAGCAGTACAGCGAGGAAACAACCAGTCATGAGGGCAGTCATCTAGAAGATAAACATCTACAGGTACCTCTGATACTGCAAAAAAAAAGTAAAAAAGGAATAAAATTTAGATGGGAGAATTTCGGGGTTATCCCAGCAAAATATCAAAATATTGTATCATTGCAACGAAGCAAGTTATTTTGAGGTTTTCCAAGGGAAAAAGTGCTTTCCGATTTTTGAATTGTGTAGTATCTTGCTATAGAGCCTTAATAAAAAAATGGAAATGAAAATAAAAAATAGTCATTAAAATAAACTTACAACTTCCAAGAGACCCCCAACCTCGGCCAATGATACCTCTTTGACCAGTTTCTTTCAGAGCTTCCAATATGATGGCCGTTATATTCTTCTCATCATCAAGAGGCTTACAACCAAAAGCAGGAATGAGAAATAAAAATTCATACTAGAAAGTGTTATAAAATAAATGCACGATCATTATCTTATGTAGCGCTTACAATAGAGCCAAAACCGATGTATATAGGTTGAGATCCTTGTTCGATCCATTCTACAAGCTCTCTCGGTGGTTGGTATTTCGGACCAAGGTTTAGAAAACAGTAGCCTACTACATCCACTAGGGAACCCCAATCTGCAATTTGAAAATGATTTCGCTTCAGCTTAAATTTTGAACTCAGAATTACATATGACTACAACCAGCTTAGGCTTTTGTAGATGAGTGAGGCTATGGTACTATGCAGAGCGTACATTGATCCGTAGTATGGATGCATATTTTCATTTTCAAGTCCAAACAGTCAATCCGTACTGCTCAACATGATCTTCATATGAAAACATGTTTGCATGCCAAATTTAGAATTTGTTTACTATTTTTGTAAATAGGTACAAAATCACTTGATCTAAAGATTCTGGAGCATCCGAAAGTAGTGATTTTCAACCTATCTAAAAAAATAATAAAAAATATAAAATTTGGTCTCCAACTACATTTTCATGTGAAGATCATGATGAATGGTTTGAATCGACTATTTAGAATTTATAAATGAAGATATGGATCCGCAGTGCGGACCAAAGTGCGCTATGCATAGTACCGGAGCCTCACTCTTTGTAGATTGCACAAATTAAATTTGCAAGGAATTGAGAATTTTCAAAAAAAAAAAAAAAAAGATAATGGTGAAATAAAAAAGTACCAGCAGGCTTTGGCACGAGCTGTGGGCTCCACATGTAGGCGGTTGGTAAATGAGAAATGGATCCATGGTATGTGCTGAAGTATGCTATTGGAGGCAACTTCAACTTCTTTTTTCTAAATTCATTAATGTACCCTCTGATACCCCACCATACAACCAAGTCGACTATTAAATATGACAGCTGAAATGGTAACACAACAGAAATTAAATATTTTATGTATGTCTTGTTTTTCCTATGTTCTATTGTACTGACAAATAGCAAGTGAGATAAATGTTCAAAGGACCCAACTATTACATAAGCTGATTAAAATTTTACCCCTTGTGTCCAGAAATTTGTTTTTTTTTTTTTTATTTCCTCCACCAAATCACATCAAATTTGAACCGATTTGACTTATATGTCAAGTTAAGTTTCAACCTTTTCAATTAAGGTGACATTTGTGCTTATCTTAAACAGTTAAAGTTTATTTTGTACATAGCATTTGGAGATGTCCAAAAGAACTTTGGCAATTTAATAGTAAATATTGCAAAACTTTTGGGCACTTTGCAAAACTATAGATATGCATGCACAGGTCAGCCACTATGAATGTCTGTGTTAGATAGAGATAGAGAGAGAGAAATCGAACCCGATAAGCAGCACTCTGAGGTACACGAGCAAAGGGATGAGGGAATTCATTAGTTGGCCTGCCTATAAGAACCAGTTAAGAACGCATCATTATGAAAAAATTACAAGTACCTTTATATTTGGTTGGGATCCATTAACAATGGATTAACTTAACAATCTTGAATTCATTAGCTGGCCTGACTATAAGTACCAGTTAAGAACATATCATTATGGAAACAATTTTAAGTACATAAAATTTTGGGTTGGGACCCATATAACAATCTTGACAATAGTCACAACTAACTTGCAATTTTAAAATCAGACTTTTCAATGCAATCTATGTTATATTTGTATCATGCAAGCAAAAAATGATGGACTCTGATGCAAGTTTTACCATTCATCAAGCGATTTTATAATTTTAACAGTCTATATGATGGTCTTTGACAGAACATCAAATAACACTCAAATTGCACGAAATTTGATACACAACCAATCTATTAGACCAATACCATGTCTATGAACTTTTTTCTAACTTTAGAAAAAAATTTAGCTTGATTTGTAAAATTATTATCAAGATCAATCGATCCCAACCCTTTAAAGACAGGTGGAGATCCATTGATAGTGCCTTATATCCACAACCTTGACAGCACTTTCTCAAACCAAGAAAAAAAATTATAAATATCTTGTTTACCTTATATATTGGCTGTGTATCAATTTTCATATAATTTGAAAATCATTTAATATTCCATCAAGATGTACACTATGGACCGCTGCAAATTTGAAGTCATTTGATGAACGACAAAACTTGCATCAAAATCCATCACTATTTCACGCGTATGATGTGTAGATTACATTCTAAAAGTCAAATTTCCAAATTACAAGTTACGATTTACGGTTGTCAAAATTGCCGAATTATTTTTCTTTTCAATTGATCCCCACCTTTAGATATATACTAATTACTCGTGGGAAAATCATTTTTCAAGATTTAGTTGCAAATTATTTCTAGGTTTAGGTTTACCATAAGATGTAACAAAAAAAGACCTTTTCTTCGGTTAGGAAATGAGCTAAATAAGATATACAAGTGGTTTTTGCAGAAATTTCAGAATGGAATGAAAATAAAGACTCACGTCCATGGCATAGTGAAGAATATATGAAGAGGAATCCCCAGAGCCTCAGCTACATGTGCATGCCCTGTCAACATAAAAAAAAAATTATAATCATGACAAAAAAGACTCCACACATAATATGTACCAGGAGTGAGGTTATGGTACTATGCATAGCGCGGATTGGTTCGTACTATGGATAAATATCTTTGTTTTTAAAATTCATATAGTCGATCCGAACCGTTCAACAATATCTCCATATGAAATTGTACTTGCAGATTAAATTCTTTTTTATTTATTTTTTTTACTTTTTTTTTATTTAGGTAGAAAATCACTACTTTTGAATGGTCTAGAATTTCTAGATCAAATGATTTTCTACCTATCTAAAAAATAGTAAAAAAATTGTTAAAAATGTAAAATTTGATCTCCAAGTACATTTTCATATGAAGATCATGTTGTACAGTTCAGATCAGCTATTTAGACTTTAAAAAAATGAGATATTGATCCATAGTACAGACCAATTCGCGCTATGCCTAGTACCATAGTACCAATCCGCACTGTGCGTAGGTACCTAAAACCTTGCTGACTCACCATAGGCAGGAGGGTTGGCAATAATAGCTTGGGCATGGAAAGGAGCACCAGTGTCTAAATCAGGCTCTGTACAGGCTGGAAGAAGAGAGTGTATAATTTCTTTCAGCTGCTTCCTTTGTGTTGAAATCTCTGTTGGCCCGGATAAGAGAAAACCTTTTGTCCTGGCCATATCTGTCAATTTCAAAATGTTTATGAGATCTAACTTAATACAAAAGGTTGTCAAAAAGGATTTTTATCTCAGAGGAGATAAAAGGGAAGACACATACATGCAGCCATTATTTTGGGGTCGCCGCCCAAGGGATAGAAGTCAACACCGGCCGACTTCACAAACTTACAAAAATTTACATGTGTAGCCAACCTCACATTATGGCCAAACTCCTGTAAAAGTATAATTTATTTTAATCATGCAAGCAGAGTACCTGGGTAAAACAAGCTCAAAATTGAAACACAATGCAAATATATCTAGTTTTCCAGCATCTCAGATACTGTCGTAATGATATTGTTTTCAAACTTCCTTCAGGTCATTGCAATGAGATTCTTAATGCAAAGTATTGCAATTTGGATGCTCATATTTTATTAACATTTTGGTATGTTAGATCAGAACTTCAAGAAAGACAAATATGATAATGTAAAGGTACCTGAAGCCTCTTGGCAAATGCAATAAAAGGTTGAACATCTCCTCTGGTGCCAATAACTAACATAGCCACATTTAACCTTGGCACTGACTTGTTACAATCTGAGGCCGTTTCTTTGACATTAAAAGAGAAGGAGCTGGATCCAACAGCATCAAGCTCTAAAAGCTCTGATGCAACATTAAAACCACTTGTTACATCGACCTCTACTGTACCGTCTTGTTGTATTCTTACCAGATTTTCAATTATCTTTTTCTGAAAAAAAAGAGAGAAACAATCGTGACAAGTGTTTTAAAAAGTATTTTATATACATGTTTAATTGTTTAGAGACTCTGTTAAGTCGTTAGATCCAGTGCATTGAAGCTGTCAGTAGTGGTTTGCCGATAAAATAAAAAAATAGAATAAATGGGCAATCTACAGTGCTTTGGCTGATAATTCTGAATGTTAAATAAAAAAAAAAAATCCCACTTCCACATACTAGAAGACAAGAGCGGAGCCAGACTTTCCAGTTATTGGGGTCAAACATGAATAAGGGTCAATTTGCACTACCTATAGTAGTTTTACTCTAAATTATATATAAAATAGGGTACAAGTACAAAAAAATTGAAAAAAAATGGGGGGTCAATTGACCCCCATTCATTTGGAGTGGCTCCGCACTGGTAAAAGATGAAATTTAAAACTAGAACTGTTAAAATAAAAATATGTACCTTCTCCTTGTCTGGTAATTTATCAAGTGTCAAATCAACCTTCATAGTTTCCCTCCTTTCGCTACCAGTAAGCTCATAACTTTTGGAAGATTGGCTCAAGTTACTAGGTCGTGCCGGAGCAGTGTTGCAATGCCCCAAAACTACCCCATATCAATAAACAAGTGAGTGAACTAATAAATAAATAAATAATAAAAAAAGAATGCATACTTAGGCCATTTGTCAAAATCATTTAATTTGACAGATGCAATTTCAACTAAAGCTATAGACTAATTCAAATATATGACTTGTCCCTTCTTTTACTAGTGCAAAACAAGTATCAGTCCGATTATATTGGAAGTTTCAGCATTGCGCTTGCAACTCGCACAAAATTGCCAGTTTTGTAATATAATTACTCACAATGGTAAAAATGACCGATTTTCTGAGTAGTTGGTTCCATTTCCATCAGTGTATAAAATATTTTTTATAATGTCAACAGAAATGAAATGAAATGAAGTGCAAAGTGAAATTTATTCATCCTCGCTGATATTAAGACAAAATACCGGAAAAAATTACGAACCTGGTTGAGGAGAAGAAGAAGAAGAAGAAGAAGAAGAAAATTGAGATTCGCTGTGGGGCGATCCAGAGAACCTCTGATCAAGCGATCTAACAACAAAATCCGCAATTCCAATAAAGTCTGGAGAAGAAGGTACGACACCTCGCCTCTCCCCCAATTCCTCCTTCCCTTGGGTTTGTTCAATCCCCTCATGGATTTCGTCATTTCTGGCCATCTGAGTCAACACAGGTCCGCATGAAATGGTAGAATCGAAATCGCTATTGATTAAAAGGCGTGAGATTAAGATTAGATTATAGAGAGAATTAGTAAGGGAATGAGAGGATTTGCCTTAATTAAATTAGATAGCTACCATTCAAATTGAAGGCGAACCATGTTGTCCAGTCTCCATCGACCATTCAACTATGCGGTGTGAGGTATGGTGAATTGGTGAATTGGTGAGTTAATAGAAAATAAGAATAAAATAGGAGAGAGATGAGATGAGATCCCAGTTCAATTTAGTTTGACGTTGTTTTCCTCCTCTTAAATAAATTGTATGGCCACGTGGAGGTGGAGGACCTGAGGTGGCGGCGAAATTTGGGGTATTGGCTTGGCTTAACGCTCTCCCATTTCTCCCATTTCAGATTCAGTACCGGAGACTGGAGAGGAAGTCATGCGCCATTTAATTTTCTGGATATATAACTTTTCGATGCCTTCTCTCATTTCCGAGCTAAACCTATAGATGTCATTATTAACAAAAATTATACATGTTGATACACAAGTTGTTCAATTTCATACAAAATATGTAGATGATATAAAATATTTAAACTAAAATGAAAGAAAGGAAACAATAATTGAACCCAACAAAATATAAATCATGCTTAAACCAATATAATTCGGTCGGTTCGGTTTAGTCAGTTTTGAAAAGTCTAAACCGAACCGATCCATTTAAACCGAAATAGTTCAAAAATTCAACCAAACCGATCCATTTAAATCGAAAAACTAAACCATTTAAATCGAAATTTTTCGGTTCGGTTGAAAACCGAACAGACTGAACCATTTGAACACCCCTATTACAACTATTACTTTGGATGCAACCGGATCCAATACTGATCCGACAGTCATAAAATTTTAAAATATAAAGTGTAATTCGGTGTCGGTAAAAAAAATATAAGTGAATTTCTTCTCATGATATATATCAACTATTCGGATACGATAATTAAAATTAAAATTATATCCATATTCGTATTTATACGGATATTCGTATTTAATTTTCGGATCCACATCCGATCCGTTTGCACCTCTACTGCGGCTTTCAATAATAATAATAATAAAAAGTAGTTAGTATTATATCTAGATCCGTATACTAAAGTCTTACAATTCGGAATTTTGATTTGTATATATTTAATTTTTAAACCGGAGTAACCAAGTAGTTAGTATTTCGGATTTAGATAAATTGAACGACCGAATTGGGAGTTGGAGATAACTTTTTTTCTTAAACATTATACTTTTGGTTTTATTTTCTTCCGCATCTCTCATCAAATATTTTACTATAAACGATCTAACTTAAAGTAACAGCTTCAAATTAAAATTTAATTGTTAATCATTGTAAAATTAATTTTCATTCTGCGAGAGTATCCACAATTAAATCGATTATTATCAGTGTTCTAAATAGCTAGCTATAGCTGTGCTATAACTTTTTCAGACCATAAAAGCTACACTACGAGATAAAAGTGCGCTATTTCAGCTACGACTGCTATAGCTGTAATAGCTGACCGCTATTACCGCTAAACGCTATGCTACGTGGGGTATGTTTTGCGATTTACATGGGCTTATATATTTCTGTTTCTATTTCTGATGCTATATGGTATGCTATGATAAGTATGCTAAACTGAACTATGTGTTTTTATTTCTATTTGTGATTTAGTCTCTAATTCTATATCGAAAAATATTTAAATATTAATTTTTCCTTTTTGTTTACTCTTCATCTAGTATTCACCTATAAAATTATCGTCGTTTGTTTCATTGAAAGCTAATTTTGATTATTATAATATCTTATTTGCATGATTAAAAAAAGTATAGGCTTAGATTAGTTGTCATTTAGTTGTTACCCAATCCTCCAATACTGATCATGTTGATAATTAGTGAAAATATATATAATATAAATTTTGAAAAGAAAAAAAAAACGATATGTATGATAGCTTCTGCTATAGCTACGCTATTAGCAATACTTTTTTTTTTTTTGCCTCCCCGCTATATCGCTATAATCGCTATTTAGAACCTTAATTATTATTATTATTGATCTATATCTAATTTAATCGGGTCCGAATGAGTTTTGTTTTTCGGATCGGAATCAAATCGAGACCCAATAATCGAAAATTAAAAATTAAAAATACTACTCCATACTCCATAGAGGATGACGTTACTGCAGGGATACGGTTGGATCATTGGATTTTGGTCCCCACGTTTTGTGAACATGAAAGAATCCCACCCTATATTAAATTGTAGTTCCCACCGAAATTTTTATATCCTCCATTTATAAAAACCTCGACTTTTTCTTAAAAAAAAAAAAATACCCTAACCGCTCAAAATCTGGACGTTTCTCTTCGGAAATTTATTTTGGTAGAAATTAATAAAAATGAAAAGAGAGAAACAAAAAAAGTATAACAGTTTTATTATTAGTAAAAAGATCAGTAAATATAAATCAAAAGAGTTCAGAATGGTAAGAAATCCACTGGTCCTAACACCATTTTTTTTTTCCACAGGTTATGAAGACAACATCACAGAAGATCCACTGGTCCTAGCGGGAGGCACCTAAACCATTTTGAAAGTAACTCACGATTTGTTCTGCCCAGAGGCGGAGGTACAATTAACTCCCATTAATTTAAAAAAATTGTATTTACACATTATTTCAAATAAATTAAATATAAAAATTGATAGTCTTTTTAATAAATTAAGTTATATAGTATCAGGTATTCTCAAAGCTTAAATGGAGTCATTTATTACCTATCTGATATTCTCAAATCTTGATATTTATTTAATTAGTCAATGCATGTATAACAAATAATATATAAAAAAAAATTGTTTTAATATAAACTTCACAACTAATACAACTATCTCAAAAAAAAAAAAAAAAATTAAGGACCACCTCCTGGTGGGCAGTTTTGTTGTCATAGTGGACCGCCCCTCAGTGGGACAGTTTGGTTAGTTTTTAAAAAAAAAATTAGGAGTCTAATTATTTTTATTATTTTTTTGTTATTAATAAAAAAATTGGCAATTTATATGTCAATTGAATTAATTTATTTACGTGTTTAGTAGTGTTTTATAAATACGCTTAGATTAATTCATTTTTGTATACTATTAATTTAGGTATAATGGATTAACCACAATTATTGCACCTCCACTCTTCAGAGCTTAGAGCATCGCAGATTAGTTATTCGCAGTAGGTAAAATTGTATATTCTTTTATATTTAAATTTTGTTGTTTTGGATTAATCAGTTTTGTTCTTACCGTTTTAAATTATTTTTATTTTTAGAATCAGTGGAATTTCTACCGATTTTTCTATCAATAATAAAACTGTTGTACTATTTTTGTTTCTATATCTTTCTTTTTATTAATTTCTACCAAAAAAAAAGTTCCTTTCACTCCTCTAGTAATCCATTCGTATTTTGAGTAGTTCTGGTCCTTTTTTTCTAAAAAAAAAATGAGAAGTAAAATTGTTTATCAATTCATATTTTTAATAACTACTATCAACCTCACAATATATAACTCTGACTAAATAACAAAAGAATACATAGACATTGTATTAGTTCAATTAAAAAAACGAGGATCATCATTCTTTCGAGTGGGTGTCTATGAATGCTCCAACAATTGTACATGGTTTTACTGTATGATCCGTGTGTGATAAAAAAAAATACAAACCTTTTCACGTTATTGATATGTAGGGGTGAAAACGGATCGGATATTTGACGGATACCTACGGATGTGGATTGGATAACGAATATCTCTATGCGTAAATATTTTCATAATATATATTAAATTATATGGTATATATCTATTAAAATTCAAAACCATATCCGTATTCGTATCCGCACAAATATTCGGATATCATATATCCGTATCTAATTTTCGTAATTTTCGAATATAGATCTGGATACGGTTGGATATTATGTGATCCGTTTGCACTCTTATCGATACGTGCCTTCATTGAATGCTCCCACAATCTAGTTTAGTGCCTTCATTGTATTTGCGGCACAATGAAGAGTTCACTCAAGTGATGGATATAATTAAGTGAGATATTAGATGCAGGAATATAATTTATAGTTATATTTTGTGTTATTTGAAAGTTATGAATACTAGATACGAATATAATTTGGATAGTGAGTACGTAAAATTTGCACAGAATATCATACACAATCTAGAGTACTTACCATGAAGGAATTTTGTAAAACTAACACTTGTTGATAACTATAAATGTTACGAACAAGTTATTCCATATTATGACAGTGAACAACATTACTTTCAATTTTTAAATAACAAACTTGATACTTTCTAATTTCGCTACATGACTATTTGATTTTTTTTTTCTTAAAAAAAATGCTGATCTGAATTATCAGCGCACGCTTTCAAAAGTTAAATGGTATCTCTATGAATGCGCATTTTTCATGAAAGCATGTCTACATGCTCATCAGTACCTGCTAATATTTGTATCCGTACAAATCCAAATACAGTTTGTATCCGATCGATTTTCATACCTAATTATTTTATATATGCATGAACTATCACTATACCATATGTAAGTTATCAATTAATCAAAATAAAGTAAACATGCAGAAACTTTAATTTATTACGTACCTGTCAAATTGATGAACATTTATGAATGCATACATATATTACATATCAATTGATGAACTTAAAAGGAATGTGACATGCATACTATATTAATATTAATTGGCGAACAGCAATTAAATAAATAAATAAATAAAGGAATGAATGAATATTTTGGAGTTAGCTGGCTGCCTGGCCTGGCCCATATGGCCCATATACATAATTTTTAGAACAAACAGACAAGCTACCCTTTCACCTTTCCAGTCGATGATTCGATGATTCTTGTAGGTCCACACTCCCTTTGGTCTCGGAGGAGGATCTTTTTTTTCTTTTTTTCCTAGGACTAGGAGCAAATGAGCAATCAATCATTAGCTAGCTTTTTCACTATATATAACAAACAATCTCATTAACTATCCAAATAATAGATGCCTAGGGAGATATAAATATAATAATAAATTATTGTTGTCGCTTGTGGAGTTGTGGCTTGGTAACTTGGTATCATTAATTTGTCATTTTAGGAAGATAAACTCAAAAATAAGGTATTATCAATTAGTAATTACCGATCCAGTTCCAGCCTTCCAGGTAGAGAAAAACAAGTGTCACGTCACAATAATAAATAACAATATACAACTGCCAGCTGTTATGATAGTGACAGTGTTTGGGGCATTCAATGAATATTCATTCATTTGTGGTACCAGCTTTTAGCCTAACGCACAAGGTCGGGGCAGCGCACGATCAGAATCTAGCATCCTCCTATTCTCAAATCCAGATCATTCAAAATTAATCGTACGGTCTCGATTCTGAATCATTTTAATAGATTAAATTCATTTGAAAATAAAAAGTAATCGAGACCGTACGATGAATTCTGAACGATTCGGATTTGAAAATAGGAAGGTGTTCCTTTTCTTTATAAAATGAGCAGATTCTGATCCAGGCAGCGTATACTAGTACGACTTAAGCAGAATATCGTACCAGAAAGAAATGTATATATCTGTCTTTAAAATGGATTAATTCACTAACAACTAACAACTGTAATTAAAATATGTAATTTTAGATTGAATATCAGCTCATCAATTAAATAATTTAAATTTTTTGTGATTACATGTATTTTTCAATATTTTTTATATGTAGTGATGTCTCCTTATTTTGTCTAGTTTGCGGCCCAAATTTATATCAGAACTTGTGCCTTAAAGCCTAAAAATGTGGACTTTTCGTTTAAATATCATTAGAATGTGGTACTGCTATGTTTTGTTTCTTGTTTTGCAGGAAAATGGCAAAATTATGGATCTGACAACTCTCCATACGGTCCGTATAGGTTTATATACGGTCCGTACAAGATCAGCCCAACCACACAGAAGGTTCCACAGCAAGAGGCAAGAATTCTCCAAGACAATGACGAGTATACGGTCAATATAGGTTTTTCATACGGATCGTACAAGCTATTTCAGAAACCCAGGCTGGAATTGGAAACAGAGACAGCTGGGGAGGCCGAAAAGGAAGGCTTTGAATACGCGATTTCGGGCATTAAGGCGCATCATTCCATATCAGAAGGGGATCTTTTCGTTCATTCCTGGTGCTTGGGAGAGAAGAAACAACTTGGAGAGGAAGAAGAGGAAGTTTTGCAACGGATCTTCGGATTTTTTATAGTTTTTCTATGAACTCTTTCATAACTTTTATTGTGCTTTCTTTTGAGAACATGAGTAGCTAATTTTACTGTTTCTAGGGTTAAGATGTAGTTAACGTTTGGTTTTACTTGTATGCTACTTGATTATGTATTGAATGCTTAGTTTTCATCTTGTTGTGTATTATTTTAATTGCTTGGTTTTTGCTTGCTTGAGTTTGATTAGTCATCCCATTAGATGAATGCGCACGTCTAATTGTTAGGAGCCAAGTCTATGATACTTAATCCAACTGAACCAAGTATATGAGGTAGATCTACGGATCAAGGAGTACTGAAAGGGAAACCTTCCTCGAGGCGAAAGTTCTTGGATACCTTTAGTAAACCAACAAATGACTTATATAACTTAGTCCAAAATTATGAAAGTTGAGGGTTAATGCATCTAAGAAGGGAGTAGTTGAGTCCGGTAAATCGGGTTCTAAGCCAAAATTGCGACAACTGAGGTGAGGAACTTAGACCTGGTCGATGGAAACCCTAGACAAAAGCACCAACACATAAACAGTAGCTGCAGTATTCACTCGGGGGCCTATACGGACCGTATAGGATTCTATACGGGCCGTATACCCTGGGGCCAGACAGATACGAAATCTGAAACCCTGGAAATCCTTTTTATAATCTGAAAAACAACTTTTAATCTTGTTTTAATTGTTTTAATATCGTTATTGATCAGTAGTTTAATATAAACAACCACCAATTCAATCTTTCTTCACTTCTAGAATTTCAGTAGATTTAAGTAGAGTCCGGTCGTTTCATTCCGTCCCTGTGGATACGATACCCGACTATACCAACGGTAGGGCTGTGCACTTGTAGTCTTAATCAGAGATAGACATCGAGTTAAAAGATACAGCTTGCTGTACTGAAACTTGGTAGTGCATTTCTGGTGCGAACATGTAGAAATCTAAATTTATTTAAATACGTACTCGTCACATGCAAATTGTATAATCTTTATTATTGGTTCTAGATTCTTTTTCATATCTAATGACATTTATTGATTTTTTTTAATTGATTAATATCTTCATTTCTTTCTATTTTTTATATTATTTAAAAAATGTTATTTTTCATTTTATATAAGATTTTTTTTATTAAAATGTCAAAAGGATAAAAAAAAACATATATGTCATTTAATATGTTATTTAAAGAATGCTATTTATATGTGATGACATTTGTCATTTAAGGATTGTTATTTGTCTTTTAGTTTACATTTTTTGTACGAAAATATCGTATGAATTTTTTTTTTATTCTTTTATAATATATTCCCGTTGCAACCATGGGCCCTATAGTAGTTCTTATATTAAACACATATAAAAGTTTGGATTGAATATCAGCCCTCTAAACAAATATTTTGATTCTACGCATCTTTTTTTTTTTATGTTTTTATTTAGACACGCACTCTCCAAATGCAAATGGTATGATATTTCTGATTGGTCCTGATTTCTTTCTATTTTTTAAATTATTATTTAAAAAAATTTAATTGATTGGTCATATATTTATTTCTTTATATTTTTTATATCATTTAAGAAATATTATTTGTCACTCATTTTGCTTGAGATATTTTTATAAAAATGTGTCAAAAAGATAAAAATAAGTCATTTTGTAGATGTTATTTAATATGCTATTTATACAAATATGTCATTTTGTATGAATTTTTTTGTTCTTTTATAATATGTCCCTGTTGCAACCTATGGGCACGATACTATAAATTAATTAATTACTAAAACTATTGACTGGGTGTGTAATCTTAAATTAAACCCCGTAGGAAAAACACATAAAGAAAATTATGTAAAACTATGACAAAATAATGTTACGAAAAAAGATCAATCAATACGTTTGTACTTGTCTTAATTAATCTATCTTTATGTTATTCGATTCAATTTTTTTGAAGGTTAAAGTTGAGCCCCAAACAATACAGCTAGTAGTGGTTATTGCTTCCCGACTAGTGATTATTAACAAAAAAAAAAAAAATACATTTTTTTATTATATTTTATGCAAATAAATTAAATTCTAAAAGTGTTTTAAGATTTTTCTACAAGTTGGTTTTTTTTTAAAACCAATTTTAAGATGGTATGATTCGATTATTATATAAACTTGGACTATTATCTAGTTTTCGCTTCGAAATAATTAAACTACGCTTTGCAGAAAGAAAAGATAATTTATTTAACTGAGACGAATACTATCAACCTTACTGTACTATGTAAGGCGAATACGTGATAATATAATATTGGTGATGTCATTTTCTGTAAGAATAATTATTTTGATCTCTGCATTTTAGTACTCTCAAAATCCACGCAGCAATATTAGAGGAATGATGCACTATGGTCTCCACTAATTATATGATATTTCATTTATTAGTTTTATCTCGCGTCAATATTTATAGATACAAATACTTGGAAGGTAATATATTAATATTTGAAAAATAAAATATCAAAACTTTGTAGTGTAACTTGTTATGATTATTTCTTTTTCAGTCTTTCAATCGTTTCTACGTCAACCTCCCTCCAATGAAGTAGTGAGATCCCGTATCCCCGCATCAACTTTCTTCAATCGTCCCCGCATCAACTTTCTTCAATCGTCCCCACGTCAACTTTCATCTAACAAAAATAGTTAACCTCATAGGTATAAATACTTGTAATATTTGATAATAATACTTTCAGAAATCATCCAGCGTAATATTTAAAAAATACTTGCAACTATAGATATAAAAATATGTTATTATGGATCTCATCTGAAAGAAAAAATTGTGTATAAAACGTCCGTGGTTTTAGATTCGCAAAATTTCTCATAAAATTGTTAGAAATATGGACGAGATTGAACGGAGAAAAAAACTCACATTTAAAAACATATATGATCTCCTCCATTATAGTTTGAGTAGTCCCTGAAATTTTTATAATCTCACAAATAATTGTAATAATTATAGTGCGTGGGTACTATCAGCTTTTTATTTTTTATAATGGAGAACTCCGATGACAACTGAACGGTCAGTTGAGGTGTCGAAATACACGACCTGTGCACAGCACAATCATTGATCATCGAAGCCTGAAATTCTTTATTTTTTTGATAAGGTAGACATGAAATATTTTTGTTGACATCTTCTCAAAAACAAATAAACACCGTGAAAATATTTGTCATGGAGTCATGCCGTCATGGGGAAATTTTTTTTAGTAGAAAATAATGAAAAATAAGAGAAAGAAATAAAAAGAGTGCAAGTATTCTAATATTGATAGTAAGACCGTTATAAATTCTATTGATCCTAACTGTTTTAATGTTTAGACCGGTAAAATCTTTACCGATCCTAACTCTTTAATATCTGAGTTATATTGGGATTTGGACTGTGAACCGGTCAACACTGGTTTCAATGTTTATATGGATTGGAAAGTAGACAAAAAATAAAATATTAAAGTATAAAGTATAAAGTATAAAGCAAACAACCAATTTGATAGCGCATAAGTATAAAAAATAAAAAATCTAACTTAGGATCGATAAAAGTTTTACTGATCTAAATATTGAGACAATTAGAATCAGTAAAATTTATACCAATTTTATTATCAATGTTAGAACACCTACACTCTTTCTATTCTCTCTCTTATTTTTCATTATTTTCTACCAAAAAAATTTCCCCATCATGGTACTCCATCTTTTGACGGATCCTCCAATATTCATTTAAGGGGCCGGGGCGGCGGGGCCCAATACTAATTTTCACAGATAGATAACTTCTCTTTCATCCTCATTTGTCGTGTAAAAATAAGAATTTGGTTTTGTTAAAAAAAGTTTCGGACAAATCCGGATTTAAATTATTTGGTCTGTATCGAGATTTAGATTTGTGTAAACAACTTATAATTTAATAAATTTTAACAGTCCCGTCAATCTAGCTAAACCGTCCACGCGAATAAATTATACATTGATCGAAAAATTTAAATCCGATTTTGAATTTGTCGAAATACCATTAAACAAAAGTTACCCCACTCATAAGTCATAACTAATAAGTGATAACAAATATGAAATATATCTTCCCTCTCTTCAAATTTGATGTCACCTCTCTAGAGTCCAGACTTGTAATTGTAATACAGCAATCATTAATTGGTTCACATGCTGCAAATTCATGTTTGCATGGCAACAATTAATTAATTAATTAATTAATGGCTCCCAATTGCCCATGGTAATGAATTCAACTGTTCAACCGCGACATTATGAGAAGTGTGATCAAATGTGAACTACGGCTGAGATTTAGATTTAGATTGGAGGCCCATCTTAAACGCACGACTACGGCTGAGATTTTACTTGCATTTTCGTAATTATAAATTAAAATTTTAACCACTAAATTACAAATATACAAATATACAAATAACATTTACGAGGAGGATTGAACAATATAAACTAAAAAAAATAAGTAAATTTTCAATATACTTGATTAAATAAATTTAAGGGGGAATTTCATCTATATCCCTCAAAAGTTTCAATATTACGTATTTATTCCTCCAAAATTAATAATTACATATTTATTCTTAAAAATTGTAGAAACTCACATATTTGTCCAATCTATTATATTTAACATTAATTTCTATGTATTCTCATTTTACCCTTCTTTTATTTTCCCTTCTAAGGCTAGTGTGTTAGAAAGTAGTATTAAATTTTACTAGTACCAGAACTGAACTGTACCGTACCAGTACCAATTTCCGATGCCATATTGAAGAGGGAAGAGATGAAGAGAGAAAAAATAAGGCAGGGTGAGAGAAATTGAGAGGGGAGGCAGCGAGGAAAGCCGGAGAGAAAGTTCGAGAGAACAAGCAGAAAATTATGTTGGCGTGTTTGGAGAGAAGAGGCGGGAAGTTAGTGCTCCCACACGACTCAACATATTAAAGGGAGAGAGAGAGAGAGAAATGAAGGGTATAGTACTAATTACAATATTAATTAATATTGTATAATAAATTGCTCTTTGATGTATATTGCTCTGCCTCTTTTGTTTTGGGTTGTTAGTCAATCAAGTGCCGGATTTTTTTTTATCCAGCACTTCAAAAAATTGTTTTAAAATAAAATAGCACCCGCACCCGGACTACTATTTTGTAAAAAATGACACTCCCGCGGACTCAATCTGCGCATCCATCAGTACCAGATATGCAAACTGAGGAGGCGGATCTTAGTGCCCAGACTGAGGACGCGGACCCGCAGATTCGCGGACTTAGAACACCCACCTACAATTTTAGCGTAACTTTAATTTGAATTTTAGATCCAAATTGTCCAATCTATTTTAGCACGATTATTAAAAAGATCTGCATCGATTTTAAAGGCTTTGCAATAAAATATCTCTGCACACGGCGGTAATTTGGCCACTTTAATTAAAGATCTCTATACATGGCGGTAATTTGGTCACTCCAATCGAGGGTATCGGTAATACGCGTGCTATAAAATTGTGACACATGCTGCCGAATTTATCTTTATTTAAAGTGCGGGTCTTTGATATTTGTGTTTTAAAATTCGTGCATATCTTTTTAATAATCGTGCTAGAAAAGATTGGACGGTTCCGATCTAAATTTCAAATTAAAGTTATGGGTGCGTAGCTCCTTTTGTAGCACCAAAATCGGATGCGCGGCCTCAATCCACGAACCCGCAGGTCCGCCCATTCAATCCGCGCATCCAGGTCTGTTGTTGAGTAATTTGGTATAGGATTTTTGCTATGACTTAATACTCGTTTTACTTTTAAATTTATAAACCTAAATACTCAAAGATTGGTCGATTGCAAGCGCACAACCTATCAATGTAGCATAAAAGGTATCGATCCAAGGGATAAGGGGAGATTTTAGTTTCGACTCTATAGAATAATTTTAGAATTTTGGTTTGTTTCCAATTTTGTTTTAAAGTTTAATTTCTAAAGTCCTAAAGTTGGTGGGTTCAATACCCCAAGAGTTGGAGGTTTAAACAATAAAAACTAAGAAAGAGTAAAGCGAAATTAGAGTTTTGTCAAGAATTGGAGAGTCTAGGGGTTTTCGGTCTACAATCCCTTGTTTAATCCTATCTATTCGGTGTGTTTAAATTCATGTTTGATTTCGATGGGGTTTCTAACCAAATATATTAAAAAGGGTCACTTGCGTGAATTAATAACGTGCCTAGATGATCACAACTTCACGGTAAAGTACATCGCCTTGATCATCTAGGATATAAAGCTCTTGTTAGTCTATCATTTCCTTAGATCTCGGTACTTAATAATTTAACCTAAGTGAAGGCAACTCATACCAATCTCTAATTCAATTCAAGATGTCCCGACTTAAGGTTTGACTCCAACCGTTAGATTTTATATCAAACTCTAACCTTAATTTCTGTAGTTCCGGCTTAGGTTAAAAGATGGTGTTTCTCTAACCTAAATCCTAATGACTTTGTGACATAATTGATACTATCCTATATGATCCTAAGCTACTTTGGAGTCTAAAAGACCTAAAGCGGGATAACTACAATTCAAGCACAAATTATGGGATTCACAAAGAATAAATCACAGAAATTAACAATCAAATCAAACAATCATCATAAAAACAAAGAACCGAATAGAATAGAATTAAACAAGTTCATGCATTTGACCTACACCCCTAGAGAGGGAGTTAGCCTCTCATGGAGATGCAAAATTTACAAAAGAAATTCATTACAAATTGGCTAAAACAAAGAGAAATTGAAAGGGAAATGATTACAACCCTTACTCCTATGGAGATCTCTTGCCTTCCTTCCTTGCTCTGAAAATTCTGTTCTTCTTCTCCAAATCTAAACTCTAAATCTCACTTTTTGCTCTAAGGAGATGTGTAAAAAATGGAATTGTCTATGGTAGAGTATGGCTTGATGGTAGATGGTGAATCGCCTCCCTTTATAGCCTAGAAAACACCCTAGAAACGTGGGGAACAGTGTCCCACACGTCCTCTATTATTGGACCCACTAACTATTGCCAACCGGGCATGATCTGGCATTCCAAAAATAGCGAAAACGCATTTTTTAGTATGAATGCGGCCCGCACTGCGGTCAACTTGGGTCGCACTGGGGCTTAGTTTCCTTATTTAACTTCCTGCGCCAGCAAAGTATGGGCCGCACTGGATTTACTGCGGGTCGCATTATGGTTATTTTCTCCTCTTCTTCTATTTCCGGATTTTCTGATATTTTGACTAAGTTATTAGTGCGGCCCGCACCGGGAGTCGATGCGGGTCGCATTCCCTCGGACTTTTCTCCCGGCCGAGCGTAACATAAAGTGCGGGTCGCATTAACTGAGTACGGGTCGCATTTTTCCTTCTTGTTGAGTGCGGCCCGCACCGACCTCCAGTGTGGGTCGCATTCCCCCCAGTTTGCTTCCCTTCCTTGCGTAGAGCCTCCCAGATTTGACCAAGTGCTGAGTGCGGCCCGCACTGTGTCCAGTGCGGGTCGCAGTGAGGGTTTTTTCGCTATTTTCTGCAATTTAAAGCAAGCAAAGGCAGTAACTTGATTTCAGGTGTAATATATGACATTTATATATCAAAATACAAGATATTTGGAGTATTTTCAGGATAAAATCTAGATTGAACATTTGTAAATGTGTATATATTTTATGCCTATCATCTGTCTCCTGAGTTCGCGCACCTAGCACCGATGGATGCGTGGATCGAGTTTGTGAGAGTGTCATTTTTGATAAAATAGTGGTCCGGGTGCTATTTTTTTAAAGCGATTTTCTGGGATCGATGCTACATACAAAAAAATCCGATCAAGTGCACCCGGTAGCAAGAATTTTTTTAAGAAGCATCACTAAATTTTAAAAATTTACGAAACTAATGTGATTACAATTTTTAGGCCATTCTTTTCTGTGCAGCTTACTTCAAAATCGTTACAATGTTTGTCAATCGTTGGTAACGATAATTCACTGGAAATCAACTGATCAAAACAACCTTCTTGAATTGTTGAAATGAATTAAATCGTTACAACGGTTTGGGAATCGTTGTAACGTTTTAATTATTCTCAGCTGTTGAGAAGTTATTTTCTCTGCGCTTTCTTACAGCTGTAAAACGTTATAACGTTTTGGGAAATCGTTATAACGTTTTCAATGTTTTCAACTATTTGGAAGTTGATTTCTCAGCACTATCTCATAGGCCTAAATCGTTATAACGATTGACAATAGTTGATAACATTTTATCCCTGTAAATCAACATCAAACCTACTTTACCAAGTTTAAAATTTTACAATTTTAATTTCTTGACAAATATCTTGTTGTTTTATTCAGATCAACTTATGCTTGTTGCAATTCCAAATATCTTGAACCTGCAAATATTCTAGAATAGAGAGCTTCGTAAAATTCAATTAATTGTATGTTTTGCAAATTAGTCAAATAGACGAAAAAGAGAATTGCTTGAAACAATATACCTTGCTAACCAATAGCATTCAGGAAATAAATTAATTATAGAAAATAATATTTTTTATTTATGAAATAATTGTTAATAAGTATTGGTATGCTATATTTAATTCACTTTTTGTTTAGTTATGATAAAAGTATTATTAATAAGAACAGTTTTTTTTAATACATGTATATTAAAAAGAAAAATATAATTTTCCCCAGCTAATTCTTATAATTATTCACGTGCATACTCATAGATATTGGATCTCGTAAATTAATTATGAGGAGGGTTCAAATACCTCTATTTTTTGTGCCTCCACCATGTCTCAATTTTTAAAACATTAATAACTCAAAAATAAAACATAAACGTCAAAATAAAACAGTTAGATGTGATCTATGTTATTTTCATTATGTGCTTGTAAAAAGTTATTACATTTCGATTTTGTTTTTTATTGTGAATCAATGAGTTGAAAAATCAACATCTAGAAATTATACACATCAATATATTTTTATAAGCTCTCGATGACAAACAAAATAAAGTTAGAATGTCAAAATTATTTACATGAGCACAGATAAAATGATGTAGATCATATCTAAAAAACTGGATGCATGACAGAGGTACAAAAAATAAAAGCATTTGAATCCTTATTAATTATTAGATTTTCAAACTCATAAAATTTCATGTCACACAATCCCGTAACAAACGGACATGTTCTAAGCTCTTGTTGTTCTACAGAACATTAGCACTTGTCAATACCAAAGGGCAACAAGAGGAGTTGGGGGGGGAAGGAACGAGCTTTACAAATTTAATTAAATGTAAAACGGCCATTTTTTTTTATTGTTTTGGCGGACAAAAGACATACTTGTCGTAATAAATTGTTAGATTTTTTCAAACTTGTACTTTTTAAACATACAAATAAATACGCAAAGGGAAAAAACCTGCTCAGACCTTAATTAAGGCTGTATAATGTATATACCCAACGTAAAATTACTAATCAACAGAGGAAATATGGGCCAGCTTAACACCTTACAAATCTGTGTTCTGGACGCTGCTTGGGTTAATGGGCTTTTGTAAACAGTACCCTTAAGAAATATATGAGAAATACATTACAACTTAGAAGAGAAAAAAATGAAGGAAACAAAAGATAATTAATTTTTTTTATTAAATCACGAGTTCCTTGGCTTGAGGAAAGGTCACGAGTTCCTCGAGGAAAGGTTGCATCTAATTTGAGAGAGTAATTCTATTCGTAATTTTGCAGAGTTGTAATTTGTCAAAAGATAAAAATAAATAAATAAATCGGGCCTAAAACAATCTTTAATTAGTCATTAATCGAAACAACGAGGAATCGGGAAGTGTAGAGAAGTAGCAGGAAAAAGGAGAAAAAGGTTGCGGGTACGTGTTAATCGCTAAACATACATATCGGCAATCATGAATTCACATCCTCTGAGATATCTCAAACTTTGAGTGTTTCTATGGAAAATCTCGTCCGTTCAAGTACGTATTGCACGAATCTCAAAATATAAATAACACTGAATAGTGAATACGTACAGCGCTTTCCCTGAATAGGAACCGTTCAAATACAGACACGTCGGTCACGCAAAAGTTGAGATATCTGACTGCGAGAATACCATACGCACTCGGCAATCATTCAACGCAAAAGTTTATTTTATTACATTCTAGAAAGACCGATAATAATATCTTTTCTTGCAGAAGACCAATTTTTGTGTTGCGGGTCATTCTATTTCATTTGTATGATCTGACTCGTTACAAATAACTAACCATGGATTAGGGATACGGCCAAACAGGTCAATAGTGGGGAAGCAATTCAATTCAATTCTATTCAATTGCTGTTTGACAGACATGGCATTCTCATTCTCATTCTAGTAGAAGTAACTCCAGCAAAGCAAATTGCAAATTGCAAATTTCAAATTGCAATCTACTCTGACTGACTCTCTCTGAAAGCAAAAGCAGAAGCAGAAGAACAATCGAAGAAGAAGAAACCTGAGAAGCGAAGAATCTACTCGAACGAATACCAACTACCAGTATAATTCAGAAACCAACAGAAACCCTAACCCTAAAATTCTGCCCATGGCGTCCTCGAGGGTCACCTCACCCCCGTCGATCTTCTCCCCTCCCATCTCCGAGATGCAGAGCCCCATCCCCATGGATTCCCCCGGTAAAACGCTCGGATCCATGAATATGGAAGATCTCTTTAGAAACATCTACAACGATGAAGGAGTAGGCGCTGGGGTTGGAGCTATTGGTGGCTCCCGGACTGACCTCAGCAGCGGAAAGACGGTGGATGAGGTGTGGCGGGAGATCTCATCGGTAAAGCCCAGTGCTGACGCCAGCACCGCCGGAGCGGCTGTTCCCGGAGGGGAGATGACGCTCGAGGACTTTCTGGCTAGGGAGGAGGAAGGGAAACCTAGAGTTAGGGGTTTGAGCGGATTTGTAGGATCTGTAAGTGGAATTAATGGAGATGGAATTAGTGGAAATGGAAATAATGGAACTGGGAGAGGGAGAAAGAGGCAAATTTTGGATCCCGTTGATCGAGCTACAGTGCAGAGACAGAAAAGAATGATTAAGAACAGAGAATCAGCTGCCAGATCAAGAGAGAGAAAACAGGTATAAAATTTAGCTTTCTTTTCCCTTTCCTTGATAGGAATAGTAAGTAATTCGGTTCTGAATCAAATTGAAGTAGGAATTGCTCCTAAAACTAAATTGGAGTAGGAAATTGGCTTTAGTTGAATTAGAAATGGAGTCAGCAGTGTTTTGATGTAATCAAGGCGTATTGAAGGGGGATTGAAGTTGGATTCTTGCATCTTTCAGATATTGGCTGTAAACACATTAAGCCCCAAAATTTTATGTTATACGCCTTGTTTTATTTATGAGTTTTATTTTTTTTTTATTTTACTTCCAGTCATGTGTGAGTTCAAGCCAGGTTCTTGAGCTTTGGATTTATTATTTCTAATGGTTTAAATCATTGGTTTTGTAGGCATATGTTGCTGAGCTTGAATTACTGGTTGCACAACTGGAGGAAGAGAATGCCCAATTATTGAGATATCAGGTAAATGCTTTTTTGAAGTTTTCAGAAGGCAAAAGAATGAGTGAATTTGATTTTTTGTGTGTGTGTTTTAATATCATGTGAAAGTAATGTTCTTTCAGCTGTACACAAGTTCCCTTTTTATGTTTATTATGAGTTGATATTTCATATGAATGAGTTTTAACTCACTAGTTTGTATTCAATAACAGGAGGACGAGCAACAGAAGAGGCTTAAGCAGGTATAGATCACATTTAGTAGCTTATTCCTAAACAATATATATCTTGCCTTGTGGGTATTGAGTTTTTTTTTTTGTTAAACAATACATTAATGCCTTTCACTGACTTCAATTTATATAATTTGAATTTTGTGCAGCTGATGGAAAACCTTATTCCAGTTACTGAATGCAAAAGACCAAAACGAAAGATGAAAAGAACTAATTCAATGGAGTGGTAGAGAAAGTGTTGGTCTTCCTTTTGAAGATGCTAACATAACAAGGGAGGGGGGGATATGCTCAGAGAAACCCAAGAGCTGAAAGAATTTATGAGAGAGAGATTGGGTTTATGAAGGCACAAGGCTAGCTATGATTTTACTTGCCGCTGTTAAATTATGTTTGTTTGAGCAGTAGGTGTTTAGGAATGGAGAACAAGCCGGGAGAGAATGGAGAAGTGTTGTATTGTTTTTATTTTATTGAATATATACAAGTATATCTTTAGTCTCCTATTTTGTTCTCTGGCCCCGTTTATCTGGCGAGCTGGGAGAATGTCAAGTATTGTATTGTTCTGTTTTTTTTTTTTCTTCTTTTATTGATTTTTTTAAAAATATAAATAATGATATAATTCAGTCTTCTTAAGGAGTTTTTTTGCCCCCTTTATAAGGCTGTGATGAAATGAAATTTCTTTTGAGATTCAGACAGGTATGGATGTGCTGGTTACATTGCGTCGGTTTATTTCAGGCTTGGCAAGTTTTTTATGATTATTAGGATCTCATCGGATTCATTTTTTTTAATTTAGTTTTGAACAAGATGTCTTTAAAATTATGTGGGTTTAATTATATTAGAGTCAGATTTTCACTTGTTTCTGAAAACTTAGTTGTTTTCAATTATATTCCAGTTCGGACGAGAACATATAATTATTTTTAGCATGTCCTAAGGAGGTTTGGATATCAGATTTATCAGGTTTTCTGATCGAATAAGTTTCTTTTTCCAAATCAACTAAATAGCATAGATGCCATGTACTCCATTACGTGTGTAAGTATCATCCTATCATCAAAATATGGTCCCCTAAACTCTAATTACTCGGCCACATAACATTTTTTTTTTCCTTGACAGCGGCATTTCTAGTAGACAAAGGAAGAAAGAACATGTGTTATCATCCAAAACGAAAGATTAAATATAAAAAGCCTGATTCAAAACAGAAAGAATAAAGACTACTAAATTCCACACCAAAGTTTACAGCTGCGAAGAGCATCTTATAAAGATGACTAATTTGTAGTTATGTATGGAGCGCATATCATAAACAAAAATTTGTAATCATGTATAGAGCGCATACCATCTAAACAAAAGACTATCTTTCTCTATGAACTCATTACATCAGCAATAAATATGTTGCCTGATTCACACCACCCTGCAACTACATCTTTGCTTGCACACTGCAGTTGCAACAAAGCAATATAAATGCCATATTACCAATAAGTGAATAACGGAAAAATTAACTGTGGTTGCCACCATAATATATATATTCATTGGTCGGCTAGTGTTTTTTTTTTTCCTCTGAAGTAGTAGACCAAAAAAACTGATAAAAGAGTTATGTTATTAGCAAAACTTTGAAGAAGTACAGCAAAAAAAGAAGATAATAGCCAGCAAACCTTGGAAAATCCCAGCCAATTAGAATCTCCTCTAAATGAGAAAGCTTTCTCACTTTCATTCCAGTTCCCACACGTTACCTGTAACAAAAGTTCATTATCTGAGAATGAATTGCAAATTGGTCATATATAAGAGTAACATGTAATCCTTAGAAGCTAGCTTCAAAAGTTTTAACTATTTCTAATAGAAAACTATTAAATGAAGCACTCATGACGGTTAATAAAAGGAACACTTCAACATAGCAAAGGAACATGATTACTAGAGAGGGCTTGATATTTGAATATCTCAGTAAAATGTGCCCTTGCATAACCTAAAAGCATCATCATTATACTCTCTAAAAAGAGAAGTACTGTATGCACCCCGCAAAACATAGAGAGACAAGTATCAATTTAAATATATTTGAAAAGAAAAAAATTGGGAGTACTGAAGCATAACAAATTCTCCATGTATACACCATATTTGTTGGTTTGCAGGGGTACAAATGACATCCTGATATTTTGTTAGTACATAAATGCAACAAATGTTTTATCTTATCTATCAGGCAAAAGTAGCAGCACAAGCAGCAGATGTACCTCATAATCCACGCCTTGAATAAAAATATAAGAGGGATCAATTGATGAAAATGACAGCCCTGTTATCTGCGCAAGAGCCAAAATAAATAATATAACTTATATTTCTCACAAGTGTCAAACTTGAAAATTAGATAAAGAAGATGCCAACACCTCATACTTGGAGCAGTTGCTCCATCTTGATAAAGCTGTCCACCTGTCATCAGTAAGAAAGGAAATTAAGAACTTAAATAAAAACAATTCTTGAGGATATTTAAATTAAAAGTATGAACAAATTGACAATAAAAGAAAGAACCTTCTAGGGTCAAGAATAGTCAAATTTCGGTCAGACCCACCAATTGCAATGGATCCAGAAGGACATGCACAGACAGCATATATCATATCTCCAACTGAACTATAAATTCTTTGTACACACCCACCATTTTTATTTGCTCTCAAGTCCCATATACTCAGCTACAGAGAGTAAATTAATAACATAAAAGGACAGGGGGAAAAGCACAAAATATAGATAATTAAATTAAGCCTAACCTGAGAACCTTCAGCAACAGCTAGTAAGGGAGAGCTCCCGTTCATTTGAGTTGAGTTTCCAATAAATGTTAAAGAATTTGGATACCATAATCTAAATCATAAGAGAGACACTAATTTAAATTTAGAGAAGTACAAACATAACAAAAATTAGAAAAGATGTAATCAAGAAAAAAAATGAGGGCCTACGTGCGAAAGCTACGTATAGGAATGTCTTGATCATAGACATCTATACTCTTGCAAAAGCTCCTGGCAACTGCTACCTTAAAATTTTAAAATTAGAAAAGAAAAAATTTAGAAGAGAATGGTTCTGTTGCCAAAAGTTTTAGGCAGCACAATTTGGCACAACTTCACTTTTATATAGTATTTTGAAATTCAAAGACCAAACAATTATCCATACATCAGAAGAGATGTGTGCAGGTACAAAATTTTCCAGACTATAGCGTACAAAATAAGTAGTTCAGAAAATGAGCATGCAAGAATTAATTTTTGTATTTAGATTGGTCAACTGATCTTGTACAAAACAGCTACAGAAGTTTACAAATTTTGTATATTTTACATGTTGCTTGTGACATACAACAAGATTACCCAATTTAATAAGACATTGCGAGTACTATTTTTCCTTGAATCAAAATAAAAGAGAAGAGAAGCATACAGTGAACCAGTGAATTCAGCCAATTTAATAAGACATTGTGAGTACTATTTTTCCTTGAATCAAAATAAAAGAGAAGAGAAGCATACAGTGGACCAGTGAATTGGGCTGAAGCTGACGCCAGCCCAACTGGCTTCTCCTACTCCAAAATCATGTGGCAGTACGGAGTATGACAGCCTGTCAATGTCTAAGAAAATTTCACTTCCAGTAGAAAAAAAAAAAGAAGCTTTGTTCAAGCCGTTTTTAGCATTTAAAGAGAGGGACCTAACATGATACCAGAAGAGGTGGTATCTAGTTGGGATACAATAAGATGCCCAAAAGAGTCGACCGTGCCCAAAATCAAGCAATTATCACCTGCAACTCCACAAGACATTTGTTATAAAAGGGGTTTGATAATCCGAGATATTAAGTATATTAAATTATTTTACATTTAAGCAAACAAACTCAATTGAAGTCAAACTTAGAAAATATCTAAAAGGTTAAATTTAAGAAGCATACCTTTAGATTCAGCAAGAACTACACTGCAAATCTCTGATCTGTGTGGGCACCGATCCAAAATTGATGCATCCCGAACCTTACAAAGTGAATCGAAGTATAGATAAAAACATGCACATATGAAATAAAATTGAATAAGCAGACAATGGTGAAATACTGAAATGTTCATAATGAATAATGCTATACGCACCTGTGCTTCGATAGGAATCAAGAGACTCTCCTTTCCCATAGCAACCCTGGATCCTTCCATAGATATCTTCAGCAAAATGACAAAGAAAATAGTAAATTTATAATACGGACCTTACAACCTGATAAGCAGTATATATAATGCATCTACTAAACCATACCATATGTGAAAAACAAGTCTGATTTTCATTATACAATACATATACTAAAGATTGAGACGATGGTACTATGCATAGCGCGGATTGGTTTGTACTATGGATCAATATCTCCGTTTCCAAAGTCCAAACAGTTGATCTGAACCGTTCAACATGATCTCCATACGAAATTGTACTTGTAGATCAAATTTTACATTTTTTATAATTCTTTACTATTTAGATAGGTAGAAAATGACTCAATCTAAAAACTCCAGACCATTCATGGGTAGTGATTTTCTACCTATTTAAAAGTTAGTAAATAAATATATTATAAAAGATGTAAAATTTAGTTGCAAGTACATGTTGATAAGGTGATCATGTTGAATTGTTAAGATTGACTATTTGAACTTTGAAAACAATGATATTGAATCTGGCCTATGCATAGTACCATAGCCTCACTCTATTTTAAATTAGACTTATATGTAGCAGAAGGATGAACTGTTGTACTAGCTCAGGCAAGCCTGCAGAGCTCTGCTGCTGAGAAAGAACCAGATACAGTACGGACTGGACAAAGAATGCAAGAGAAGGAAGGGGATAAAGATAAGCACCTCCAATTTGTAGACATGGCCCCCGGAAGCAATGTAGACGGAAGAAAATGAGTCATCTTCGTTCACCTAAAACAAAACAAGCAAACAGACACAGAAACAGAAACAGCGACGTCAAATGAATTGAAATACATTTTGAGAGAAAATGTTTGAAGAGAAAAAGAAAATGAAATACATGGAGAGCAAGGCGGGTGGGTTGAAGGCTAGCAGGAGAAGGGTCGGAGAGGAGGGAAGGCGGTATCGACGCCTTTCTCAGGCTCCTCACTTGTACCATGTCTCAATTTAGGTGTAGCGGCGTTGCTGAACTCAATTACTCAACTAACTACTAAAGAGCCCTTGTTACTTTAGGCGATGGGAAATGAATTTCCTTTTCCCGAGTCCTGAGTCCTGACCTTCCGGAGTCAATCCGGACTTCTGTTTAAATTGTACTGGACCGGGCCTATTGGACCTCAAGAAAAAGAACTCTTAGCGGGCCTTGATTAAAAGTAGCGGTAAAAGTGTAATAAAAATTATAGGGAGAAACCTCTCTCTTGTGTGCGTGTGCGTGTGCGAGAGATTATCTCCGTTTGCTCTTTTGGTTCAGTCAGTCTCCTTCTGCTCTCCAGTCTCCACGCAAAAGATGGAAGCGCTTCTCTCCAGCTCGAGCTCGCAACCCTTACCCAACTCTCCCTTCCTCTCCTTCCTCTCCTTCCCTTGCTCTTCGATTCGCGCCCCTCCCTTCGCCACACTCCCACTCCCTCGCTTCAAACTCAACTCTTACTCTGCTGCTTCCTCTCCGGCAAAAATATCATCCAGACGTACCAAGACCGTACCCGATAACTCGCCTTCGCCTTCGTCTTCCTCCCTCTACTTGCGACCCAGCCTGTACCAAATTAGCCAGTCACGGGCCACCAGCCGTACCTCGGTGTTTGAATTCTTACAAGGCCTCGGGATTGTAACTGATGAACTGGAGGGGCTGGAATTGCCGGTGACCGTGGAGGTCATGAAGGAGCGGGTTGATTTTCTCCACTCAGTTGGTTTAACGATTGAAGATATCAATGCTTACCCTCTTGTGCTGGGCTGTAGTGTGCGCAAAAACATGGTGCCAGTACTTGATTATCTCGGCAAGATTGGGGTTCGCAAGTCCACTTTCACTCAATTCCTTAGGCATTACCCTCAGGTATTTTCTTTGCTTTTCTCTTTTGCAGCCACTCCTATCGTAACCAGGAATTTACTCTACTGCTATTATATAGCATATGTACTAGATATCTTTGCTAAATGAAGTTAATTGACCCTCGAAAATCAATCCTAACCATTAAATCATTGTTCACTTTGCTACAATTCTCAGGTACTGCATTCAAGTGTAGTAGTTGATCTCATGCCAGTGGTGAGGTACCTCCAAGGAATGGATATAAAACCAGTTGACATCCCTCGTGTACTGGAGCGTTACCCAGAGGTTCTTGGGTACAAATTGGAAGGCACAATGAGCACCTCAGTTGCATTCCTAGTAGGCATAGGTGTGGCCCCACGTCAGATCGGTAGTGTTCTGACGCGTTACCCAGAAATACTCGGCATGAGAGTGGGTCGTATAATAAAACCTTTTGTCGAACACCTTGAAAGCATTGGGTTACCAAGGGCTGCCATAGCAAGGTTAATAGAACAACAGCCCTATATACTAGGGTTTAATCTTATTGATCAAGTCAAACCTAATTTGGTTGCATTGGTTGAATTTGGTGTGAGAAAGGAGGTGTTGAGTTCTATTATAGCAAGGTATCCAGATATATTAGGGTTTGAACTGAGGGAAAAGCTTGTTTTGCAACAGAGCTTGCTTGAATCGAGAGTTTTGGTTGGTCGAGAGGAGTTTGGCACGGTTATTGAGAGAATGCCTCAAGCGGTTAGTCTAAGTAGAGATACAGTATTAAAGCATGTAGAATTTTTTAAAACGTGTGGGTTTTTATTGAAACAAGTTAGTACAATGGTGGTGCACTGCCCTCATATCCTAGCTTTGAATTTGGATATCATGAAGTTGAATTTTGATTTTTTCAAAAATGAAATGGAGAGAGAAATAGAGGAGTTGGTTGAGTTCCCTGCTTTCTTTACGTATGGGCTCGAATCTACTGTACGGCCCAGGCACAAAATGGTGACTAAAAAGGGACTCAAGTGCTCTCTTGCATGGCTTTTGAATTGTAGTGATGCCAAATTTGAGGAGCGAATGAGGTACGATTCCATTGGCATTGAGGAGATGGATGCAGGGATAGAATCGTCATTTGATATGGAGAAGTTTGCAGAGCCGAGGGAAGAAGAACAATCTGGATCTGAATACGAAGACGAAGATAGTGATTTTGAAGATAGTGACGGTGATTACATTTGATATTCTTTTTGTCAATGTAAATCTTTTTAACTTGAACTTTTATTTTTAGCTTAGTGATAATGGTGAAAGTAATTATTCTCCAGTTCTATATTTATCTTGCAACCAAGGGAGAAAAGGGTGCTAAGCAGCACCCCCTATAAATTAAAATTTTGTACTTTTATCCTTTAATTTTTTTCAGTTTGCAAAAGTTATTATTAGTAGCTCTCATAAAATGAAATTACGTAATACTTGTGCATTCGGTCCCCCTAATCTCAATTTTTATGGTTCCGGCCCTACTACAACCTATGACAGAATGCCAAGTAACTAGACCAAACCAGTCACAATTGGTACATTTGTTAGTTAGTGTTGTTGATTCATGCATAAATTCAGACCATGAACCTGCAGTCCAAACTTTGAATGTGAAAAGCAATAGGAAACATGTCCATAATTATAACCATAATTGTAGTTATAGACGGTATATACCAATTAGATATGGGAACAAAAAGGTTTTAGATCCGGTAGCATCAGCCTCGTACATAGAGAAACACACATCATCTGAATAGAAAAGTAAAAGTAGAGCGATATCTTTTGGAACACGCAAAATACGCCATGATAAATTGATAATGATACAATTTGAGTAGGAATTCGTATCCTCTGCATTAACTCAAAAGAGAATCTTTTGAGTTAATTAATATTGAAAGACCCCTTATGTTACAGGGGTGTAGCCGGATTGGCTCCTTTAAAATTAGACGGTTGAGATTCATTAACTCGAAAGATTCCCTTTTGAGTTAATGCAGAGGATAGTGCCTCCACCAAGAAAGCAAGTACCAGCTCAAGCAAAACTAGTAAACATCATTAGGCCATAGGTAACTGGTATGATACTTGGACCAGAAAAATAACACAAATCAGCATTATAACCCGCATTATAGAGCTGTGGAGGGGATCCGTATCCTCCCAGGTACCTGACTCAAGATAATGGAAACGGACGGCTCAGATTTATTCTCAGCCGATGCCTATTTGGGACAGCTAGGGCTGTCAAAAAAGCTAGTAGCTCGTGGCTCACTCGTGACTCACATATGGCTCGATCAGTAACAGCTCGTTCGATAGTAGACTGAGCTGTTAACGAGTTGGCTCGCTAACTGCTCGGGCCAAAATTAACAAGCTGAGCTAAGGCCTAGCTCGGGAGCTCGCTCGGCTAAGCATCAATTTGTGTGTATTTTATACTGTTCAGCTCGGTCCAAAAAGGTTTGTAAAATTTATTTTCTTCTTAAAACAAGGTCTAACCAAATCCAGTGAGCCAGCTCGTGGCTCGTGAGCTGGCTCGTCACGAGTTTGAGCTAAGATTTTAGCTCGCGAACTGTTAACGAGCTGGCTCACTAACAGCTCGGTCCAAAATTAACGAGCTGGCTAAGGCCCAGCTCGGCCCGAGCCAGCTCATTTACAGCCCTAGGGATAGCACAAGGGCAGTATTATTTGTGCTTTGAGATGCGTGCCAAGTTAAAAGAAGTATCTTGGACCGTCCGTTTCAATTGTACTCAGGTAACCTGAGGGGTATGCATAATTAGAAGTTCAGACCTGCTTGATGTGCACTTATACAGCACGTGATATAATTTGTAAATTAGTTTATTCAGTTTTGTTTATGGGAAAATTAGGTCGCTTATGATCCATTTCAAGCTACAAATGTTAAATGTAATTGACTAGAATTTGTTGCATTCTAATTTATTTCTTAGGTTTTGTTTGTCAGTGTACTGCAGTACTGTAACTGTGCCGCAATCAATTATTAGTTTGCAATGGTTGCAACATGAATATGATCAAAGTGGCTTCTTTAATCTTTTGCCAGCAATCAGATTTTGTGTTCAGATTGAATTTTATTTTGAATCAGAGCATAACAATATTAGGGTTGGTCACTTGGTTGCTTAAAAAACCAGAAAATTATCATGATATGCAATATATTATTGTCAAAATATTTGTTATATTTTAAATCCAATAGATGGTAGTGGTACAAGGGATGTCTCTAAAAAAAATTAGTAGAAACTGTTGTTTCCTCCTACCTTTTCGCTCTTTAAGTAAAAAAAAATTGATTTAATTTTCTACCACTAGCATAATGATGGAATTGTTAACATTTATTATTATTATTATTATTTATAAATTATAATTGATTTGTGTACAATGCATGTTTTAGTAGCCATTTACACTATATTGAATTAATACGGTTTTAATTTGGTTTATTATGTAAGCATTAAATTGAAAATGTTAAGTGTCGCCTTATTTATAAGCACGATTTTTAGTGCTGGTTGGATTATTATTTTGTTACAGAATTAATTATTCAGTTGTTTATAATTTTTTTAATTGATAAAATCTCCATGTCACGTCTGACTGCAATTTCCGTTCAAACTAGATACTTTAAATTTGATCAGGATTGTGATTTTGTTACTTCTTCTTTGTCTACTAACTGCACCCATTTTTTATGCAAACCAATTTATTTAACAACAAATTGGTTCTTAATTACTAATAATAATTCTGCTAAGGATATGTAGGATTTTCTTTTTATAATCACCGGACTCGGAAATATTCTCCACTATAAGATCTACAAATACAATATAAAAATGTAAAGGTAGTTGCATACATCAAATATTCAAAAGGTTTTATAGGGACATTACAAAAATGTAAAGGTGGAGTATTTGTATCTAAATATTACAAAACAACCTTAATTGTTCTTTTTACAGAGACTAAACAAAGAAATATTTACAATCAGCAAAAATGTTTCAAATAGTTTGTGCAAATCCAGTGTCGCTATTGTATCTTCTCTTTTTGTTTGCACTCTTCACTGCTGTGACCTGTGGAAATAAAGAGTTGTGTTAGTTTGTTTGATACTTTAGTAATGTTTGAACATTTAATTTGGTGATGAAAGATATATAGTGTGTAATTTTTTTTTCCAGTATGATATGCAAAATAAAATTTTCAAATGAGAATTCCTAAACAGTAAATTAGCATGGAACCATAATTTAGAAAAGCAGACTGTTTTATATTCCAGCGTAAGCTGTAAATATGCGTGCTAAGTATTGCAAAACACCATTCAGTATCTGTTCATGCATGAAAAACCTTGTTGTTATCAAGGGTTCAGTGCAAAATTTTTATTGGTATTATGTACTAAACATAGTTGGTATCTGCTGCAAAATAAGACAAATGTTTAACAAACTCATAACTACCCTAGCAACCAATCCAATTACTGTTTAACAGTACCAGAAAACTCAGCTTTGGCAAAAATCAGCAAGGCTGTTTACCAGAAAATCAGAAAAAACCACGACAATTAAAGATAACAGAATCAGCAAGCATCAGATATCAGTAGCAGGAAAATTCAGCAAATTAAAATCAAAACCTGAATCAACAATTACCTTTTTGTTCTTACCAGTATTTGCACAAAACATGATCAGCATCCAAAATCAAGATCACACAAAATTATGGTTGCTTCTCCACCGGACTCTTGCATTCCTATTCCAGATTCAAATTCAACTCCTGATCCTATTCCTCAAGTAATTAATCCAATTCAATTTCACTACTCAATTAACCTCAAGTTAGATGAATCAAACCTTTTGCTATGGAAATCTCAAGTGTTACTTGTAATTCGTGGACGTGGGCTCTTCTCCTTTCTCGATGGCACGACAGCACCGCCTCCAACCACTGTTATTGATATCTCAGGTGCAATCGTCACAAATCCTTGCTGCGACGCATTGCATCATCAAGATCGACTGATCGTTGCTTGGGTTTCGCCGAGCCTTGGTCCATCTATTCTCTCTCAAGCAATCAGCTGCCAGACATAGGTTGATCAAATTGCAAACGATGGGTACGGACTATTCTATCAGCTGCCAGCATGTAACCACATTTTGGACGTAACATATATATGCAAACGATGGGTACGGACTATGAATCAAATTGCTTAGGTAGATGTTCTATTTTGGTTGATCCCAAAAAATTTAGATCCTCAAATAAAAAATAGATAGTGTATACAGACAAAATCGAAATCGAATTGCCTAGGTAGATCTTCTATATTGGTTGATCCGAAAAAAATGTAAGCCCTTAATATATAAAGAAAAGGATAGATAATAGATTGGGAATTGACTGCAATATGTTAACTGAAAGTAAGTAATGAAATGTACTAGGAATCATTATTAGATATTAACGAGTTGCAGTAACAGGCATTGATGAATTGGAGCAGAAAACCAGAAAAGTTGGTGGTAATATACTTTTCAAGGGAAAGATGCAAACTGCAACCAATAAGTTGAACTTAAAAAATGGTTAAAAAAATTATAGAGAGAGAGAGAGAGAGTAGTGGTTGTGGAGGAGGTGAGTGAAGACGAGGTCGGAAGCGGAGAGGTTGGAGACAGCAGGGAGGGAAGAGAGAAGGAAGTGGTGGACAAGGCGGCGGAGGCAGCATTGGAGGTCGGAGGCATCGTGAGAATGTCCTCTCTCTTCTTTAATTTTCATTTTGTTCAGTTGTTTCATTGGAGCAGTGGGAAAGGGGGATGGTGCAGCGGTAACGGGAGGAGGGAGAAGGGAGGAGAGAGGGAAAGGGGCGATTCCGATGGAGAGCGTGTAAGAAAGAGAAGAGAACTAACTTTGTATGAATCGAAATTTGTCGAGCGAAAAGGGAGAGGAAGAGAAACATTTCGACAAAGAGTGGGTCCTACACCTATCTGTCGGTTCTACACTTCTACTGTAGATGAGATCTACAGTGTCAGTGACAAACCAAACCCCATCCAAAATTATAATATATCCATAGATTTAGATTTGGCTTTTTAGGCTGGCAGCGACAAATAGTCTCCTCTATTCTATCTTTTAAATGTCCTCCTAACTAACTTATTCATAAAAAAGTACAATGAGAATCACTAACTAATTAGAAAAAACATTAATTACTTAAGGAACCACTTAAATTTGAAAACAAATTACAACTGGCGGACACATGTATGAACACTTATGCGCGCAAGTATTCATATATATAATATATCAAGTATTTATACCTAAGATATTAAGTATTTAAACAAAAAACTGGATATCAACTTTCTTTTCTCTCTAGTCACACACCTTTTACATGTTTTTAGAAGTGGATTTTTTTTCTCCGTTTAATCTAATCAATATGTCTAACGATCCACAAGGAATTTTTCAAATCTAAAACCACGAATGTTTTCTACGTAATTTTCTCTTTCAAATGAGATCTATGATGAAGTATTTTCTAGTTCTTCGTCGTTCAAGTACTCATATCTCGGCGTGCAAGTATTCATACCCTGTCAAGTATTAATACTTACTCAATAAAGAGTCATTTTGCTATTTCAAATTGTTTAAAGAATAAACTTGCCTGTGCAAGGAATAATTTAATGAAAGAGTAGGTCTAATTCCTACAAAATAATAAACAAATGAATAAATTTTAAAAAGTATTCATACTAAAACTTAAAAAGTATTCATCCTAAAACATATAAAGTATTTATAATATAACTTTCAAAGTATCATTACTATAAAATATTCATATTGCAAAGTATTAATACTAAAGCATATAAAATATTCATACTAGAACATTGGAAGTATACATAACAAAATCAATAAAATTAATCTTTACTAAAATAATGTAAGTATTCACACTATAAGATTGAAAATATTCACACTACAAGGTATGAATACTTGAACGACGAAGAACCCAAAAGTACTTCATCATAGATCTCATTTGAAAGAGAAAATTACGCAGAAAACATTCGTGATTTTAGATTTGCAAAATTCCTCACGGATTGTTAGAAATATTGATTAGATTAAACGGAGAAAAAAAAATCCACTTCTAAAAATATGTAAAAGATGAGTGTGTGACTATGGAGAAAAGAAAGTTAATATCTAGTTTTTTTTAAATACTTAATATCTTAGGTATGAATACTTTATATATTATATATGAATACTTGCGCGCATAAGTGTTTATACATGTGCGCATCAATTGTAAATTTTTTCAAATTTAAGTAATCCCCAAGTAATTATTGTGTGTCCCCAATTAGTTAGTGGTCCTCATTGTATTTTATGAATAAGTTAGTTAGTGGAATATTTAGAGACCAAATGGTGGGGACAAAATCTTTATTCTTTTAGATAGATATGTGTGTGTGTGTGTGTGTGTGTGTGTGTGTGTGTGGGGGTGGGGGGGGGGGGTTTAGAATAGGATCTATCTCACTATCTGTCACTGTCATGGAGCATTCAAATATTAAAAAATAACCCTTTAGCTTAGCTTCAATTAATAATTCATTTGTGGGCCTGAACCCTCAATGCCTGATCGTTGGTTGGGACTAGGAAAGTTGAGGGTCCAAATTATCATCAAAAGGATAAGCATCAGCATCAATAGGTGTCATCACGAATTTAATTTATTCACAAAACGAGCCGAATGCCATCTCACACTAATCACATCGCTCAACCATTTAGAATATAACAAACAAATTACACGTCCACTGCAATTTCATAGGTAGGCGTTCACTTCAATATTTTCACTAATTTTGGGGAGGATTCATAAACAAGGTCAACACATTCAGTATTTTTCCTATTCAAATTTCAAATTATAATTCAAGAAACATTTACAAGAGCCTAACAAACTTCTACGACTCTTTATAAATTATTCTTTTCACCATAAATAACCATAATAATTTAATTTATAATTTAACAAGCTAATTCAGCGGCTTTGATGTGAACTTGAACATCACATCTTAATGTTTGTCATAAGAGAAGGCAGTGACAGAGGAATAACTATAAATAATGTAAGCACGAACATAATAATGACCTTTTTTGGTGTTATGTAAAAGAATATAGACTCAAAAGAGCCATGAACATTTTTAACAATATTATCATTGGGCATTACTTGGTTTATATTGAAATCATATAGTATTTGGTTAGTACCAAAATCAGAACAACCTACTACTGCACTTGTACTCAAATTGAAATAAGTTTGTCTTAAAAATTAGGGACGAAACTTCCTATCTAGCCACAGATAAGCCCGAATTCAGCCCTTAAACCTTCCGACCAAACATAAAAAAATTTATAAAAATCCTTCCCTTACACTGCAACAGTATCAGCCAAGTTGTATCAGTACCTTAAGTGGACCATTTCTACTGATAGCATGTAAGAACTTTAACAATTTTGAAGAGATCATATGATCAATCAAGTGTTTGTGTAAATTCTGACAAACACAAAAAAAAAAATACAAAAGAGCCTTCAGATCTTGTAACTTCATTTTTTTTTTTGTCAACAGTTTAAATTTCAGCTTCTCAAACTGAATAATGAAAATAGGGGGTTGGGCTCCTGTCCAACTGTACAGACTCAAGATGACTTTGTATCAGGATTTAAAAAATATTCTCTGGCACTTAATGCAAGTTTAATCTCAGTGCATAAAGCATGTTTTTCAGTGACTCACATGACATTTTACAGAGATGATGAGAGACAAATGCCGCTGTCAGGTATAATGTAGTATGTTTTCCATTATCAGGCTCTCAATATGAATATAAAGAAACCAATAAAAAAAAAAACTTGGAAGGAGCTGCTTCCAGAAATCTTGCAAGTGCATGCACAATCAATTGCAAGCAGCAAAAGAAATCGCGATCCCAGTTTAAATTAGGTACATATCAAATTTGAGACCAAATAGGAAATTTTCTCACAGAAATTTCTTGGATAAATTCAAATCAAGAAAAAAAAAAAAAAGCTTTGAACTGAAGTACGGTTGGAGGACAAAAAACCACCAAGTACTTCATGGACGGATAAGGATGATCCAACTAAAAATCTACAAGAGATAAACAAAAAGAAACAAGTAAAATATAAAATATAAAATCAAGCAAAATCAATGAAAATACAATTATACCAGATGCGGTTGATATTACTATCTAGATCCTGAGGGAATTGTTTCTGACCATATCTTTTAACATGCACCCTAAACTTCAAAAATGCAAACAATCAGAAAGTATCAAAAATTGGACCTTGTACAAAAGCAAAAATAATTTGCAAACATAAATAGTCTCATTACAAAATGAAATCTGGTATTATATCAGTCATAAGCACATTCATAGCCGGCACATGCCTTATTTTATATCAGTCATAAGCACAAGGACCATCCAAATAGAGAAATAGGAACAAGAAAAATGAACAGGTAATAATGTTAAGAGCACCTAGTGCAAAATATATTTTTACATTACTAGGAATGGATACAACAAGCCATGTATCATCTCATACAAACTAGGTTGCATCAGCAAGTTAGAAAACAGAAAATTTATAGACCAATATAAGCATACAGAAAAACTTAAAATAAAAAAAATCCAATCATTCTTAGATTTTTTAAGAGAAAAACCGCTAGCAACTTTGTAAAATCTGCTAGTCAGGTGAATGAAATTTTAAAAAATTGGCTCTCAGATTTTGTAAAATCTGTTCTATCATATGTTTCATCGATGGAAAATGACATGATTTTTTAGCAAGCATTGATACAACAAATGAAAGAAAAGAAAAGGAAATAAAGTTACCAGATTAGAGAGGATAAGAACCTATCATTTTTTTTTACCAATAGTGGGTGGAACCCACCTGTTTCATTACGAAACCAAAAGATAGTTCTTACAGTGTTATGGTGGTGCAACTATGAGCCAGCCATCAAAAGGCGAAAGTAAAATACAAATGACTTCAGGCATCAGACAAGCCTGGAACCATTAAGCTGAAATGGCTAAATAGCTATAAAGTATGCTAGGTAGTAGAAATAATAGCCTAATACAAAACATAGTTGTTACGCAAGCAAACAGTAATCGATCCCTACATCTAGAGCAGCGAGGAGTACATAAGAACCTATCATGAATCAATACTTGTGCTACAAAGCAAAGTGCCATCTTATGCTAACTATACTATCATCATCAAGCCAGCACAAGAAAATAATATATGCAAAGTACAGTTAATATATTGTGCAAACACATGCTAATAAGAACTAATAGTTCCTATAATTTGATTTATCCAAATTGATAGATAAATCGAGGTTAGCAAGCCGAAGAATAATTTTCCACAAAAAGAGCTATCTTTGTAAAACAAAAAAAAAGGAAAAAAATGCCTACAGATCTCATAGTTCTGTTCTAATTTTTTCATCGATAGTAAATACACACTGCATTAGCTTCTGAGATTAAGCATTGATGCACATGCATATGTCGAAGCATATATATCTAGTGGTAGCAGGTGCCATATCAGGCATTGCACTGCTATTACATCATTTTTGTATCAGCTGTTTGTACCAGAAACAGATAACACTGGTACACATTAATGTACTTGTACTGAAACCTGAAAGGTCCTCTTTAATGTTTTGTTAAGACTACTCCACTTATAGCCCAAATTTTCTAAACCATATTTGATTAACAGTTCATTATCAAAAACACCATACACAAATATTGAACAAGACAAAACAATCTATAACCTAATTCTGACACAACCAGTGTATCAGTACCCATGTCTGGAAGGGAACTTCTTGATTAAACAAAGGTTTTCAGTTCTGAAAAGCATGGCCGTAAGCATAAAAATTACAAAAGAGCCCTCAGATCTCATACCTTAATAAATCTGTATTGTCAGCTTCTGTGATCCAATTCAAGGGCCTCCTTTAGAGAAGATTAAAAAAAGATGTATAAGCTGCTGTCCTAATCCATAACAGGGTCCTGCCTAATCAAATAGGAGCCATTGGATCAAAATCAGACAGACAGATAAGAAACTAACATGGTATGGTTTTCATTCAGGCCATTCATATAGGACCTGCTATCCTAGGAGACAATACTACTATAAGGTGTCAATTGTGTAATAATGGTGAAATTCAACAAGGACTGGATCGAGTTGTTGCTTTCTCTTTCTGTTTAAAGCATGTGTACCAAGTCACTGCGTTTGGGGACCATTTAGGACACTAAAAAATTACTATCTTGTTATAAGTGCACAGCTCGAAGCATGTACTTTTTGTGAAAATATCAAAATGAGAAACCTTTTAAAATTTTCTGAAAGAAATTGCATGAAGTCATTGGCATTTTAGCAATAACAAAACTTAAATTTTGAATAGGTACACATTGAACTTGAAACCAGACAGGGACTTTATTCCTTTAGTTTTACAATGAAAGAACAACAGAGAGAAAGAAAGCAAATCTAGACAAAGCTTCACACTAGATGATCTAAGCAACATTTTTTTTTTGAATGAATTAAACAAAAATTTAAAAAGATAAATTTATCAGACACCAAGCTAACTCTTATCTGTACTGTTCTAACCGTAACATGTGACGAAAATACAAAGATATAAAATGAAACCATCACCCTAACCCGCAACGAGTCCCAATTCATGGCAGGACTCGCAATTTGCCGGTCCATGTAGCACTCCATAAGCACACGAAACACTTCACCGAGAGAGCCACGGGAGATCGAGTTCCCTCAATTTCTCTGTGTTTTCGTCTTACTAGAAAGTCCAGCTCAAGATCTTGATCTTAGGCTTACACTTTGCATCAATTGAAGGTGGTGGCGGAGGAGGTAATTTTGGCGAAGGAGATGGTGCCATACTGACTGCCTTAGCTACTCCAGCACTAATTCCAGTACAAGAAACCCTAATAGCAATTTTGAAAGATCTGAGCCGTCCAATCTTTACTCCGGCCTTGGTATCCAGCACGATCTCTAATGGATAGCTCTTTCTCTTCATCAGATCTGTTGCTTCAGACGGATCTACACTCCGACCCGAACTTGATAATGAGACGGGAATTATTGTCACATTATTTGGATCCAGCAAGAAGGCAGGTATAGATCCGTCAGCCAAGTCCACTGAATTTGAATAAGCAGATATTGAGACATCACCGTAAGAGAAGAATATCTTCTGATTTGGGTTTCGGGCTGTGACAGTGAAATTCAAGCGAGCTGATAGCAGATCCGAACTGGATGAGACATTCAGATTAGTGAGCCGAAGAGAGGTGACATTAAATGTGGGTTTTCGAGGGTGGTAGAGTACATACAACACACCGGCGGCTATGGCAGCGAGAAATACGAGACCGATGAGTAACAGAGTGAACCAGAGACAGCATGTGCAACACCAGTTGCGGCGACTCCTGTAGCGGGATCTGGAAGGAGGTGGATAGGGTTTCGGACGGTACTGGTAAGGAGGCACTGCCGGTACACGAGGGGGGGGCACTGCCGGTACCGGTTTGGGGGGCGCAGTACCGTTTGTGGCGGCGCCGTTGCCGTTGACTGTTCTTCCAGGTGGCGCGGGGAGAGGGTTTTGTGCGGAGCCTGACGTGGCGTACGCTCTGTCGCCCATTTTGCTGTGGTGTTTGGGAATTGGGGATGAATGGATGATGAGAGAGAGAGAGGAGAGGGAATTTGGGATTAGGGACTAGGGAGGGGGGCAAGAGAATGTGGAGAATCTAAGCAACATTTGCTGGATGGAGTGTGTGACACACTGACACTAGTAGCTAGTAACTAGTAACTAGTAACTAGTAACTAGTGAGTGACAGTTAGACAACTGCTAATGCTAATGAACGGTTCCTAACTCAAACTCCGCCCAATCGTTCAAACAACATTCAAAGCCCAAAAATGCCGGCTTAAACCGCTGATAATTTAAGTCGCCGCATATTTCTCATAATTCTAAATTCACGGCCCAAGTCCTCAGAAAATGCCCTCCAGAGTCCAGACCATCCCAACAATTTTAAAGATGAAAACCAAATCTCTAGCCTGCCCTCTGGCCTCATGGAGAGAGGGAAACAAGTAAAAGCGGTGGGATAAGGAAAGGCGACATGAGGCGATCTGTGGTCACCTCTGCCGCTCCAGTCTTATGTTTTTTCTTCTTCTCTCTGTTCTGTTTAGAAGTGATTGTTCTAGACTGGTTGGTTCAGTTCTCACTGATTTTATTTAATTTCTTTCTTTGTTGATTGGTAACTATCCTGATCCGGTTGATTCAGTTTTCAGCCCAATTTGGATTCAATGTCTTTTCGGTTGTGATATGTGTATAGAGGAAATCAGGTTCCAATCACTCCAGTCAAATAAGAATGATCAAATTTGTGTTCACGTGATATACATACTTGCTATGCATTTTTAGTTTTGTTTACAGCTGTATATTTTCACAGACACTCGTTGTCTAATTTTATATAACAACTACTTTCTAACTTCTTCCAATAATATAATCGTCTATGACTTTCAACAAAAAAAATGACTTTCAATAAAAAAAAAAAAATCAAATCTCTATGCAAACTACTGTGTACCAACAAAAATATATGGTTTATCTGAGTATGTATCTCTGTGATATCTTATCATGTCCAATTAGTTGAGATTAACTATTAGTCGATGGATATAAATTTGATGTCTATTTAAATATGGGAGGTTTGTTTTTTTAAACTGTGCCACAATAAAAAACGGTCTGGATTTAGTAAAGTACCAGAGTGATCCGAATTAGCTTCAGGCCTCCACTGGTAAATGCATAGAAGAGAAGAAATATATTAAGGCACCCAAAGCTTTTGAAAAAAAAAAAAAATTTAGGGCCAGGCTAACAAACTATATATATTACGATCTTATTTTTTTTTTATGTGTGAATGATATGAAAGATGCATGTTGAGTTCGGTTGCAGAAAATAAAAAAATACTCCCTATACCCATATTATACAAACAAGTAGTATGTAATATTTTGTAATTAGTAGGTTATTTAATTATATTATAGAAAAAAAAATACACAAATATTTTTTACGTAGCGTATTGCTAAAATTAATTAATTCGTGAACTCATTTCCATATTTTTCTAAGATTGGAACTTGTACAACAGCAAAAATAATTTACAAACATAAAATAGTTTTATTACGAAATAAAATGTGGCATTATATTTATCTCTGTCATAAGCACATTCATAGAAGGCACGTGCCTTTTTTAATAACAACCATCAAATAGAGAAATAGGAACAATAAAATGAACAGGTAGCAATTAATGCTATGAGGCCTAGTGGAAAACATATTTTCATATTACAAGGAGTGTGTTGGAGATTCTTAACAAAAGACATATAATTGGAGTTGTATTGTTTGGTGATACTTAGGATAGCCCATAATTTTTTTTACAGAATATACTCTATATATATTTATTTTTCTTTGTTACAGCCTAACGGCTCTTTACAGCCCTTGTAGTCTAACGGCTCCTTAGAATGTGCTCTACAAATTTAATTAGAAAAAGAAGAGAGGGGAGGGAAGGAGACAGGAGATACAGATTTGAAACATAGTCTAAATCGGATGGTACAGATTTTACAAATTTCAATTTTTCACTCGACTCCCCTTCCCCTCCCCGTCTGGAGCACAACCTTAGCCTCTGTTTGTGTATAAATAGAGTTAGTGGTTATCTTTGTAAATTATGAGATATACTAGGTTGCGTCAACAAGTTGGAAAGCATAAAATTTACGAACCAATATAAGCTTACGACAAAAACTTCAAATAAAAAAAAATAGTGAGGCTATGGTTAGTGTGGATTGTTCCGTACTATGGATCAATATTTTTTATTTTAATCAAACCATTCAATATGATATGCAAATTAAATTTTATAATTTTTACTGTTTTCTTAGATATGTAGAAAATCAATATTTTGGATGGTTTACAATCTTTTGATCAAATAATTGTCCGTCTTGTAAAAAAAAATGTAAAATTTGATTTACGGGTGCATTTTTTTATGGTTGGAAGCAAATGCTCCAACAATTTGATTGACAATTAAAAAGGTTTTACAAAATCCTAGTCTTTAGTATACACACTCTATATACTCTTGGCCGTGTTCCAAGCTTTATTTACACAATCATTATTGCGAGTGCACTATCATATAGTGATCATATTGAACGGTTCATATCAACTACTTGAACTTTTAAAACAGAGATATTGATCCATAGTACAGACTAATCCGTGCTTTTAAATTATCATAGCCTCGGTCAATAAAAAAATTCATATTTTTCTTTGATTTTTTGAGAAAAGAACTGCCAGCAACTTTGCACAGAAACTTAGTCAGGTGGAATTAAATTATAAAAAGTTAATTGGCTCTCAGATTTTGTAAAATCTGTACAAAATCTGTTATAGTATATGTTTCGTCAATGGCAAATGACAAGACTTTTAGCAAGCATTGATACAACAAATGAAAAGAAAAGAAAATAAAGTAAGTTACTAGATTTGAGACGATCATGAATCAATACTTGTGCTATGAGCAAAGCTAGGGTGTGATGTGCTTATCAAAAGAGTTTGATTATCACAATTTAAAAATATATTGAATTGGCTTCAAACAACAAATTCAAACCGTTAAAATCTATATACTTCACGAGTGATGCATGTACATGCAAAATTTTAAAAGTTTCGAATTCATTTGCTGCAAGATTAAGCGGTCAAAGAACTTATAAAAAAATGAATATATAAAACAACTAATTTTATAACTTATAAAATGTTCATTTCTTGACCTTGTAACAAATGAATTCAAAACTTTCAAAATTTTACATGTACATGCATCACTCATAAAGCACATGAATTTCAACGTTTGGATTCGTCATCACTCATTTACATGAGGGATATTAGTATTATTGATAATTACTATATCTCCACATAAGAGATACATACTGAGATATAATATATATGATTGCCAGTTACAGACAACGTTGGATAATACCCACAAATACGTATTCTCATATGAGAGAAACAATTATCTCATACCTTAGAATTCCAGACACAAATAAAACATTAATGACACAAACACAATCCATATTAAATATTTTATTTTGGTCACCATTAGGTATCCATTTGATTAGATTGACAACTCCTTGTCATATGATCTGCAGAACATGATCATCATTTAATCCAAATGCTAATCTTATACCGGTAATTAATGTTCTTTGTTATTTACCGAGACTAGGGACACTTTAGAGTATTTATTAACTCATGTATAGACTTCCACAATTCCATGTCCTCAACCTGAATGATCTATAAGTAATAAAATACTCTAGGAACAATATGATAAATAAATCATCCAATTACATAAACAAAATTTAGAAAACAATCATTTTATAATTGGCTTCTAGATCACAACACTAACAAAATCTGTGCAGCCGCACAAACGGCCAGACGTGTCTAAAGAACCACCTTTTCTCTTAATAACCGACTTTCCTGATTTAATTTGTGCGACCCACACAAACTTATGGGTGTATGCCAACTCTAAAAAGATATTTCGTGCGGTTGCATAAAAAACCCCGATTTTTTATTAATAGGAAAAATAAAATAAAAATAACGATAATGGAGAATGATTTCGGTGAATTTTGAAATCTAAGAAGACCGTTATGGTTTATAACATCCAGGATACTGTAGCTGGACGTTATATACCATAATGTCCAGTTAATTTGATTGAATTTTCGCTAATTAACCAAAAAAAACCCTATAGTTGGCCGTTATCGTTTATAATGGCCAGCTACAGTTTTTTTTTTTTTTTTTACTTCAGTTCTATAATGATATGGTAGAAAAAAAATATTATAGCTGAACGTTATGGACGATTACGACCAGCTACAGTGTTTTTTCGTTAATTAGCGCATATTCAATCAAATTAACTGGACGTTATGGTTTATAACGTCTAGCTACAGTATCCTGGACGTTATAAACCATAACGGTCTTCTTAGATTTCAAAATTCACCGAAATCATTCTCCATTATCGTGATTTTTTTATTTTATTTTTCTTATTACTAAAAAAAGGTAAAAGAACCATGTGCCTGCATCAAAATTTGTGCTGCCACAAAACTCTCTGATTATCAGAATAAGTGCGGCCCACACAAATGACAGCGGTTCTTCTTACTTGCAAATCTCAGAATCAGTACATCAATAATTTGATCTTTACCTAAATTATTCTACACATTTATGGACCACATCATATTGAATACATAAATTGTCAAATACCTTAATTCCATATTAGATCACTTAATTAGAACAATCATACATGACAATATACGATTCATAATTATATTACATATAAGCTCAACCGTTTGATTATAATCCAACACATCAAACCAGTACAAGAAAACAATATACGCAAAGAAGCCACGTACAGTCAATATATTGTGCAAACATATGATTTGGGCGTCTTGCCCTTTAACCTTAAAAAAAAATACTTGCTATAATTTGATTTATCCAATTGCTAGATGAAACCAGTTTACAAAGCCGCAGAATAATTTTCCACAAAAAAGAACTAATCTTTGTCGAACAAAAAAAGCAAATGCCCACAGATCTCATAGTTCTGTTCTAAATTTTTCATTGATCATAAATATACACTACATTGGCTTCTAAAATTAAGCATACGTCGAAGCATATCATGTTTCTGTATCAGCTGGTTGGTACCAGATACAGATAAGACTGGTACACAATACTGTACTTGTACTGAAACCTGAAAGGTTCTCTTTTAAGTTTTGTTAAGACCACTCCACTTATAGCCCCAATTTTCCAGCCATACTTGATTTACTTCATCATCAAAAACCATACACAAATATTGAACAAGACAAAACAATCTATAACTTAATTCTGACACAACCAATGTATTAGTATCTAGCAATATAAATATGTTATTCAAATTTTGAATTTTACATTATTGGAGCAAAATAATTTTAAACTCAGATTTATTATTTAGTAACAATTTCCTTTATTAATTTTTTTCATCAGAACATTCTAATTATTCATTTCACAACTGATTCGGCAAGAAGTCATATTAAGGTCATTTGATAAAGTAACATTAACTTTCTACGAAATAATAGTATAGAATGGATCACTTGATTATAGATATTTTGACAATCTTACAATAGGTTTTAAAAAAAAAATTAAGAACTTCCTAGTGTAGCCACAGATAAGCCTGAATCCCTCCCTTAAACCTTCCGACCAAACAGACAAAATTTATAAATAAACAGAAAATCATTTCCTTTCTCTGCAACAGTATCAGCCAAGTGTACCAGTACCTGCCTCGATCAGTTCTACTGATAGCATGTAAGAACTTTAGCAATTTTGAAGAGATAATATGACCAAGCAAGTGTTTCTGTAAATTCTGACAAGCGCAAAAAATATACAAAAAGAGTCCTCAGATCTTGTAACTTCATTTTCTTTTCTTTTTTTTGTCAACAGTTTAAAACTTTATATTTTAGCTTCTCAAACTAAATAATGAAAATAGGGTTGGGCTCCACTCCAATTGCACAAGAGTAAAGATTCAAGATGACTATGAACCAGGATTCAGGAATGATTCTCTGGCACTTTCTCTATCAACATATACCAAGCCACTTAATGCAAGTTTAATTTCAGTGCATAAAGCATGTTTTTCAATGACCCGCGTGATATTTTTCCACCACCAGGCTCTAAATATGAATATATAGAAACCGACAGGAAAAAAAAACAGAGCAGTTTATAAGAAAAAGGATCATTTCTGAAAGATTTTTCAGATAAAAGACATTGGAAGGAGATTCTTTAAGAAAACTTGCAAGTGCATGCACAATAAATTGCAAGCAGCAAAAAAATCACGATCCCAGTTTAAATTAGGTAATTATCAAATTTGAGACCTAACAAGGAAAATTTCTCACAGCAAAATTTCTTGGATAAATTCAAATCAAGATAAAAAAAAAAACAGCTAAACATTTGAACTGAACTACAATTGGAGGACAAAAAACCACCAAAAAAAAAAAAAAAAACTTTTATGGACAGATAAGAATGATCCAACCAAAAATCTACAAGACATAAACAAAGAGGAACAAGTACAAAATATAAAATCAAACAGATCTGAATATACCAGATGCAGTTTATATTACTATCTAGATCCTGAGCGAATTGTTTCGAACCATATCTTTTAGCTGTATGTATATTTCAATTCTTTTGTACCTCATTTTTTATAACCAATATAAATTTAGTGTTTATAATTTTAACTTACTCAGCTTTTGAATTATTTTATCTCTGATCATTAGTGCACCAGTCTTTACAGCTAATATTGAGAATTACTCTCCTGCTAGGATTCAATTAGAGAACTAGTGTTTCTCATGCTAGAGAAACTCCACAACAGGATCTGCCTAAAAGAAATTGGTTTATAAAGAAACACTAGTTCTCCTAATATTCTCCAGCTAACTAACCTGATATTCCTCAAAAATGTACATAATTTGACAAAATAAATTAATGCACAAGTAGGCCACACCACTACTTGGTACTTGTTGGCTTGTTGCAGTAGTGAGCTTCAGCAACTGATATTAAAGATTGTTTTACCTAATTATACACATGTTCCTGTGATAAAATAAAAAAAAATTATATAAAACAACATACAGGAAACTAAAGGTGCCTTCTTTTTCTTACCTAACATCAGGAACACCAAAACAATGTGCAGGAAGTACAGCGTTCCAGACATTTTCAATGTAAAGAGAAAATACAGATTTGTAATCCATAAATTTTAAGCGGTACTAAATTTCTACAGAGAGGCACATGTTCAACTCCCGTAAAAGGTATCTGAAAGATGTCGGGTTCCCTGACCCTTTAACAAAAACAAAAACAAATAATAATATACGTGCATACGTACCCTGCTGTACCAGTATCAGCAAAATTGGTGCTTCATGAAATGTGATGTTGGAACTTGGAATATCTCTTTTTTTTTGAAAGCTTGGTAGTGGCTACCAAGATTGAATATAGATGCAATTAGTACAAAAATTCCTAATTATTACATCAAGTATAAAACAAAATTAAGTACAGCGCTGATTATCCCGAATCCCCTGTGACAACATGGACTTCCTGCAGTAACGAATCCAGAGGGACGCATCCCCAGCTGCTCTATTAGCCACAACTGAAATCAGAAGCTTAGAGCTGCGGAAGATGAACTCATTCCTTTGCCTCCACAACGACCAAAGGACAGCCATAAAAGCCGTGATCCAGTCGTGTCTACTGAGCCCGGTCTGACGGCAAAAGTGAGAGCATGAGGCATCCCAAGTAGTGGTGAGTGCCTACATTGCATCAGAAATTGGAATCTTCCCCAAACATGCTATGCATTGTCACACTCAAAGAATAGGTGATGCGCTGTTTCAAACGAGCAGTCATCACACATTACACATCTCATTTCACACGAGAAGCCTCTTCTTTGCATCACTTCATGCGTGAGTAACCAATCATGGAGTAGTAAGAATATAAAAATCCTCACCTTAGAAGGTGCGGCCGCTGACCATATGCCTCTGTACTTCCAAACGGTTTTCCCAGCTGATAAAATCAAATTATAGAATGGGGAACTTGGAATATCTCACTTATTGAAGACTTCTAATAAGTCAGCTCTATTAGGTTAATTCACTAGTAACGTAGTGATATGGTGATATGAAGTTGTAGAAAATAAAATTTATATCCTCTTATATATATATATATATATATATATATATATTTTTTTATAAAAGTGAGCATAGCCCACCGATTCCATTACCATAATCAAACATTATCCCAGGAGTCGTACCAAACCACTGGTGCCTATCCCGATATTACAAATATCCTCTTATAATTAGTTACCACAAAAAGAAATATATAACAATTCTCCAAAATATCAAAAATATGTAAATTCAAGTTATAAAGAAATCCAATAGGCTTGAATGGACTCCAATAGGTGAGGACAATGAGACAATACACCATTAAAATAATCAATCTTTAATCAAGGAGCAACATCCAATAATAATACAATAACAATAATTTTTTCCACTCTCAACATGGAAGTTCTATCACCACAGCTTTCCAATTGCCTTCTCCATTTCACGTGCCTTGCACGGCCCATCATAACATGACATCAGGCTCAAGGCCTTGAGAAATCATGTAAAGTAAAAAATACAATGACTATTCAATTTCACCCTCCTTTGCACAGCCCTTCAATAAGAGTGCAATAGGTCACGGCATCAGGATCAACCCCTTTGGAAATCATGACATCTAGAAAATCCCTTGCCTTATCAATTTCACCTTTCTTGCACAGCCCTCTTATAAGAGTGTTGTACGTCACAACATCAGGCTCAAGCCCTTTGGAAATCATGACATCCAGAACATCCATTGCCTTCTCAATTTCACATCTCTTGCACAGCCCACCTATTAGCGTGTTGTAGGTCACGACATCAGGCTCATGCCCTTTGGAAATCATGTTTTTTAGAATATTCACTGCCTTGCCAATTTCACCTTTCTTGCACAGCCCATTTATAAGAGTGTTGTACGTCACGACATTAGGATCAACCCCTTTGGAGATCATGACATCTAGAAAATCCATTGCCTTGTTAATTTCACCTTTCTTGCACAGCCCATATATAAGAGTACTGTAGGTCACAACATCCGGGTCATGCCCTTTGGAAATCATGACATCCACAAAATCCATTGCCTTATCAGTTTTACCATTCTCACACAGCCAATTTAGAAGAGTGGTGTACGTCATGACATCAGGGTCAAACCCTTTGGAAATCATAACATCTGCAATATCTAATGCCTTATCAGTTTTACCGATGTTGCCCAGGCTTTTTATAAGAGTGTTGTAGGTCACGACATCCAGGTCATGCCCTTTGGAAATCATGGCATGTACAATATCTATTACCTTCTCACTTTCACCTTTCTTGCAAAGCCCATTTATAAGTGTGTTGTAGGTCACTATATCAGGCTCATGCCCTTTGGAAATCATGACATCTAGAAAATCTAATGCCTTATCAGTTTCACCATTATCGCACAGCCAATTTATAAGGGTGGTGTACGTCACGACATCAGGGTCATACCCTTTGGAAATCATAACATCTACAATATCTAATGCCTTATCAGTTTTACCATTGTTGCACAGCCCTTTTATAAGAGTGTTATAAGTCACGACATTGGGCTCATACCCTTTGGAAATCATGACATGTACAAAATCCATTGCCTTGTCAATTTCACCATTATCGCACAACCAATTTATAAGAGTGCTGTAGGTCCTAACATTAGGCTCATGCCCTTTAGCAATCATGACATCTAAAATAGCTAATGCCTTGCCAGTTATACCACTATTGCACAACCCTTTTATGAGTGTGTTGTACGTCACGACATTAGGCTCATGCCCATTGGAAATCATGATATTTAGAATATCTAATGCCTTGACGATTTCACCATTCTTGCACAGCCCATTTATAAGAATATTATATGAGAATACATTGGGTACATATCCTAGCTTTGGCATTTTGTAGAGCACCACATTAACAGCCTCATCAGTTCTTTTCTCCCAACAGAGGGCTTTGATTATTGGACTGAAGATCATAGAATAATTAGGTCTGGAATCCTCTTTGAGGGACCGGCCCAGAAAACACAGATTTAGGCTGCTGAGCTGATTCATTTGTAATAAGCATTCTATCAAGATCTCATAGGTATATTTATTAGGACTGATTCCTTGAGCTTGGGTTAAGCGGGTGAAGAGGGAAAAGACAGTGGGGTAAGGGTATTTGGAGGTTTTGGTGTAGGCTTTGATGTATTTATTGATTTGACGGAGGTTCTTAGCAGCCAACAGCTGATCAAAGTGGTGAATGACCTCTTGGTCAATAACAGAAACAGAAACGGTATCCGCCTTCCAATGCCGCCTTTTCTCCTTTTTCATATGCGGCTGACGGCGAGGTTGAAATTGAGAGTGGGAGAATGCATAGCAGACAAGGCAGAGGCCTTGGTGAAAAGCAAATGGGGATCGGAATTGTGAAGGTGAAGGTGAAAAGAAGGGGGGAAGAGATAAGGTTGATGATGATACCATCGCCATATTGTTAATTAGTTTGATTTGGTTTGGTACTTTGGTTACAGACTTACAGCGGCTATGTAAAATCTGATCTAAGTTGAGACAATTTGCCCTTGTATGTTAACCTACTACCTACAAGAACAACAACACATGACTAAGAATAGAGTGTAATGTAAGCAATAATGAATAGACTTTTGGTAGGTTGGTAATCAGAAATAAGAAAATTGTACAATTTATTTTGATGGAAGGAATCTCGGAAATCATTGAGGTGCAGTGTGGTGATTAGCAAAGAATTGGTGAGGGAAGAAGGGCAGAAGAAAAGAAAACTAACCGAGTTGAGACTTGAGTTGAAGGGAGTCGCCCACTGAGGTCAGGTCCGACTTCCGAGGGAGAAAAAAAAGCGGGGAGGGGGAGCTGTGAAGCGATAAAGCTGAGCGCCTCAGCCCCTCACCCCCTCAGAGGAATACAAACAAAACAACATGGGAACTGGGCATTTGTTGGGCTCACTTGTCGTCAAAATGGGCTCGTAATCCGTCTTTTGTCCTTTCCTTTGATATTTTAGAACACTAATGGGCCCTCCGCTGATATATTACTTGCTAATTATGATTAAGAACAAGCAAATATTCATTTCGTCTAGGCCTAGTTATACGGGAGGAGATCAAATCTAATACCCACCTATAATCTACAAACTTTAGGACTACAATTTTTTAACAAAAAAGGAGAGAAAAGAAAAAGAAAAAAAATGTTTGAAAATGGTTCAATGCTCTAACAAAAAAATGAATACCACCAAAAATAATATATAATTATATAACAACTTTCCAAAATACCAACAATACGTAAATTCAAATTCAGGTAATAAAGAAATGCAATTTGCACTACAATAGGTGAGGACAATGAAACAGCACAATTCAAATAATCAATCTACAATCAAGGAGCAACATCCAATAATAATACAACAGCAAATTTCTTAATTCATTTCTATGCTCCCGACATGGCATTTCTATCACTAAACCTTTCCAATTCCCTTCTCCATTTCCAATTTACCCTCCTTGCAAAGCCCCTCAATAAGAGTGTGCAATAGTAGCCTATAGAAATCATGTAAAGTAAAATATCCAATGCCTATTCAATTTCACCCTCATGCCCTTTGGAATTATGACATCTAGAAAATCTAACGCCTTATTAGTTTCACCGTTCTCGCACAACCAATTTATAAGAGTGGTGTAGGTCCTAACATTAGGTTCATGCCCTTTGGCACTCATGACATCTAAATATATCCAATTCGTTGTCAGTTTCACCATTATTACACGGCCCTTTTTATAAGAGTGTTTTAGGTCACGACATTAGGCTCAAGCCCATTAGAAATCATGATATTTACAATATCCATTACCTTGTCAATTTCACGCTTCTTGCACAGCCCATTTATAAGAATGTTATACGAGACTGCATTAGTTACATATCCCACCTTTGGCATTTTGTAGAGCACTACAGTAACAGCCTCACCAGTTCTTTTCTCCCAACAGAGGGCTTTGATTATTGGACTGAAGATCATAGAAATATTAGGTCTGCAACTAGGGCTGCTAACGAGCTGAGTTAGCTCGAGTTATAAACAACTCGAACTCAACTCGAAAGATAGTGAGTTGAGTTGACTCGAGTTGAGAATATTGAACCGAGCTGACTCGCTAACTCGAACTCAACTCGCGAGTAACTCGAGTTGGCTCGTGACTCGTGAGTCAACTCGTTTAAAGTGTTGAAATATTGAACACTTGAACTGATGATTGTTGTTATGTAATAATATGAGAACTAAATATTGAATTAACAAACAATCCACAACGATTTAACAAACTAATAAATTGAACAAAAATTTCACAACAATTTAACGAAAAAAATTAAACAAAATGAGTCCACGGAATTATAATTAATCAAACGAAACGAGTCCACGAGTTGTAACGAACGAGTTGAGCCCAACTTGAACTCAACTCATGAGTTAAACGAGTTACTCAACTCGAGTCAGACTAACTTGAGTTTTAAATGAACGAGTTATTAGTGAATTCGTTACTGAGTTGAGTTCGAGCGGCTCACAAGTCGCGAGCTTTTTGTACAGCCCTATCTGCAACCCTCTTTGAGGAACCGTCTCAGGAAACACAAATTTCGGCTGACCTGATTCATCTGTAAAAAGCATTCTATCAAGATCTCATAGGTATATCCATTAGGACTGATTCCTTGAGCTTGGGTTAATTGGGTGAAGAGGGAAAAGACAGTGGGGTAAGGGTTATTGGAGGTTTTGGTGTAGGCTTTGAGGTATTTATTGATTTGACGGAGCTTAGCAGCCAACAGCTCCTTTTCAATATGAATATAAAGAAACCGACGAAAAAAAAAGATTGGTTTATAAAAGAAAGAATCATTTCTAAAAAAAAAAAATCTCAGATAGAGAAATTGGAAGAAGACACCTCAAGAAACCTTTTAAGTGCATGCACAATCAATTGCAATCAGCAACAAATATCACGATCCGAGTTTAAATTGGGTACATATCAAATTTGAGACCCAACAAGGAAATTTTCTCAATGCAAAATTTCTTGGATAAATTCAAATAAAAAAATAAAAAAACAAAATACTTTATGCACGAATCAGGATCATCCAACCAGAAATCTACAAGAGAAACAAAAAGGGAACAAGTAAAGAAGATAAAAATCAAACAGATCAATGAGAATACGAGATGCAGTTGATATTACTATCTAGATCCTTTGGGAATTGCTTCTGACCATATCTAGCTGTATATATAGTTTAGTTCTTTTGTACTTCAGTTTTTATAAGCTATTTTCCGATTTTTTTATTCATAACCAAAAAAATATATATATATTATTAATAACCAGATCTCCAAAAAATTTTTATCCGTACCCAAACCGCCCCCCCATTGGGCGGTTTACCCCCCCAACCCGCCCCCTAGGGGGCGGTTTACCCAATTTTCATATTTTAAACCGTTTTCTCTCTCCTGTCTGACCATAATTCGTCCAATACAATTCATTTAATCCATTCTGCTCTCAAACAGTACTCCGATGCGATTTTGAGGTGATTTTGAGGCGATTTTGATCAACAGTGACCGAGGTATTTTTTTTTAAAAAAAAAAATTTAATTTTATAAATTTCAGAAATAAACAAAAAACTTATATTGAACGACGGATTTTATATGTTGTTTCAGAAATAAACCAAAAATGTTAATTGCACCGCATCATGGGGGTGGAAAAATCACGAAAGGGAGTTCGGATGCCAATACTCGAAAGATGCGAGTTACGACTTCCAACCGAATGCCAATATTTCAATTTATGAAATAAAAGAAGTAATCTTGCAAAAAACTCCGTTGGGACCGTGCCCGATTTACTTGTAGAAATCGCACCCGAATTAACAACCATCCGACAGGTGACAAACCTTATTATGTAAAATATCCTATAGCAGACCAGGATATATGGACAGCTGTGTATGGTATTTTTGAGTCCACTTCAATCCCGATAATGGACATATTTTGCAAAAAAGTTTTGATTGAACCAGTTGGTGCCGGGGCTGGACCTTCTACTCAGAACAACTTGGACACTGGGGGTGGACCTTATGCAGAGCAGAACATGGACACTAGGGCTGGACCTTATGTTGAGAATGAAAACCCAGGATATAACAATTATACCACTGATTATGGGTATGATCACAACCAGGATGTGACTTCACCCCCTCGTGAACCTGTGAGACAAGATAGGAATTTGCATGTACCTGAGCGCCGTGCTGCACCCCGGGATGAAACTAGAAGACGGTCATGTGTTGGTCGGGTTGGATATCAATCAGTACCGGATCCATTACCTAGCTACAACCCCTCTGAACCTAGAAGACAGTCTACAGTCGATCAAAATGATGTAAACATTAATATTGACGGTATAAATAAGATGCCGACAAAGGAAATAGAAACTGGTGATGATTGGGACGGGGATTGGGATTCAGACAGATTATCAGAGGGCGATGATGAGAATATTATGCCTCCTCCAATTGAAGACAGATTTCCGATTAGTGGACGAGGACACAAGCACCCGGTAAGGACATTCAATGACACTACTTCCTTTGAAGAAGCAGACATTTCTTTTTTTGGGACACGCGCTGTATATAACGAAGAGATTAGCCCGGGCCAGCTTTACACTAACATAGAAGAACTGGCGAGGAAAGTTAAGCAGTTTCATTTAAATGGTAACTGAGAGAGGACCCGGTATGTTGCAATTTGCAAGGATACAAAGTGCAAATGGAAGTTGTCTGCCGCGCCTAAAGGCAAGGGGGAGGCATGGATAATTAAGGATGTCAAGGGACCACACACTTGCAAGTCTGCGTCAAAAAGGAAAGACCATACTGCGCTGACGGCATCAGTTATTGCCGATGTAATTATGGAAGACATTAAGGAAGAGCCTGTGATGAGCATTAAGGATGTTGCTCGTGCAGTGAGACAGATCTACCCATATATAACCCCACATTACAATAAGTTGTGGAGGGGTCGGGAACTTGCAGTCTGCAGATGCTTTGGAACCTGGAAGGGGTCATACAATCTCATTGCACCATTACTTATTGCCATAACAGGTACAAATCCGGGAACCAGATTCCAGCAGTGGCATGTACCAACCGATACACCCGGTGAGATACAATTCAAGGGCATAGCATGGGCTTTCGGTCCATGTATTGAAGCCTTTCGCTATCTTAGACCTGTGATCAGCATCGATTCATGTTTCATGTCCGGCCGGTATAGTGGGGATCTGCTTATAGCATGTGCATATGATGTTGGGTTACGGGTCGTCCAAACCGTTGATTAGCTTAATATGCGGAAAGAACGTAAAACAAAAATTTTACTTCTATATTAAGCCAAGGATTAAACGAGGTATGTCAGAATACTTTCCAAGGGGATCCACCTTCAGTATTCTTTGGCATCAAAACCCGATTTAATCATTTTACAGATCTACTCTATAATTGATTTCTAAAACTTTAATCTATCTACAAATTAAATAGATTAATATAACATATTTATACCTTGATCCAAATTCCAATTGGATTGCAGCAGACCGAGAAGACCGAATCTGAGGAACGTCTCGCTTCGGAGTATCAGACGTCTGATACCTCTATTGGTTATCCACCAGGACTAACCAGAGTGCGGTTTATTTCTTTTGCCAGAAATACCGTAAACCGCGGAATTCTGCAAAAACACTATTCACCGAGAAAAAGACAAAATAAATATATTTACGACTCGCAGTTATTCAATAGAAATACCGCAACTTTCGCAAAAATATATTATTTCTGAATCCCGTAAACAACCGTAACCGAGAAAGAGAGAAAATAGATTTATCGATTCGATCAGACTGATCAGATCAGATATGAGTGAATTGGTTATTTTCTCTCTACCCCTACCCCTCTATTTATAGGCAAATGAGGAGGTTCGCCCGATTACCAAAATACCCTTAAAGTTTGGCATATTTACAATTATGCCATTCTTAATGATAGTTTGGTAAAATGGTAAAATCAAATACCATTTGAGAATACAATTTGAGAATACCATTTGACAATACCATTTGAGAATATCATTTGATTAATATATATATATCATATATATATTTATCATATATATATTTGGATTTTTAATTTATCTAATTAAGGTTTTAATTTTGCCAATATTCAAAACCATAATTAATATTTAAAATCTAAATCTAATATATATAATTGTTCTAAACAATTATATTTCTCGGGGTCCGGTTTCGGTACGATTTTATACAACGCATCGAGTACGCTTATAAATTAACCGTTGTTTCTGCTTGTCATCTTATATGACATTTATAATTTAATTATATCACGTATAATTAATTATAACCATCTTAATATTAATTATAATCAATTTATAATTAATCAGTAAGATTCTCTGACTAACTCCTATACGGTGTGACCCAATAGGATCTGTGTTATGTTGGTAAATAGAATTAAAACCATTTTAACTTCTATAATCATAGGAGGCATCTGACATCTGCACTATGACCATCTAATTACACAGATGATGCTTGATACGGCCTATCTGGAATGGATAGCCCGTATGCTGGAAATCAACGGGTTAGACTGAATCTCTCCTTATCTGGGTTGATAAGTCAAGATGGTTACGGGTCGGCCTACTGCGGGATGCAAGCCGATATTATTAAGGAATTGGGATGAGGATGTGAGATATCTTACTCTTCCCTATCGATATCTCTCTTAACGTAGTTTTTTGTTGGTAGAAAATTCCCCCCCCCTTTTCAGGAAATCTGAGGCTTTTTATATCCTCCTTCCTAACCGTCCCCTCTGCGGTTATCTGGGGGCAGTTAGGAAGTCGGTTTTTTGTTGTCTCGCGTGTAGCGGTTTTATGCCGTATGTTACGGTTATTCCGCATATAGCAGTTTTATACCGTGTTACGGTTATGCCGGTTATATCCGTCATGCCGGTTATGCCATTTCATGCCGGTTATGCCGGTATGTCGGCCTGTTATTTAATTGGGCTTTTCTTTTATATTCTGGGTTGGCCTCTTGATTGCAAGGTCCGAATCCCAGATGTTATTTAAGCCTTTTAGGGCCTGTGTAACATGGCCCTATCATTTGCCCCCGAAGTCGGAATGTATCATGTCGATGCTTTCGACTTTGAGGATGTCGGTATTTGGACCGTAATATAAGAAAACAATAATAAAAAGTATAAAGGCGTTCAACCGCCTATGTCGGTTTAGGATGTAGTATTGGCTGAGTATCATCTCGGTGATGTATAAAATATTTACTTTATAACTAATTGACGAACTATCATCTCGATAGAGAATGTAAAACGACATGTAAAAATTTGATAAAAAAATCAACTTTAAAGATAGCATATAGTAGGTTAATAAATTGGCATATGTTCCCCGATCAATTTTTTTTTTTTTTTTTTTTAAATAAGTTAGTTCAGTTAGCACAGCTTGTAACGATATGGGAAAGTTAGTACATATAATAAAAAGTAATCGATATAACCGATATGAATAATACAAAAGTTCATTACATCATTTATCTGAATTCTTTCTCACGCCTGTTCAAAGGGATATTATATCGTTTATCTGAATTCTTTCTCACGCCCATTTGTAAAGGGATCTTACCTTCCTAATATTAACCATATCTTGTAATAGGGCAAGACTAAATTGACCTTCCGATAACCATGTCTATAGTAAGTAATGGAAGGACAATTTAGTCTTGTCTTGATTACGGGATATGTACCTGACTAGTTGGGATTATCTTTGGAAGGTTTTGAGTGGTTATTTTCCATGTCGGGGGGTGGTGTCGACGCTAGGACAGAGTTATCAAACGGACAGGCCTTAGCGTTGAGGGGAGGGATAAGATGTTTAAGGCATATATTATGGTACCAATAATTGCATGTGCAACAATTGGTCATGAATTGCTTTTGTCCGTCCTTATAACAAAGTCGGCAAACCTCCGTCACTTTTTCCTCCCCAGGCTCGACATTGCTCTCAAGTTGTTGCATAGATAATGTATGCACAGCGTCATCAAGGAAGTTCCCCATCTTCGTGTTCTCATGTTCGATCATGAACTCGATGGCTTCTTGGGAAAATATCGTCAGAAGGTTCTTTCGTTGTTCTTCGGTAAGAATGCGTCGTGTTGCCTTCTCCTCCTGTGATGCCGACGGAGGGTTTGACGTTTCACCCATGTCGGATCGCGGGATCTTCTTTTTATTAGCTAATCTTTTGAAAGGCATTGTGTTGGTATTTTTAGCATAGGAGATCTTTCTGTCCCCATCTTATTGAATTGGTCCTATATTTATAGGTGGTGGGACAGAAACCGCCTTTCATAAATGCAACTCTCTACTGTCGGTTTAAATATGGTAATTTTGGGATGCGTTTTATCTTTAGATTGACCGTTAGATGACTGCCACATCTTGTTGTAAATCTCAACACATGCGCCGATATGAATTTGTGACTAATAACGCTAATGTCGACATGAGATTATACTTAAAGAGTTCATACTTTAAATAAACAGAATACATATATTAGATAATACAACAAGCGACATTAATGTCTTAAACCGTATTCCTTATCATAAAGGAAAAAGTTATTCTAAGAACGGTTTCAATTCCTCTCTGTGCTGATCACAACTTGGGCAAAGGAATGAAGTATAACGTGAATCATCGGGCCGACATGGTAGTTGCTGCGTGATACAGTTGGGGTGAAATGATTCTTCGCAGCCATCACAGGTAAACATCTCTTTGGCGGGGCCTCTCTTAGAGCAATGGGAGCACTTGTTCCGCTCTATTGGGTCCGTCTCCTTCCATGTCGCAAGAGGCACTAGCTGGCGCCTGGTTCTTCGGCGTTTTGGGTTTTTTGGTTCGGATGTAGCATCGCTCTTATGACTGGAAGTACCCATGTCGATATTTTGCGTGATGGTAGCCTTGGACAGAGTTGTTTTTACTTTTAATCAGGGTGACTTATTATAAGGACCAAGAAAACCCATCGGTCGCTTCGGTTTCTGGGCCAAAATCTATACCCTATATGTTTCACCAACGGACTGGATATGATGGGGTGACGAAACGTCGCGATGAAAAAAGACGGAAATTACCGACGGGACATGTGTAGGGGCCATTTATGAGTTGACGCGTGTTATCACTTGGAAGTCGAGCCGCAGTTGCCTTGAGGGCTATAAATATCTCTTTCTCCGTCGTCATTCATTTTGTTCCATTCTCGCTTTCTTTCTGAAAAGATCTTTGAAGCTTCATCTCGGAGAAAATTTTTCACAAGAAGTCGTCATTTGTTATTACTTCGGGATCATAATGTCGGGTAATTTTTCCTTGGCTTTTTATGTTTCTGATTTTCTTCCTTTTTTTTTTTTTTTTTTTTTTTTTGGTATATTGTTTATAAGGCCCCGACATACAAGCTATAGGGACATATATCAAATGCTTGGTTATCGTTGTGTGATGAAATTGATTACTATTATTGGTTGGCGACCAACAAGGTGTAAGCATTGCCTGTCAATACTTCCTTAGGACATGTAGTTTTGAATGTTCGCCGACATTTTTGTTGCTTCATTAGCAGACATGGGTGGCTCACCAGCGGAAGGATCAGAAGCTGTTCCTATCCCGCCTCGCCCGGGAGTAGGTAAAGGGTTGATGCTTCTTCCTCGTACTTCTTCGTCCGAATCCAATCCTGGGCGTTTTGCGAGGTGTCAGATTTCAGAAATGGCTGGGGGGGAACCTAATCCCGATGACGTCGGGGATGAAGGGTCAGAAGAGTGGGAGAGCTCGAGTGATGAGGAGGCCATGGGTCATGATAATCCCGGTGTCCCCTTTTATGCTACGGACTCTGAGTCGGATGATCAGACTTATGCCCCACGGTGGTTGATACGGCCTATCTGGAATGGATAGCCCATATGCTGGAAATCAACGGGTTAGACTGAATCTCTCCTTATTTGGGTTGATAAGTCAAGATGGTTACGGGTCGGCCTACTGCGGGATGCAAGCCGATATTATTAAGGAATTGGGATGAGGATGTGAGATATCTTACTCTTCCCTATCGATATCTCTCTTAACGTAGTTTTTTGTTGGTAGAAAATTCCCCCCCCCCTTTTCAGGAAATCTGAGGCTTTTTATATCCTCCTTCCTAACCGTCCCCTCTGCGGTTATCTGGGAGCAGTTAGGAAGTCGGTTTTTTGTTGTCTCGCGTGTAGCGGTTTTATGCCGTATGTTACGGTTATTCTGCATATAGCAGTTTTATACCGTGTTACGGTTATGCCGGTTATATCCGTCATGCCGGTTATATCCGTCATGCCGGTTATGCCATTTCATGCCGGTTATGCCGGTATGTCGGCCTGTTATTTAATTGGGCTTTTCTTTTATATTCTGGGTTGGCCTCTTGATTGCAAGGTCCGAATCCCAGATGTTATTTAAGCCTTTTAGGGCCTGTGTAACATGGCCCTATCAATGCTGTACTATACAATACCACGATCCAGTAAACTATTTTAGTCGTGTTAATTCTTATGTCTCACAGTATTAGATCAGTTTCAAGGTAGGTGTGTGTCATCCTTGCAAACATAATCTTTTCTCGATCTTGAGCAGATTATCAAATATAATTACTCTTGTAATTATACTGCATGCAGATAAATCCTACTCTATCAAGGGGTCCAGTGATACCGTAACTCGTATAGAGATACGAGGGACAATAGTACTTTTGGTAAACCATCACTACCTCAGCTAAGCTATGTATACCGAAAAGCTACCGTTATGACTGCGTTTTACCGACAGCGTTAGATAACAATCACACATACACATCTCTCAGTAGGAAAGATGAATACCTCATACTTTAGAACTTAACACTGAATGAAAACATTAATGACACGTACACAATTCCATTTAATGTTTCATTCGAGGTCTGTCAAATACCATGTTCCTAGAACATGTATCTATGTGATTAAAATGACATCTCATGTCAATGGTCTGTAAAACTTGACCATCTTTTAATCCACATTCTAACCTTGTAACGATAAATTAGTGTTCCTGCTAATTACCTCGGTTAGAGACTTTTAAGAGTATTTATCATCTATATTATGAAGCTCTACAATTTCAAGTCATGAACCCGAAATGATTCATAAATTCAATAATACTCAAGGAACAAAATGACAGTTTATTAATCACTCAATTCATGAACAAAGCTTTATGATAATTTATCGTATTATTGACTTCTAGATTATTACAAACTAACATATGATGCTGAAAACCAGTTGTTGCCTATAGCCTTTGCCATTGTTCAACAGGAGGATGGTCCAAATTGGGGTTTTTTCATGTCTTTGTGAGAAGAGAGGTGGTAGGAAATAGGTTCGTCTGCGTGATATCAGACCAGCACTTGGGCATTAAACATGTACTTAATAGCCCCAACTATGGTTGGAACACGAATACCGGAGAGGCTGTGCACAGAAACTGCATGCAACACATTTCAGAGAACCTGTGCAAGAATATCGGCGGGGGTAAGTGGCTTGCTGACATGTTCAAAATTGGCTGTAAAAGGAAAAAACCACGACAGATGGAAGAGATGTTCAGAGAATTTGCAAGAGTATGTATGCATTTCTTTTTTCATAATTTTTTTGGACATTTGTACGACTTGTATAACTGACTTTTATTTATCTATTTTTTGTAGACATTTCCGGAAGCAAATGCCTATTTAGCGAAGGCAGGCAAGAGACATCCGAATGATCCGTTCGAGTCGTCAGCATATGAAAAGATATTTCAAGCATGTGATGGAGGTTGGAGATAGGGAATTATGACCACTAATGGGTCAGAGTCATTAAACAATGTCTTCAAACAGAGCCGTATGTTACCCGTGGTTTCACTGGTGGATGACACATTCTACAAGTTAAATGCTTGGTTTGTTGAGAGGCATGCTAAAGCCAATTCCTTAGCGAGTAGGGACCAAACATTCTCAGATAGAGTTGAAGAGAAATTAAGAAAACACAGAAAAAAAGGTTCTGTCATGCGCGTTGTACCGTATGGTACCATAGGTACGGAATATGAAGTGCAAGTTCCAAGTGAGTTTATTCCACCGCGCATGAACCAAAATAGCATTATAGAAACTCATCAACGCGCATGTAAGTACAAAGTCATTTTAGGCGAGAACAATCAAGTAACGTGCGAATGCCAAGGCCCCCAGTTAGTTCGCATACCGTGTTGTCATGTTATGGTGGTTTGCCGAGAACGAAACTTTTCTGAGGACGTATTTGTTGATAACTATTACCGTACCGATTTCCTTCTGCACACCTGGACACCATCATTTCACAGCTACCCCAACCAGTACCAGTGGCCATACTATCTTGGGCCTACGGTGGTTCCCGATAAGAAATGGATCAGGAAGGGGAGGAGGAAACACAACCGTCGAACAATGCATATGGACAGGATGCAAGGTTGTCAAGTGGGACATGAGGCTAACCGTTCTACTACTGACAGGCAGAGGGCAGGTATGTAGATGATCCTACACAACTTAAAATTGATTTGAAATTAAATTTAAATATTGATACTGAATGTTCAGTGAAATGCATTGCAGAGGCAATAAACGAAGCCAACGAAAGAAAGAATGCTAGGGTGGTTGCCAATGCCAGACCTTCTGGAAGCAGGCGACCCAGTCAGGAAAGCCACTCAGGGAGTAGTCAGGGCTCTACAACTGCTGGTGTTGCGCCGTCATCCACTTCCAGAAACTTAAGAAGTAGACTTAGTCTGTTCAGCCGCAGGAAGAGTTAATTCAGCATATGTTGTATTTATATTTCTATCTTATATTTCAAACTTATTTGTTCAGTTATGCTATGAACTTATTTAATTAACTTATGTTGTGAACCATTTTCCTTAGATAAAAACTGATAATTACTACAAATCACCTCAAAATCGCCTCAAAAAAAACATAATAGATTAAACGAAATGCACTGTGCGAATTATGGTGAGACAGGAGAGAGAAAACAGGTTGGGAGGAGATTTTATATAAAAATAAATAAATAAGTAAGTAAACCGTCCCCTGGGGGGGACGGGTTGGAGGAGGGGGGGGTAAACCGCCCAATGGGGGGGCGGTTTGGGTACGGGTAAAAAAAATTTGGGGATCTGGTTATTAATAATATTTTTTTTTTTGGTTATGAATAAAAAAATCGGAGCTATTTTACTTGGTGGTCATAATTTTAACTTAAACTTTTGAATTATTTTATCTCTAACCATTCAATGACTGATTTGATCATTAGTGCACCAGTCTTTGCAGCTTTTGAATTGATCTCCTGAGGATACTAACTGGCAATATAGTGCCAATTTTAAAAAATGCAAACAATCAGAAAGTATCAAACATTGGATGAATAGTCTCATTACAAAATGAAATGTGGCATTATATCTGTCATAAGCACATTCATAAACGGCACATGCCTTATTTTATAACAACGACCATCCAAATAGAGAAATACGAACAAGAAACAAACTTCAAATAAAATAAAATAAAAACTATTTTTCTTTGATTTTTGAGAGAGAAAAACAATAGCAACTTTGCACTGAAACTTAGTCAGGTGAAATGAAATTATAAATAGTTGGCTCTCAGATTTTGTAATATCTGTTCTATTATATGTTTCATCGATGGCAAATGGCATGATTTTTAGCAAGTATCGATACAACAAACGAAAAGAAGAAAAAAAAGAAAAAGAAAGAAAGTTACTACACTGGAGAGGACAAGGGCCTTTCATGAATCAGTACTAGTGTTATAAGCCAAGTGCCCAAGTGCCATCTTATGATAACTCTACTGGCATCATTGAGCCAGTACAAGAAAATAATATATGCAAAGAAGCCTCGTATAGTCAATATATTGCACAAACATATGCTAATTAGAAAAAGTAGCTTAATACTTGCTATAATTTGATTTACCCAATTGTTAGATAAATCCAGTTTAGAAACCCAAAGAATAAATTTCCACAAAAAGACTAATCTCTGTGGAACAAAAGAAAAAAAAAAAAAAAGCAAATGCCCACATATTTCATAGTTCTATCCAAAAATTTTAATTGATGGTAAATACAGACTGCATTTGCTATAAAATTAAGCATTGATGCACATGCATACGTCGAAGCAAATATCTAGTGGTAGCAAGTGCCATATCGGGCATTACACTGCTGTTACAACATTCTTGTATAGCTGATGTTTCTGTATCAGCTGGTTGGTACCAGAAACAGATAGAGTGGTACATAATACTGCACTTGTACGAAAACCTGAAAGGCCGTCTCTTATGTTTTTTTGTTAAGACCGACCCACTTATTACCCCAATTTTTAAGATATTTCATGAATTCTTCGTTATCAAAGCACCATGCACAAATATTGAACAAGATAAAACAATATATAACTTAATTCCGACACAACCAATGTATCAGTAGCTATGTCTGGAAGGGAACTTGTTGATCAAACAAAGATTTCAGTTCTGACAAGCATGGCCTTAAGCATAAAAATTACAAAAGAGCCGTCGGATCTCGTACCTTAATAAATCTGTATTTCCAGCTTCCTATTCTTGTTTGCCAAGCTTTTCAAGGAGAGATCCAATCCAAATAGGTGCCATTGGATCAAAATCAGACAGACTATTAGATAGGAAACCTAACATGGTCATGGTCAGGTGTGCTTTTCATCTAATCCATTCCCTTCATGTAGGAGTAGGAGAGTATGCTACTACTACAGTACTACTAGAAGGTGTCAATTGTGTAATAATGGTTAAATTCAGCAAGGACTGGATCGATCGAGTTGGTGCTCTCTCTTTCTCTTTCTCTTTCTCTTGAAAGCATGGGTACCAAGTCACTGCGTTGGGTTGGGGCCCCATATAGTTCCCTCAAATCATATTTCACAGAAAGGGGCCTCAAATAGTTCCCTCAAATGCATGTACAGTACTGTTTGTGAAATTTTATATCAAAATGAGATCTAGACCTATTTCGTAAATTTTCAGAAAGAAATTGCATCAAGTCATTGGGATCTTTTAGCTTAGCAATAAAAAACAAAAATGAGATGCAAAGTTTGGATAGGATAGGTACACATCGAAGGAACTTGAGAGTTGAGACCAGACAGCTGACAGGGACTTTATTCTTCCGAGTTCCGACCGAAACGAAAGCCTAAGAAGTAGAACAAGACACTAGATGATCGATCCAAGCAACATTTGCTTCAATTGATCGAAAACACGTAGATAACGAGCAAAACAAAACAAATAGTATAGTTGATACGATTGAAGAAAAAGTAGGTAAATCGTTTAGGTAGAGGTAGGGTTCTAGAATTAATTAAGAAACTGCCGAGTGAAGAAGACGAATGTGATTAGTCACCACTCACCAGTTAGTGGATACTGTCATCACTCATCACACCTCCTGTTCCTGTACACCACAATTTTTTATACATAGAAATTAATGTTGAATGATAAAACAAAATAGAATGAGTGCTTCGTTTTTCGATGTGGTAGAATGATTCAGAAAAAAAATATCGAATAAAAAATTCAGATCTAAATATTTAAACTGCAATATAATTGTTGCATGGACTTGACCACATTGAATCCTAATTTATTTATTTTATTTCATTTGCTCTCTCTTCTATTGAATTATTCATTTTCTGTGTTGTTTTCATTTAGTATTCTGGATTTTGTCTTCTTATTGGAAGAGAGAAAGAAGAATGAAAATAAAGATGGTTGCTAAAAACTTTTAGAAAACTCTCTTACTTATTAGTTAATTCATTGTTTGATTACATATGAATCAATTTCTGCACCGGTAGCGTAGTGGCTATAATCCAACAAACCACTGCGTAGCGCGGTGGTCATACACGTGTCATTTCAGTGGCGGAACTAAAAAAATTTGAATAGAGACTAATTGTAAATACAAAAATATATGAAAAGACAAAAAAAATTATATATATATATGGTCAGTTTGAATTAAATTCAAGATCTAACAAATTTTAATCACTAGACTACAAGCATACGTTTGTTATTTTATAAAGAAGACTAAACTATATACGAACTTATAATTAAATGTTAATATATATATTTAAAAAAATTAAAATTATGAAGGTGACTCAGCACTCCTGACATACACATAGATGCATCCTTAAGTCATTTACAACATTAATATTACACAAATTATCTAAACGCTTCTAAACATAGCCCATACTTACCAAAAGCCTGCTATTTTGTCGTATTACATTCCAAATACTAACTCAAAATAAATATTATCTCAAAAACATTAATTTCAACATTCCTCGCCTTCTCTCACCTTGTCTTCCTGTAGATCTGAACTTTTTTCTCTCCTCTTTTTTCCTCACATTTTTTTGTAACTATTAGCAAGACATGTCAAGAAATTAAATTGAAAAAAAATGTTACAGTACATACAGAGGCTAGAATATATGTACATAATGGAATCAATTGACTCCTTTTTTATTCAAAAACCGATAATAAAATATGCTTTATTATATAATCTATAGTAAAATGCTATGGATACAAGAAAATTGACCCCACTTTTTTCAAAGAAAAGTGACTTATGTATAATTTGAGAAACTTCTAGCATTTTGAAAAATAAAAATTAATACAAGAATCAACAACTCACATGTAAGAGTCAGACACAAATACCTAGCATTGTGTAATGCAGTGGCTAAGACATATGCCATCATGTGAGACGTCTTAGATCCGAGCGTGCTATATGCAAGAATTAGAGGAGTGTGTTTGTGGTGTTGTGTGCCTACGAACTTTCATAAAAAAAAAAAAAAATCAGACACAAATCAGAATCTCTCTCTCTCTCTCTCAAAATTTCATTGAGATATTTTTAGTATGAGTTTAACTCTCATTCTTTAAATTTCTACCTCCGTGTCTAAATACATTGACATAATTCAACATAGCACTCTATACAGTCCTATGTAGGGGCAGATTCAGGATTTTAATTAGGGGTAGGCACAAAAACCTTATAAAAATATAATTTTTTTCTCATAGCAAATTGGAGCGAAATAGTGGATAGGGATCTAAAAAAGTCACTGTGTGACCGAATACGTCACGGCACGACCACTCGCGTGTCCCGTACCGTGACCATCTTCAAAAATCTGGCATGACACAGCATGTCACACGAAAGATTTGATAATGGCACCTGGTTATATGTAAATAGGACCATTAGATCTTGGTCGAATGGTAAATATTGAACAAACTTGCCTAAATTATGAAAATAAAATAGTTAAACATTTGGACACGTCACGTGTGGTCACGGTGTGACTAATGTGCTGTTGTCATTCACGTGCCATGACTATCTTTTCATATTTGACCACGGTACATTACATGTTAGATCCCTAGTAGTGGACCTTTTTTCTCAGGTGAATCAGCGATTCTTCCGAGTGGAGTAGTGAATCGGACCGCATCCTTTTTCTTTTTCTTTCTTTTATGTAAATTAGCTTAGATTGACTTTATTTTCGCTTAATTTTCTTCTACTGAGTTGTGAATTAAATTCAGAAGTATACCTTATTTTCATTCAAGAGTAGACACAAATATAAAATATCACTGGATTAAAAAAAAAATTCAAATTCAGAAATAAACAATACTCTTGATTCTATCTGAATCTGCCGGTGATTCTAAACATGTATTTCAAACTACTTCACATCTAAACGTTCCGTCTCTTCTTACCCTCTCTGTCTATTTCTTCTTTCTCTCTTCCTTTCTCTCCCTCCCTCCACTTTCTTTCTTACTCTCTCTTTCCCACTCTTACCATTTCGGTTCAAATATTAATTAGATTCAAAAAATTTATTTAGATCCAATAGGGACTCATAATTATGGGTAGCTGTTGGTAATTGGTATTGTTGTGATCTTTATTGGATCCCGAAAAAAAAAAAAATTGGATTCACTGTTTGATTCCGATTTTTTTTTTATAATTTTTCAATAAATGAATTAAATGACGGTACCCGTTCTATTTATCTATATTATTTTATAGTGTATCCTAAAAATTAAAAATTGTACCCGTACAGAGTAGGTTAGAAATGGTAACTGGTAAATGACCTCCTTCAATATAAATATGAACAGCGGCATTTCCGAAGGAATCGGATGATCCTTCTTTGGTCCATTAACAAAGAACAAGAATTATTTTTGAAGGCTTTGATGTTGAAAGTAAACAGAAAATCCTTACAATCTCACGCAATAATTAATATCGATTGATCGACGTAATTAGTTTATAATGGAATAATTAATTAATTAGCTTCTAAATAATTTCACCGAGAGATCTTATCGATGTTCTTGCAAGTTGCAATGGCAGTTCTTACGCGTGTGAATGTGTGATGGTGATTTCTTAAAGATTCCACGAGTAGTAATAATAATAATAATAGATAAGTTGACAAAATAAATAGTGCACAATTTTAGGAGCCCCAATGAGTGCCAAAAAGGGCACAATCAAGTTGAACATTTAAGATTTCCATGAGTACATAACAATATTTTACATATATATAAGGTCATTAATTTTAATGTATTTATTTTTTGAAAATTTTTGACCACTTGATTCTATATTAAATTAATTCAAGTTCAATGAGACGAGAATAATCCGAAAAATGCATGTAAAGGCATTAGCCTCCTCAATTCATATATGATTAATTTATTTTGACAGCGGAGCTGATCAGCTGAGCATCTCCAAATTAAAAATTAATGTGCACAGGCGCACAGCACAAGTGTGAAATGTGAACTGGAGATGAGATAGATAGTCATTGCTCATGCCTCATTGGGGCATTGGCTCATGCCTCTACAGCTCTACGAGGAGATATTTTTATAAACCATAATTAAAAAAAAAAAAAAGTTCGGATTTCAGCATGATTAGCCGAGTTTTTACAAAAACCATAAGAACCGGACTGCCAAACCGGTCTAAAACCCTCCAGAACCGAGTTGCCAAACCGGTTTCATATTTTTGTTTTTGTTTTTTTTTTTTTTACAGATTGTTTATAAAATAAATCAGATTTTTTGTTTGATTTTGTATATTAACAATAAGATTAATCGAATAATTAGAATATATTTTTTTTTGTGTATTTTGACCATTTTATCATTTTAACAAATCAATTGATTGATTTTTATATAAAAAAAAATCAATAAATATTTTAGTGAAGAAAATTAAAAAAAGTATAAAGGTGAAGTACAATAACAATACTAAAAATTTGTATCTCTGGATACTTTTTTCTAAAAAATAATGTCTCTGAATGATTAATGAACATATTTTTCATAATCTAACATCTTTTATGGCAAAAATCGACTCTATTTTAATTTTTTTTTACAGAAACTTCTAAATCCTCCATGTAGTAGACCAATGTATCATTATTTTCAAAAATCGACCAATTAGAATACTAACATATTTTTTCATAAATAAAACACTTATTTTATATTTTTTACAAAAAAATAAGTACTTTTTAAATTAAAATGAGTTTTAATAAAAATAACAATTAAATAATTAAATTTGTTTGTTTTTAAAATATAAAAAAGTAAATTTTAAAAAAATAATACGTACATTTGAAAACCAATTCATTGATTTTTTTTATATAAAAATCAATCAATTGATTTGTTAAAATGATAAAATTGTCAAAATACACAAAAAAATATATTCTAATTGTTCGATTAATCTTATTATTAATATACAAAATTAAACAAAAAATCTGATTTATTTTATAAACAATCTGTAAAAAATATTAAAAAAAAAATGAAACCGGTTTGGCAACTCGGTTTTGGAGGGTAAACTGACAAGACCGGTTTGACAGTCCGGTTCTTATGATTTTTGTAAAAACTCGGCTAATTATGCTGAAATCCGAACTTTTTTTTTTTAATTATGGTTTATAAAAATGCCTCCTCTACGAGACTACGATTACGATATAATAAATAAAAAATTAGAGTGGCGAAAGTGACAGGTGACAGGGACGGAGGTGTCACTCACAGCTTTAAGCCTTTAAGCCTTTAAGCCTCTAAGAGAGACGAGACGAGACAGAAGATGATTCCACTTCCACACATGTTGAAGGCTGAAGGCTGAAGGCTGAAGGCTGAAGCTGTTAGCTGCCCGCCTGCCCCCATTAACTAAAGTTCTAAATAAAATAAAATATAAAAATGCATTTTGGGCCCACTGCTTCCGTGCGGTACAGCTCAAGTGCTTAATTTTTTTTTTATTCGCTCTTCCATCATTTCTTCATGAATGCTTGCTTCTCTAACTCTTGGTCTTGGACCACACCGCACCATTTAGGTTTAGGTTTAGGTTTAGGCAGCAGCAGCATAGGGTTAGGACTTAGGAGGTTTTGAGTTACATCAAATCAAAGTAACATCCCTCCGTGTGACATATCACATTCACATATTGTTGTCGATGGATTAGGTTGGGAGACAATTTCAGTTTCTTAATCATATTATCCAAAAGGTTCATCCCTTTCATTTTCCTAACACGTACCCACCATCAATATTCTTTACTAAAATTTCAACTTACATAAATTCATCATGTTTTCTTAAGAAAATATTATATTGTCAATTTTTTCTAATTAACGGCCAATTTTTGTAAATACATCCTGTCGAAACGCACACCTGACAATGCACCGGATGACATTAAACAATAATTCTAACCTATATCTCATTTTTATTTTTATCTTTTAACATCTTCAAAAATATATTTAAACTTTAAAATAAAAATTAAAAATGCATTCTCCATTATAGTGCGTTACATATTATATTAATAGTATAATTTTGAAGACAATTTGTTAAAATATCTACTGTATAAGTGGTGTAAAATACAGTGTACTCTACCCATTATAATTAGTGGCAAATGGAATGGGACCCCGTTTGTTGATCTTTTGCTTTATTCTCCAAACTTATCAAAATGTTTGGATGAATAAATTCATGAAAACAGTGCGAATTATTGTGAAAGACTGAAAGACTTGAGGGAAGACTTGAGGGGACAACTACAAGACTCCTCTTTTTCAAGCAACAATTTAATTGCTAACATTGACTTTAAAATAACGAGACACTTCTTTATTCTTATCCAAGGTATGAGCAATCCCTTCCATAAAAATATCTTAAAAAATTATGTCAAGTCCGGTTTCTTCATTGACTGAGCTTGCGGTACTGTTGTAAATTTGTAATGCGAGCGTAGGTAGGAGTAGGAAGAGGCCGATGTCATAAATTTTTATTTTTATTTTAAAAATTAAAGTTCTTTCATATGAAAATATTCTCAATCATTCAAAAGTAAAACTAAAATTTTAGTAAATTTTTATACAGAGATCTTGTTGAGCGGTTCAAATTGACTATTTAAATTTTAAAAATAAAAAATATATATATAAATTTATAGCACGGACTAATTTGCACATTTTAAAGTATCATAAGACTGTGCTCCAGAATCGTATGCATAGAGAAAGGAGATGAGAATAACGGCTCCTCTTTGCACAATAATCACTATATCCCAATTTGGAGTTGAAAGATTTCATCAAAACATACGCGCTACTCACCTCTGCTTCTCTCTGCACAACATCTGCTTCTTCTCCGATTCTTCTCTTCTGAAGCATATAAAGTAGCCCAGCCAGATGCGGTCTGACCCTTTCTCACCTTCTCTCTATCTCTCCTCCTCTATAGCAGACTCTAAGAGTGTGCTCCAGACGGGGGACGCGGAGGGAGGGTAAAACTTTTTTCATTGTGCGGAGGTGACGTTGACCAAATTGGGGCTGCACAGGCGAGATCACCTGCTCCGGAAGAGGGCAATCGGAGAGGGAACAAAGGGAACGGAAAGGAGCAGAATACTATTTGGAGGTGACGCTCGTATAGAGCTTTGACGAAACTGTTCACCTCCAAATCGGGATGTAAGTTTTATTGTAGAGAGGGGAGTCGGATTTCGCCTATTTCCTTCCTCTTCTTTACCCTTTCTCAACGCGATGTGTTTGTGGAGCACGTCCTAAGGGTGTGCTCCAGAAAAAGATAGGAAAAATCAGATCTGAACTCGGATTACTTGTTTTAAAACATTAAATTTGAGGGAAATTTTATAAAATACCCTTCATTTTCAAATCAACAAACAAAATACCCCCTTCCCAAAATTATTAACAAAATACCCTTGTAGACCCCACTTTTCTCCTCTCTTCCCCTACCTTCCACTCTTTTACATTTACTTCACAATTCATTATTCATTTTTGGAAATTACAACTGTAGCAATATTTTCATAATTTCTTATTTTTTTAAAATTATGTACCAATCCGTACAAAAAGATTTAGAATATATATTTTTAAAGTTTATTTTCTAAAATTGTTTGTATTTGTATCTTTAAAAATATCATTATAATATATGATGTTGGTTTATTTATTAAAATCTTTTTTAATTAACATATGAATTCTGTTTATACAGAGTTTGATGTTGCTTGAATAAATTGTGCTAATTGCTCAATCGTTTCGTTAGCAGCCTCATTAATGTAGTTTTTTCTCCCTTAGTAAAATAATTAGGACCTTATTATTCATTGCTTAAATTTCAGGACTCACTTCATAACCATTAAATAACAAAAAACAAATATGGTTTTTAATTTGATCCAACTAAAAAAAAAAGTTACAAAACACAGATTAAATAATTCATATATGATAGTAAATGAGTTCAATTAATAGTGAATGAGCTTATTATTATTTTACATTATTTATTTATCATCATTATTCTTATAATATTAGATATATTATGTTATTTCATTATATACATTTTATTATTGTTTAATAATTATTAAGTGGTGAAATGGTTGATAACAGTGATGTATCATCATCATTATTATTTCGTTCCTATCTATTTTATATGTCAGAACCAACAACACAATACAAAATTTAGAGATTAAAAAAGCTAAAAAAATAGCAACGATATTTAAATGTAATATACATTTAAACAATTCTAGCAAATAAAATTTTAAAATATTTTATTCTTAATTTTTTTGTACGCATTACAACAACATTCTTACAGAATTTTTCTAAAAAAAGAATCCATGAAAGCATTGCTATAGCTGTAATTTCCAAAAATGAAAAATGAATTATGGAGTAAATGTAAAAGAGTGGGAGGGAGAGGAAGAGAAGAGAAAATTGGGATCCACAAGGACAATTTGTTAATAATTTTGAGAAGGGGGTATTTTGTTTGTTAGTTTGAAAATGAAGGGTATTTTACAAAATTTTCCTTAAATTTGATGAGAAAGAGAGAGAGAGAAACGAGAAGAAAAATATTAAAATCTATATACAAATTATTCGAATTTTATAACTTCCAAATTAGAGCACAGTATAAATCTATATATTAACATCCCGAATTCCATTAACTGCTGGTTCAACTCCGGAGAGGTGGTTGCAGTTGAGAGTTGAGACAATTTTGTAGCGCAATGTTGATTTGTTTCATTGTTTGAGGCCAAACATAAATAAGGAATTTGTTTCAAATATGGTCATAGACTCATAAATATGTGCGCGCTGTTTTCCTTTTTTTGTTGGTGGTATTGGTATAGGACTATAGGGTGGGGGTTTAGTCGTTTAGAGTCTTTGGATAGATTTCAAAGAAACACGACTACAAATGCAAAAAAGTGTATGTCGTTTTATCTTTTCAACTAGCACAACTACCACTGGTTCATAATAAAAGATGTTAACATTACACCTGTATAATAATAAAGACTACAAGAGAGGTCAGCCACTGCGAGGGCGAGGCTATGTCACTATGCGGTCTGTACTGTAACTACACAGTCCAACTAGGCTCTTCTCAAGTTTACAAAAAAAAATTTAACTCAATTTTAAAATTTATTCGAATAGTTTCAACGCAAATCCAAATTGTTGGCATCTATTTACTTTACGAGTGATGCATCTACATGCAAAAACTTTTTGCTTTCGAATTGATTTAGTATAAAGTCAAACAGTCAAAAATAAAATGTTTATAAATTAATTTTGATGCATTTATTATTTAAACATTTTTTAGCACTTGACTTTATATCAAAATTAGTTTGAAAATTTAAAATTTTACATCTAGATGCATCACTCATAAAGTAGATTGATTTCAACAGTTTGGATTCATCGTTTGAAGTTAATCAACAGTTTGGATTCATCGTTTGAAGTTAATATGATAGGTTAGTAAATTTATTCGTGAAAGTCAACGTTATTTATACTAACTTATAATTCGTCTTCGTCATACTGTGCTATTTTATTTCTAAAATTTATATATTTTAATGTTGAGAAAATTTTACTGCAGATTTATCAATATTTTGACTTTATTATCTCATCATACTTTGTATACAAGCCATTCAATCAACATTATCGGTTACATAATAAAAAAAGAATCATTTTAAACAAAAATAACTAGACTAATTAATTTTATGTATCATGGTGGTCTTGCGCCATTATTTTTATGGCAGCAAGTGAAAACAAAATATTATATATGTGCAAATACAAATGAAGTATTAAATTAAACCCTAATCCTATTATATTATTTTAGTGGGAATTACCCGTTTTACATTGTAGATTTCAATAATATTTAACAATAAAATGTAAATTTAAAATCCAACATTATAACCATAATTTTATTTATTCATGTATCATGTTTATAAAAATATGATGATACTTAATGTATATTCATCACACAGTAAATAATTTAAAATTTTGATAACTTGAAAATAATAATCATTCATGTAGTGTTAAACAATAGTGAAATTATATGAAATTTAATTGTTAAAATGACAAATGAAACTATTAAAACGGATTTACTTCAGAAGTAATGCATTTTCATATCAATTTATAAATTTTTGAATTCACTCAGTATAAAATTAAGCAGTTAAAAATATTAAAATATGTTTAGGTAGTGGGAAGGGGGTATGGTTGCTGTTAACAATAAGTCACTTGTTGTAAGAATTTATTGGCTCAATGAAATGTGCCTACGGGCTTAAAAGCAAATAATAATAATAATAATAATAATAATAATGATGATGATGATGATGAATGCATTAAAATTATCAAAGAAGCCTTTTTTATTTGACCACCTGATTTTATATTCAATAAATTCAGAAAATTATAATATCTGCATGTAATCATATTACTTCGCAAGTAATCAATTTTAACATTTTGGATCTATTATTTAAAACACATCCTATCGATAACACATGATGTCTTGCACTATGAATAACACACTAGCCAAACTATTAATAAAATAATCATTGTCGAGTGATCTCTCTTTTAATTCAAGCTTATAATCTTTTTGATGTCATAAATTTAGTGCATCTTGGCTGATCAAGATGCCCCAAAATGAGGCATTTAATATATTTTGCAGATTTACCAAATAGAAGAATTATGATCACAATCAAATTGCAGTGTCAAACAGTACAATTAAGTTTGAAACTGAACTCTATCGCTTACTTTGAGCAGACAAGAAAGCTCATAAAATGCTTCGTAGCCTGAAATATTTTCATCCAAATTACACCAAAACACAATAAAAACAAGCATCGACAATGACAACAACAAGAACACGGCCAACAACAGAAATAACTGCATAAATAAAACAAGAAAAAAAAAATGAAAAAACCTGGAAGAACACATAACATCATCCAGTAGAAATAGCATCATAATCTCAGACATAAATTAACAGTTGCAATCTCTATTCACAAGCCAACTTGGTATCAAAGCTACTCAAGCAAATTGCAAAGGCCTGGAATGCAGACAAAGGGTACCTATAATCCATAGTAAACATATCCTTGGCAACTTTGCCAAATTGCAATATAATCTTATCCTGATCCGGTGAATTGGCAGGAGCAGCAGTCGGTTGAGGCGCCTGACCTGCCTGAACTTGGGGCTGGGCTTGGGCTTGTGCTTGAGCTTGGACTTGAACCTGGGGCCCACTTGCTCCACTATTACTAGGCCCACCACCTGACGCCTGGGTCGCAGCTATTAGCTGAAAATTCTTGACCGATGCAATTGTAACTCTACCGCGAAAATTCAAACACCAGCATTGCAACTGCTCATGCCACCTAGGCGGCTTGTTTTTTAAAACAAGAGGTCTTTCCTTGGCAAAGTAGATGTTGTCATCTAGGTATCGGCTGCTATTAAATTCTGACGGGTCCATGATGGACTTGGACATAGCTGTGGATGTTGTGCTACGGAAGGATTCATCAAATGTATTACGCGAAATAAGCCGGTCGGGCTGACCCGGTACTGACCCGTGCAGGTCTAGAGATGCAGCTGGGATGGAGTTCATGATGCAGTGCATCCGGCGTGGGCCCCGTGTGCCAAGTACGTTGAGCTCATAACTCACTTGAGCAATGCTGTAGCTGCCAGATGGCACTTTTGGGGAAACTCTGTTAGATGTGAAACGGCGGCTGGAACGACCTGGGTTGGCTGTGGCGGGATCCATGTAGTATGGGGGTTGCGTATCGTATACTATGAACTTTGTACCAAGAAAATTTGACCTGCCAATTCATCATAGCTCAGAATTTCAATTTCATAAATATAGAAGTGAAATGAAAATGAATTGGAACAGTTGAGACAAGTGAAAATGATAACAAATGAGAAAATCTCTGATAAACAATGCCAGAAATAAAATTAAATAAAATAGAACTTCTTGGAAAACATAGTTATGATGAAAGGAAGGTCATACACTAGATTATTTATTTAGCATCAAATTCAATCAAGTACCTAATTTTGCCAATATAAGTGCTGCTTGATCTTGAAATATGATCAGCATCCATGGAAACAATATATTCAGTGCAAGTAGCCTTGCGATTTCTTTTTGCAGATAGGAGGAATTTCCCATTTTCAACTAGCACAGCTGAAAAGTGTAATAAATAAATCAAACTAGATGTAAAGAATAATTAAGGAGTAAACAGAAAATCAAGCAAGGAACATACCAGGGCTAAGGCCTAAGTAGAGATGATAAGTTAGCTTTGACTTGTCCCGCTTTATAAAGCATTGCATCATCCCATCGCGAGGACCAGGCTGAAAACAATATTAATGATAAGTGATCTAATCAACCTTTTAGAAAAGATTTAACAGCATTTAACAATGGGGTGTCATTTTAAGTTTAATCAGTTTAATCATTGGTTAATCAGTGTTTAATGGCAAGATGTCATTAAACAAATATAACGCCAGTGTGTCAAAATTTGTATATATTGAAAACTTGGAATACTGCTTTATTTCTTTAAATTATATCAACGATTATACAATAAGTTATCTCAAGATGATTTACAGGTGCATTTATGCACACAAAACCACCTCTTTAGATAAAAAAAAGAAAAAAAAAAAAAAAAAAAAAAAAAAGCAAAGTGCCATAGAAGCAATGCCATACCTGCTTGAGAGAGACAGGAAAAGTCAGCTTGCCAGAGAACTCAGGGGTGATAACAATCTCTCGACACATCTCCCTCCATGAACGGCAAACAGCAGCACAAGCCACCACATTCTTCCTTCCTGGCCATACACTCTCACTTGCCTCCAATCGTCTTATCACATCCCGTAAAAGCTCAGGAGGGAGGTGGGCCCACTTGCTATCCTGAACCACTGGTCCGGGTTCCTGCACCTGGTGCACTGAGCTCCCTGATTTGACCCGGCTATTACCTGTTATACCTGATAACCCGGCAAGGGCAGCCTCAAAACTCCGCCGAGAGATGGACCCCACCCCATCCCTAACATCTTTTGTTATCTTTCTAAATGACATTTATTTCTGCATCCACCATATATTTATATAACCTGTGTCATATGCAAGAAATGAAATGTCAGATTTTTTATCTATTGAAGGTACTAGGCAAGTATATATGATATCCATATTGTCAAATGAAAGGGTTATGGTTATGAAGGTACAATTGTCAAATATTTACTACACCATACTAATCTCGAATCAACAAGTTTTCACAGACCAAAACAAATTCTACATGAAAAATGAGATAACTAGAGCCACAAAACCTTCTTTCAAAGTTCAGATGCAGTCACATTTACATGCTTGTTCCAGATGGAATGTACCTGAAAACCAATTAAAGAGATCATTATTATAAAGAATGAATTAAAAGGATTGCTAACATTTGTTAACTTGGTTACATATCAGATCAGATAAGAATGGGTATTTTGTCAAGTCAAAGGTATTTATATCTATGGATGGAATCCCTTCAACAAAATACACAAAGTCAATGACTGAAACCATCTAAAGAATTTTTTTTTTCTTTAAAAAATCAACAAACGAAATTGCCAACTCAACTTCCCAACCCCCATTGATGATAATGTCAAATCCAGCCAATAAGTATTTAAATAGCACAACAATTTCGTGGGTGGTGATATTTTTAATTAAGAAACATATAATAGTTAGGTACAGCTGTTAAAGGAAATAATTGCATAAATGCAACAGATACATAAATAAAAGAGTAATTGAAAACAAACGAAAAGGAACAAAAGTAGAAGAGGAGTGGAAACTGCTACCACAGAATTGTAAGTTGTACCAAAAAGAGGGAGATGATGAGATTGTAACAGAAACCTAATAAATTTGGCTTGAACCTTGCTTAACTTTCTTGAGGGGAGGAGGGATTATGACTTGGATACGCTAGAGAAGCAAGGGTGAGAACAAAGAAAAGGAGACACCAGGAGAAAGATTTGACCCTAGTACATTTTTAGAAATCCAAATGTAGATAATCCTAAAAATACACAACTTGATCACTTTTACCCTTAAAAAGCAAAAGATTTTTGTTAAAACAGAGAACAAAAACGTATAAAATTGGAGATCTGAAAAATTAATACTTGAAAAAATTATTTCCACACTCATACTCTAAGAAATATGTAAAGAAAAAGGACCTTTCCTCATGGAAACTGTAACATAATTAAAAGTACTGGTATTTGAGATATTACCTTAAATCCACCTTCGAATCAAAGCGCAAAAAAGAAAACAAAAGACAAAATGAAAGCTCGGAGCTACTCTGAGACCCCCCCCCCTAATTCGATCGGATCAAGAACAACACGAGAGGCTTAAAATCTGTGTCCCTCTTTCCCTGGGCGAGGTCAAGGCGACTTGATAGTTGATAGAAGAAGAGAGGAAGAGAAATGAAGAAAAATAAATAAATGTAAAGAGGAATGAGAGAAAGGAGAGAGTAGGAGCAGCCAGCCAGCCTCTACTATTAGTTTATCCGCTCCGCTCCGCTCGATCGATCTATATTTTGAAAGCTCGTGGTTCACGTAGAATACCACAAAGACTTTGTCTCGATTTGGACCCAGCTTTACACGTTTGTTTTGTTTTTATAGAAGAAATTAGAATTTGAACCAGGTGTATTCATGTATTCCCTTCCCTCTGTGGTCGCTACGGGGTTGGGAGGGGCAGAGTTGACTTTTCATAACAGTCGGTACGGTAGTAAGTAGTAACGGCGTTACAGAGGGAAATTCTTCCAAACAAAAAGAAAAGAAAAAAGAGCTTTATTATGCTTGGTTCATTTCCCGGAGTGTACGCCAGAAAAAAGGCAGTTTCTCTTTCCCACTGCCTAGCCTAGTGCCCTAGTGCATGCCATCATTTCATTCATACTTCACAATTCAGATTCAGTGTGACGGACACCTATAACACCTATAACAATGTGATATCACTGACATGTGGGGCCCATGCCTCCGGATTTTCTACCAGTCAAAGACTACACTTTTTGGCCTGTTCCCCTTTCATGCTTCTCCACTCGTTCTCGTTGCATAGATTTTGTATTTATATCCTTGTAAGAGTGTGTTATTGGATAAAGAGGACACAGTTTTGACAGTGTCAGAAATCTGAAAATTGACACGCTCTGCATCTGATAACTGAAATAACAAAAGTACGGAGAATTTTTCGCTTTTGCTGTAATTTCTTTTCCTATTTTAACTGAAAAGAGCAGTCAAATTAAAAAAAAAAGAAAAAAAAAAAGCACTTTATAGACAGTTAAAGCAGCTTAAGTGCAGGTAACCTCGAAGAACTTGCACCATATATATTCTATTGGTGCCTCTCAAATTTCAATTTTATTTCTCTATTTTGAATCCAAATTTTGTATTTGAGCAATATTTACGTCGTCGAACACTTTTTATTTGTTTATGTATTTGATCAATACTTCACCTTGGGGCGTTATGGGATGCACCGGTATGTATTAAGATCGGATTAGATGAGAGGTGTGGAGATTTATATTCAAATTACATCAATCAGACTCTTCTTAAAAAATTGCCCAGTTCATGTATCACGCGCGTATGCCTCTTTCTAAAAGAAATCTAACTCGTCTCTTAGTTGCAACCACTTGAGCTTGTTCATGTATAATTAATTACCTATTTACCTTAATTATTTTCTGTAAATATATATATATATATATATATATATTTAGAAAGTTACAAATGTCTTCAAAAAATTCTTAAAAAAAAAACACAAAGACAACATTGTACTATTAGGTGAGATCAATCATATAAAAAATATATATGAGATCAATCAACATTTTGCTAAACTTTCTAACAATGATAATCAAATATATATGAGATCAATCATATAAAAAATTTCGAACTATAGGAGTCAATTATATAAAAAATTATCCGAAGAATGAAGATCAATGTTACCGTATCATGATATTTTATGCTAAATTATATAGAAAAATAAATATAAATATCAAAAATTTAAAATTAAATAGGATCAGTTGACTGATCCGCCTCTGACAATGACGCAAGTTTTGTCTCTATGCAGAATTACATTAAAAAAAATACCCCAAAACTAAACTCTTTAATCAGAAAAAAAAAAAAAAAGTTTCGTTTTCTTTTTACCTCCAGCGGAAGGCGGAAGCAACCCTTGGATCCATATGTTCTTATCAATAGTTCTAGAAGCACATGAATTGTTTGTTGATAAATCAATTTGCAGCATCACAAATTTTAATATTGTACGTTCTTGACATTTGTATTGCGATTTTAGGTAAAACAAGTTATATATGCATACAGATGTAAAATATTTAATATCATGAATTTATTTCTCTAAATTACAAAAAAATCTTACCTACCTTTGTTACTACTTACTCTCATGAAAATATAAAAAATTCTCAGAATTGTCAAGTATGGGGATAAAATTGAATGAAAAGTTAGTATAGTTTGTTAAATTAAATCATATCGCACAATAATTATAATTCTATCCCCTCTGATTTCCAATTTTCATTTAAACTAGAAATTAAAAAAAAAAAAAAAACTTCATTCATCTTATTAAATTTTATAGTAAAAATTGTGCGCAATTCCTTATTAATAAAATTAGACATAAAGGAGCACCTAAAAACTATTTTAGTTCATCCAATTTGAACAGTTAAATATGAATTACATAGCTAGCCAATGACTGATACTGATTGGATCTAATGAATTTGTGTATGATTAGAACTCTAGGGTTTGGACTTTGGAGCGCGAAGAAGAACTCTGTTCAGTTCACGAGTAATAGTATCAAGATAGCTGGAGCCTGGATGAAATGTGATGCTCTCTACTCTATATATGCAAGTTGGCCTATTTTATTATTCTCTCAAAAAATAAAAGCTTATTTTACTATTGCTCAATAAAAATATAACATATCTGTTTATTGTTCTTATTTAACAATTATATCATAATCGTGTAGACTTGCATTTGAGTATTAAATTTTAAATTTAATATTAAGAAAGATTAAATTACTCATTTTTATTTTATTTTTCATGTTTTACATCTTATTTGATAGATTAATTGTTGAGTAAATTAATTCATTTGAAGAGGTAGGATGTTGAAAGATGAAATCATGTTTATGACAATGAGCCTTACGTATAGATGGAGTAAGTGTTGAGTGAGTTAATATGTTTGTAGAGATAATTTAATTTATTGTGCATTTATGTCATTCTGCTCCTCTGTTTTATTCCTCATTTAACAACTCAAGCATGGAGTAAGAGATTTACTCCACCAATTATTTCATGATCAAACGTGTCCTTTTTAATTTAATTTAACATAGTAATATAACTTGTTTTATAGCTGATATGCAACCTAAGTTGAAAAATAATGGCTTTAGTATCACATGCAGTGACCGAGTCATTAGAAATAAATGAGATCAATGGAACTCTATTTTTTAAAACTTCTGTATTTGTTTCTTATTTTATATATAGTTTAGAGTAAAATGTTATGGATAGTGCAAAATTGATCCGATTTGCAATATATAATTTTATGAGTATAACTAGGGTGCTCCTAAGTTCACCAAATCTCTTGTGAACTTGATTCTAAAATATATCAAATCGACTTTAAACGATGAATCCAAACCGTTAAAACCCTTCTACCTAATAAGTGATGCGTCTACATGTGAAAATTTTAAAGTTTCAATTTAATTTAATATAGAGTCAAGTCGTCAAAAGTTTAAGGTTTATAAATTAATTTGAATGCATTCATTTTTTGGACTCCTTTAACCACTTGACTCTATATTAAATTAATTCAAAACTTTAAAATTTTCACATATAGACGCATCAATTATTAGGTAGAATGATTTCAACAGTTTGGATTCATCATTTAAAATCGATTTGATATATTTTAGAATTCAGTTCACAAGAAATTGGATGAACTTAGAAGCACCCTAGTTGCACTCTAATTTTATATGATTTGATTTTATTCACTTCTGACTCTCATTACTTAGAATTCTGACTTCGTTTCTGATCACATGCGAGGAAATAATTGAATTGCCAAATATTTTCATTCATGACACGTGTGATAAATATGGGTTTAGCGAAATTATCTTTTTGTGCTGTTGAATAAAGCTTTTTAATAATGTAATTATTGAAAGCTTGAATACATGTTTGGAATATTTGTGCAGTAGTTTTTAAGATCAATAAGAGTGGGAAGTTGTTCTGAAAATTACCATAATACTGAAGGTTGTGCATCTTAGTCATTGTTGTAAAAAACGTTACATATTTTACTGATTAATTAGTTATTGGCGGTGATCAAACCGTTACATATTTTCCGATTAATCGGTCGATTATTTCCAGTTATGGCCAATTATTATGATTATTCTTGATTAATTGCTTTGTGGTATCATATCTGTTCGATGAGCACACACTATTATTTACAACACTAATATTCGTAAGTAATTAAAAGATATGGATTCGTGAGGAATATTAATTAGGCCAATTAAAGTTGGTAATGATAAATTATAAAATTAAACAACTTTATCTGTTGAACGCCGTTAAAAGGTGATAATTCTTCAAGTACCAACTAGGCAACTACCAAGTATGCGTACATTATTAATATTGGATCGATCTCAAGTTAATTTGGACATGTTACATATATGTCAACAAATTAAATATGCTTTAGGCATTGACATATCGATCTCTCTGATAATGCAATGAAAGTAACTAGATGAACTCACTCAAATAATCATCGTGCAATAGATTTTTTGAGTAGCTAGTCATGTGGGATGAACTAAATTTGCGCATCTGAATAATTAATTAAATTAAGGGATCATGAAGTTCCTATATATATATATATATATCCTACTTAATTATTTGCAGTGGAATAGGAGCACAAATTATTCTTTGTGAACCTTATATTAATAATTAGGTCCTTACCTAGGAGTAGGACTTGTTGTTGTATCTTTAATTAATTTCTCGAAATTGGAGCAACACTATACTGCTTGTGTTAACGTACATTTAAGACAATCAATTATTTAGCAACTAGCATGCATCATCTGCACGTGAAATTAAGGTGCTATTAGATAGATTCATAGATCAAATTATAATTATCAAATGTTTGATATTTAGTTATTTACATTTACATTGCTCGGCTCCCAAATTAAAACAAGTTTGAATTATTCAAAATGCTCAGTAATGTCTTAAATAATAAAGAAATATTTTAATATATAAATTTAGGGCTATAAATTGTTTAGAATATGTCGTAATTAAAAGGAATCAAATCCAAGTCAAAAAAGTATAGTTTTGGATGATTTAGTCTGTCGACATAATGCACTCACTAGTCATTACCACTATTCAATGAAAAAAAGGAGTATATCGAATTAAAATTGGTTTCATGTCAGATCGGAACTGTGAACTGTACCATTTTCTTTGAAATTTGTACATATTTTTATCCGTGCAAATCTTTATACGAATTAGACAGCCCTGTGTTCGTAGAAAGGACAAAGGAGAGATGGTTGGCATCTCCCCTGAGTCCCTGACAGGGTCCTGTCAGGGACGGGATTGGCCTTCGGGCCTCAACATACTTAAGCCACTCCATCTGCTTCGCCGGATCTTAAACGAATTAGACAGTCCTAATTAAATATCACCCAAATTTTTATTTATACCATATTAAAAAAAATAAATCAAACAAATGCAATTTCTGAAAAATTATAAATCTACCACGTCCGCCAATTCAATTGGCAAAAAAAATATATTAGTCCGCCAATCTAATACTAGATCTGCTAATTAAATTGGCAGACACTATTTTTTTTTTTCTAATGTGATTCTGTGAGGCACTTTAAATTGGTCAAAGCAATTGTTTATCATTTTGACTGTAATAGAGTGGTTATATGTGTTAGAGCAATTATTTTCATGGTGCACAATTAAAAACATAGAATGTTAAAAAAAAAAAAAGTCTGCCAAGTTAATTGGCAGACATATGTTATTGGTGAACATGATAAATTTATAATTTTCTACAAATTATGATTATTTGGTTTATATTTTTTTTAATATGGTATAAATAAAAATTTCGGCAAATATCATATTGATTTGGTTTGATGCCAATCACATATCCTTCGATTCCATATTCAATAGCGTCCAGTTCTCTTTCCTATAATTATTGTGCAAACGATAAACATTTAAATTAAAATTGTTATGGCAACCTAGCGTTAATTGTTAAAAAATAGCAACCAGGCATTAATGCTAAACACCTAGCTGTTGTTCAGCTGGAGAGGATTAAGCCTTCTTAAGGCTTAATCCGCTTCTTTTAGATTCCTTAGCAACTTAATCCTGCCGACACCGATTCCTTAGCACGGACTAAGATTACCTCCTTTGGCCTCATTTTGCCCGGATCTTAATTCTTTGCCCGAACTTTAAGCCACCCCTCCTCCTTCCTTAAGCGCTTAATCATTCACCCACGAATTAAGACAACCGAACATCGGTTCCTTAGCGCTCCTTAAGCTCTTAATCCTTCACTCTTAATCCTTTGTTGCCGAACAACCCCTAGGTATTAACTCTAGTCTCTAGAGTGAGGCTATGGTAACATACTAATATGTATATTTCATAATAGTCCGCATTATAACTTATTTCTGTCTTTAATGTTTAAACTGTCGATTTGAATCGTTTTCTACTTGATGATCAAATTTTATATATTTTTTTAACATTTAGATAGGTATAAAAATTGCTTCATTTAAAATTATAATTATCAAATTTTATATACTTTTTTACATTTACGTTGCTCAACTCACAAATTAAAACGAAGTTTTAATTATTCATTTTTTTTAAAGAAGCTATTGCGCATTTTATATTATTGAAATATAATAATTATAACCAACAGTTCACCAAAACTGCAAAATTTCACATATGCAACATGTCACCAAACCGCAAAATCTCACATCACTTTTGCGGTATTTATCAGTAACTTGTAGAAATTAAAATGTAGCATAACACAAAAAGAAACTAGGTTCTAACATAATTCAATTGTCAAAAATATGCTAAGTTTGCTAATACTAAGCCGCTGAGTAATGAGCTGGGGTTAACTATGTTAAAGAGACAAAATTGTTGTGCGAGCTTCATATTTCTCTAAGGCAAAATCTCAAATCCTCTAGTCACATTAGGAGGCTTATACTCTACCATCGCCAATGACATATACTGATCTAGTAGAATTTCATCTTCTTCGATTGGTAGCCATTCTTCAACAGTAAGCTTCACTTTCTTAGAAACATTACGTGCCCAATAAAGACACAAGGATTTAATTATTCAAAATGCTCGGTAAAATCTTAAATAATAAGGAAATAATTTAAAATGAAAATTTAAGGCTAGAAATTGTTTTAGAATATGTCATAGTTCAGAAGAATTAAATCTAAGCCAAAATGATAGTTTTGTGTAATTTAGACTATTCAATGGAATGGAAGAAGATTAAAATCGGCATAATGTTCGGCGGAGCTGTTTTAGAATTTGTACAGATCGAGTTTGTGCGAATCTTTATATGAATCAGACGGTTCAAATGATTAGTCCAATTAACTCTAAGGTGGAGATCTCTACATTTATTTTTCAGAAAAAAAAAAACTCCAATGCGGAGACAGATTGTTCTATATATGCTAGATCTAATGGCAAGTTCAACTATTTCTTTTGGAGTAAATTAAAAGTTAAGCTACTTAACTAGTTTAATATTCTATTCGGATTTCGAACTTAGGACTTCCAACATAGAGAATATTGTTTTTGCCACTATATCAAATGCTAGTTCTTGGCTAATCCAACTATTTTAACAACTAACTTTTTTTTAATTGAGGCTAATTATCATGAAAATGAGTTAGGATATTATTGTAAATCACTACTAGATTTATTTATAAAACCTCCCAAATCAATAGTTTGCATACACCTTTTATTAGATAGAAACAGAGATTAAAAATAGCCAAATGAAGTTATTATTAAAAAAATGGTAGATCAATTGATCATTTCATAGCTAATTAAGTCTTTGAATCAGCAAGTCAAAATCAAACATACGCTAGCTCTTGTCCCTCCCTAACCAGTAACCACCCGCCACGTTTCCTGCCACCACTGGCAAGTCCTCAATTCTATTCTAACCACCTTGTCTTTATTCCTATTTCAAATGAGCATAATTCAATTACATTTATTCCTTTTAGTACAACTCCCAAGTACCAATCAAATTCAACAAAAATTATGTCTACGTGTCTCTAGCTTCAACCTTCAAACTTCAAACTTTGGATTACACATTTTCAAAGTGGAGACTGGAGACTGGAGAGTCAGAAAATAAAATATGATAAAGCAAGATTTTCAGAATAACTCATAATGGTATAATTATTTTAAACACACGTATCAATTCTTTTAATATATATATATATATATATATATTTATATATTTATATTTTTTTGAAAAAATAAACAAAACAAAAGAAATATATTTTGAAAAAAAAATATTGTGCCAGCAGAAAACACTTGTGGTTCTGCATGTCACTGCACAATTTAATCATGCACTGCACCATACAATATTGCAATGAAAAATTAGTTTTACAAGACCTTTTTAAAGCAATTTACACACTTATTACCCCATGTGTCATTTTTTTAAAATTTTTTTATTGTACGAGTCTTAATAATCCTACTAATATTTATCCCGCAACAATTTATACAATTTATTTGCGTACTACTAATTAGTTTCTCAACTATGATAAATTTTCTTCAATCACAATTTAAAATATAAACCAAATAATTTGATCAAATTTAGATTTAGCTACTAACATAATATCAAACGGCACACCATATTAACGGACAAGTATTCTCTGACTCTGTACGTACTATATATTGTATGGGTGAAGTCCACTGCTTTACGGTTCAGATTAACTAAAAAAATGTTGCTTATTCAGATATAGCGCAGGCCCCTATTATCTGTGTGCTTTGAGATTTGTGCAAAGCTAAAAGAATGGTCCTCATCCAATTACTCCACAAAAGAATACATGTGTAGTACCGAAATTTTTATTTATATACAAAACAAATAGTAAATTTAACAATCTATACAAATTTTTTAATGAAATTCACAATCTATCCAAACCGATAACAAAGTCATCGGTTTCAGAAGCTAGAACCGATGACACTGTCATCGGTTTCAGAAAGCTAGAACCGATGGCTCTGTCATCGGTTTAAGCCCAGCACAATTTTTATGCTTTCTGCACATTTTTTGAAACAACGAACTACTCATATCAAAACAACGAACGACTCAGATTAATGATTACACGCGGAAAATTGTATAAAATGTTTGTAATGATTACACACGGTTTTGCAATTTAAAATATTTTTTATTTTTATTTTTTATTTAATTAGAAAATCTTATAATTTATTTATTTATTTTATTAAAATATTAGAATTTTTTTAAATTTTTTTAAATTAGATAGAATATCATATAATTTGATTTATTAGAAAAACTTAAACAAATAACCCGGATCAATATTTTTCAGATCAGATTTTTCATAGCTGTAAGAAAAATTAAAATATTTCTTTGTATGTTATTAGAAAAAAATAAAAATACTTTGAATCTGAATTATTAATTCCGGTTCAAAAGTCACTTCTAAGTAAATACAGAAAATATTATTGTCTTTCTATTTTTGAAAAAAATAAAAATTTAACAATAAGTTGCCGCAGCTATGTAATGATTACATTTTTTGTTTGAATCTGAGTCATTCGTTGTTTCAAAAAATATGCAGAAAGCATAAAAAATCGTGCTGGGCTTAAACCGACGACAGAGTCATCGGTTCTAGCTTTCTGAAACCGATGACTTTGGATAGATTGTGAATTTCATAAAAAAATTGTATAAATTGTATAAATCGTTAAATTTATTATTTGTTTTGTATATAAATAAAAATTTCGGTGTAGTACTGAGAGGATACGATCACCACCACCGACAAACCACACTCTCGTTTAATTTTGTGCAAATCTCTCAACTATATTCTATATACGAGTCTATGAGAGGGGAAAGGGAAAGGGTTTAGGGAGGTGCAGGATTTGACCGAGAAATTAAAGAGATCATTAAATGAGGTGAGAGACAAATTCATATAACAAGGAATGCTACAATAAAAAGAGCATTAACTTAATTTGCATATATTGAAAGCAAACTGAGATGAGAGCAGTTTGGGTCGGGTGGGCTCCATAACCGTCTGATCCGTCTTAAGATCCATGCGCATTGTGCACGGATATTAAATCAAAATTGCACGGCTATTAAAGCAACACATGCCGATCTTATAGTGGATCGGATAGTTATAGAACCAGTCGAACTCAGTTTGAGTGCGATGGGCATCGCAGCTCTCAGGTCAAATCTATATATATGCAGTTTACGAATTAACTTTTACTTTCTAGTTCATAAAATTTTCCAATTCAAATATCCGACACCTTACACCTACCTTTTTTTTAATCCAAACTATAAAAAAGAATCAATTTGTATATTTGTATTGTGACATGTGCTCTACGTTCCTTGCCATAAGTGCTGCATTTATTGGTTTCATTCTAGATTCTAAGTACTAGGGTGCGTGGAGAGGTAATTTCTGCAAAGGGTAATTCTAATTTTTCCTGCTTAACCGTCTCCTAACTATTTTTCAGATAAAAATGCATTAATCGCGCTAAACGACAAAAAAAATGCTTTAATCGTGCGAAAAAGATGCAGACCATAAAACTGTCCGATAGTATTTATTCTGAACACAAATATATTCATTCTAAAACAAATAAGTATTCAACTAAGATCTGCACATTAAGACAAAAAAAACTAGATACACCACTTATCATCTTTTACACGTTTTTAGGGGTGGGTGGTTTTTTCTCCGTTTAATCAAACCAATATTTCTGACGATCTATAAGGAATTTTTCAAATCTAAAACCACGAACGCCTTCTAAATAATTTTCTCTTTCAAATGAGATCCATAACGACATACTTTCGAATTGTCGGTTGCACAAGTATTCATCCTGGTTGTGTAAGTATTCATCCTTAGAATCCGCCTAGTTGTCATGCTAATCAATTTTTATGCTTGTAATACTCTTGATACATATTTACACTTATACGGCGATGATGAATACTTGCTCCATGAGAGATGAATACTTGTGCAACCGACAACTCGAAAGTATGTCATCATGGATCTCATTTGAAAGAGAAAATTATGTAGAAGACGTCCGTGGTTTTAGATTTACATCGTCAGAAATATTGGTTAGATTGAACGGAGAAAAAACAAACCACCTCTAAAAAGGTGTAAAAGATGGCGAGTGATGTGTCCAGCTTTTTTTGTCTTAATGTGCAGACATTAGTTGAATATTTTTTTGTCTTAGAATGGATACATTTCTGTTACAAATGAATGCTAATGATGGTCCGCGTCTCTTCTGCGCGATTAACGCGTTTTCTGGACGGTTTTACGCGTTTTTGTTTGTCGTTTAACTGTTTTAACAGTTTTTATCCAGGGGACAGATAGGGACGTTTCACGGGAGACAACTAGGCGGACCTTTTTGCAAAACCCAACAATCCAGAAAATAAATATGCTGCTATTCCTTGGAAATAATAGGAACCTGTTATTCCGATTTCAACCGTTTATTTATTTCAAAACGAGCAAAAAGAATAAAGGTTAAATTAATCAATATAATGAAAGTGAAACTAAAACTCGATTTGGTTCTATTTGAATTTTGCAAAAAAAAAAAAGTAAAAAATAAAGCAAGGGTCAATGCAATTAAAATAATTGCAAGCAACAGCACAAGACTAATTCAAAAGTGAAAATAATGTCACCAAATTACATCATAAGCCACTAATAAGTTGAAGTCGAAGATAATAATTATTATTATTTTAAAGTTTGATAAATATTGAAAGGAATATATTCAGTTAAACTTCTCTCTTTAATCTGTGATTATGCTATTGGTTTTTCAACCCAACTGTTTTTTTTTTTGTTTTATTATTGTCAATATATTTATTGATTCAAAGAATTATGCTATTAGTTTTTAACCCAAATATTTATTGTTTTATTGATTCAAAGAAAATTGCAAAAAAAAAAAAAAAACATTTAGAAGGTTTTAATCATACATAGCAGAATATTTATTATGTATGAATTAAAAAAGAAATAGGAAAGGAGTAACTGCCTCCTTAGCCATCGTATTTTTATAAATTGTGAAAGATATGTAGAGTATTTGTTTCTATCACACATTAAAATCATGTATTATTTTAGAACCGTCAATAGCTAAAGCGTAATTTTTGTTATTTAAAAAACTCAATCAACATCCATTACTTGTTGACAAATTTTAAATTTCACAAATATTAAATCAGTATAGTTTCAATGATTATATATAACTGCTAAAATTTATAACAAAAAAGAAAAAAGAAAACAGTCGACACAAATTGGTAGAAATCACACCAGCAGTATTTATATATCCAAACAACACAATTTTGTCCAAACTTTAAAAAGTGCACTGGGAACTGGAATAATAGTTGGAGAAAACAACAACAACAAAAAAATTATATAGAAATGAAGTAACATATATATTTGCTAACGTTATCGATTAGAAGGAACTATATTATCTCACGAGCGGTCACCTAACATTTATTTTTTCAGTTTTCATTAAGCACGGCTCTCTTTCAATATTGTGGCAAGTGACATCAGATCCATCTATTACCGGAAAGATTAAAATGGTATATTTGTCTAGAGTAGGGTTAAAATCTCCGAAATTTTTATTTTTACCATTTAAAAAATCACGACGATATGTTCATAATTTCATTTTTGACACAAATGTAATATGAAATTGTTGTCGTAAATTGGTGGCCACAATTTCACATTGCGTCCGCCAATATTTTTTTCTTCTTCTCAAATTTATAGCAAGCAACGTGAAAACCAAAAATTGGATGGGCCCCACATTTTTTTGGACCAATCAGATTCAATCAAACCATTTGAATGGCCAAAGTTGGTGGACGCAACGTGAAGTTATGACCACTCAATTTCTGGCTGTAATTTCACGTTGTGTCTGTATCAAAAATGAAATTTCTCAAAATTTGTGATTTTTTTTAATGGTAGTAATAACTTTTTTGGGTAAAATATACTATTAATTTATGCTTTAATTATGCTCCATATTCTTATCTTTGTTTTCAAATTCTGAAATCAATTCAAACCGTTTAATATGATCTCCATATTAAAATGTACTTGGAGACCAAATTTTATATATTTTGAATTTCTTTTAATAAAAAATCACTGTTTTGAATGGTCCAAAATAATTTGAAACAATAATTTTGTACCTATATAAAACAAATAGTAAACAGTTCTAAAAATAAAATAAAATTTGATTTGAAGCACATTTTAATTTAAAATTAATGTTGAGTGTTCTGATCGACAATTAATTTTTAAAACAAAAATAAGAATGTAAAACCTGATCCGAGCACCATTTAATTAATTAATGATGCATTTTAACCATACTCTTTCTTGTATTAATAACAAGGAATTATATACTGACTCTGTCCATAACCTTAAAAAAAAAAAAAAAAAAAATCTGTCCATAGACGCACCGGAAAGAAAAGAAAAGAAAAAAGATTTATGTTGGAGAATAAACCTTTTCTCCGGAGTAAATAAAGAATTCTTATTTGGACAAACGCATGCTGCTGTTGAATAAAACAAAACAAGTATGATTGGTTGGCATAATTACCAACTTCACCGGGACTCATATGGAAAAAGATGATGGCTTGAAATTACATGTCCAAGTTTTTGCGGTGTAAGAATGTAAAATTGCCCAACTACCGGACTGAAGGTAATTTAATTTAATTGATGCTGCGAGGGATACGAAACCAAAAGAAAGGACAAAGTGCAAAAGATTAGCACATGATGTGCTTCAAAAGATAAAATGCCAGGAGTCAATCAAATATTAATACAATTACAGGCAAATGAGAAAGAAAGCATGACACATACAGCCACTGTCAACTTCTCAAAAAAAAAAAAAGCTAGAAAGCATGACACATGCCCGTTTTAACCGGGTAAGCACTTGGATAAAAAACAAAAATGTTTAGTTTGACAATAACAAAAAACAATTAAGGTGGATTCGGTAGCTGTGACGGTGTCTACAATCTACTCTCTATTTTCTAATCTTCCAAGTTGCAAACAAGATTACATGCTTATCAATAACTATTTCTCAAATTATTTTTTTTCTAGCCTTCTAGGTACGTGGTGTCATGGTTTACTTTACTCTCAATTTTTTTCTTCTTCTTCTTATTCTTCATTATTTGAGATTCAAACAATAACTATTTTTTATTTTACTATTCTAGCTATGCGATCTTATTTTGCAACCAAACATGATAGATTTATCGTCTCATAATGATATGTTTTGTCTTATTTCACTGATATAGAGCAAGACAAAATTTCAAAATGAGACGTAATTTTATAATTATTACAAAAGTAAAATATAACTTTCAATATATATTTTTATGATATTTTGGACTATTTCTGCCTCTGTTTTTTAGGTTTGTCATTATAAAATAATCAAGTAAGTTGCCAGTGGGCGTTACAAAGAGAAAGATTAGATTGAATATTTTTGTTTTAATTTTGATACATTATTGATAGCGGAAGTTGCAAATAGAGACAGATAAAATTAAAAGAAATGAAACGTGATTTTATCAATAAAATAAAAAAGAAAACGTGATTGTTCAGACAAATAAAATTAAAAGAATTGAAGCGTGATTGTTGAGACTCACTCATAGGGGTCTAAACAGATACGGATTATCCGCTCCGAATCCGCTCATTATCCGTATCCAGATTAAACGGATAAGAATACTTGCGGATACGGATACGGAAAATTTTAGTATATGGAAAAATAATGCGGATACGGATACGGGTAATTCCGTGAGGATATAAACGAAGCGGATATCCGTCTATATCCGGATCCGAAATTTAATCTTTCAGAAGCTTTCAATTTATTTCACATTTGTGAAATTTCAAAAAAACATACATATTTGTTTAAGTCCAAGAATCTTGGTAGAAAAATCATATAATATATTAGGAGCAAACTTAAAAAGACTATTAAATTTTTGTCAATTTAGGTAATCAAATTAGGTAATTTTAAATTATGAAATTTAGTAGAATTACTCAATATCCGACAATTATGCGCTCCATATTTGTATTCGAATCCGTATCCGTGGATTATCTGTTCCGTATCCGTATCCGTATCCGTTTAAGACGGATATGGTTTTCAATTTTGATATCCGTTTACTATCCGTATCCGTATCCGTATCCTCTTGTTGAAAAATAGATATGGATATGGTATTAGCATTATCCGCTCCGAATCCGCTCCGTTTACACCCCTACTCACTCATCTAAAGATAGCTCAATTAATTAATTAATTTTTTTTTTTTTTGCAATGGACTAAGAATAACATTAACTCTCTTTTTAGCTTTTACACTCCCTCTAAGTCTAACCAATAAGACTTATTTATAAGCTAAATAAACTGACCCTTACATAATTTACTAAAGATGGTAATATACTCGATAGAACAAAATTTGTATATAGCTAACATAATGTAGATCGGATTAATTTGACTGCACAACAATCATTGTCAGCAAACATTATAAAAGTGAGGCTACCATACTATTTTTTTAGACAAGTAGAAAATCACTTGACCTAAAAATTCTAGATCATTCAAATATGATTTTCTACCTATCTACAAAATAACAAAAATATTCTAAAAAAATTTAAATTTACTTTGCAAGTATATTTCTATATAAAAATTATGTTGAACAGTTTAGGTACTCGACAATTTAAATTTTGATAATGAAAATATTGATTTATACTACTAACTAATCTGTCATATACATAGTACCAAAGCCTCACTCATATAATTATATTAGGATATGAATTATCGCCTATTACAAGAGTAATGATGTATATTTTCTTGTGGCTTATTTTAAGGTATTGGGCCAATAATTACGAGGTCTTAATTAAGCAATGTACATGAAGTCAGAGGACAATGACCAGATGAATTATTAGCTTAAAATATTTTTGTGATAGATGATGAAATAGATGATGAGAAGAGAAGTTTCAACGAACAACCCATGGGCATTAGAGAAATTATTAAAAATTAAACTATTAATTAAGGTCTATTTCAGAAAAAGATCAGATAAGCTAGAAAATTAGGAAGGAGGTAAGGACCATGCAAGCATCAAGCATGCATGGTTAGGCAGGGTGTCAAAAAGAAAAAGAAAAATTAAACCAAAAGAATTTGTTAATTTTGCAGGTGAACAAGAAAAAGAAAAGAAAAGAAAAGAATATTCTTTTATGGGTAACACTTTTGGAATTCTGTTTGACATAAAATTAACTGACAAAAAGGTTTCTTCTATTTGGTCATAATTCTACTTTCAATTTTTTTTTTTTTTTTAATCTTGAAAAAACAAATTCTACTTTCAATTTGCGGAAAGAGCGGCGGCTAAGTATCATGGATTTGAAACCTTAATTTCTCTACTTGTTTTCTTTTTATTTTTGTTTGTTCGGATAAAATCATTCCACCAGTTGCTAGTAAAGCTCGTATTAGGCTTCTAAAATTGTATATTTTCAAACAGTGATGACAGTTTTTCTTTGAATTGCAAAAGGAGAGAGAGAGAAATTACGATTCGTTTACATCATAATGAATACAAAAAAAATATATAATCGGATAGATGATAGTATAGATTTTCCTAGGCTAATTTAAGAAGAATTAAAATTTTAAAATATCAGATTTGAAAACCGATCTTGAGGGGACATATAAACGACCTAGAAGATTCGTTCATATCTTGAAATTATGAATGTAACATACAATTTGCCAAACACTAATTAAATCATGGCATTAATTAATGTACCATACCAAATCTCTATCAACACTCGATGTATTTCATACTGTAGCATACCGAAGGGCCTATTTTACATCCGAGGCATCATACCGCTCTTGGGGCTAACTTAAAGGCCTTAAATTCACCGAACCGAAATTGATTTTTTTTTTTATATTCGAGGCCTTAAGGCCCAATTTATTAAAAAGCAACCGAAATATTTTCTCGGGCCTGCCTTGGAGCACAAACCCAACCTGTAAAGCCCATCTAGAATGATATTGATTTCTTGACATAAGCAGATTATTTAAAGTTTTAAAACAATTGAGTCTCACTTGAATTCCCTCTGAAACTTTAGTTTAGGGTGCACTTTCTCCTCTCCCTCTCTCTTCTCTGAAATTTGAACTATTTTCTTTTGATTTTTGCCTCATTTTATAAGTTTTTTTTTTGTGACAGTTCCAATATGGCATATTATGTTGCAGGGCGAAACGATTTGTTATATTCATGCATTAAGATATATCAACAGGCAACAAATAAAGAAAAATCTATCACACACTTTAACTTGTCATGTAAAACAGTTACAAAATCAAACAATGAAATCAATCAAATTACGTAGAGCAAATTAAGCACCAGCCAAGTTTAAATAAATATACACAACCAAATTCAAAACCAGGGTAAATGTACAATCCATTATCCATCCTGTCTAAACAAATAATTCAAAGAAATTCCGATATTATCATTGACAAACTGATCTATAAAATGAGGATTTCATTTCAAGCTGTTGTTGCTTCCTTCTTTTCAGCCTCCACTGCTACCGCTTCTTTAGTATCAGCGGTCATCTCTCTTGTTACTGTTTCAGTAGGTGTGACCTCTGCTGCCTTTACTTCAGTCTGTTAAATCCAAACAGTTATATAATTTTAATATCCAGTTATTTAATTCAAAAGAAGAAATGGTATTGAGTAACATCTTTTATTGAAAATAGCCTGGCAAGGAAACAGTACAATCTGACCTTGTGTGAATAGTTTAATTAAAACAATTAGATAAATATAATGTGGGGTTATATGAGGGATATTGGATACTGGTACCAGTGTACTGCTGTGACAGTATCCCGTTAAGTTTCAAAATGATAGATAGCTATATAAGTTTAGAATCTTAAAGGATGCTTGTGTTTTATTTTTTTCTCCTCTTTTTTCTTCTGGCACAATGAGCTATCTAGTGTTTGGAGTTTCTATTAAGTGGTCAGACATTATTGTTTGGAATACTGAAATGGAGTTTGTATAATCATTTGCTTTTCTCATTTAATTTGTTTTCACATTTTTCTTCTAACGAGTAACTTTTTATTTTATCATTTTTCAAGCTTTCACAGAAGAGGATCCGCCATGATTTTTTAATTTTTTTTTTTTATAAAGAAAGCTATCTAAATCTAACTGTAGGGATAGGATATTTACCTGAACATTCAAAACTCCAAAAATAAAAATAAAAATAAAATAAAAAATGTGATAGCTTCTACTGTTTAATGTTACCATGCAACGAAATAAATATAGTAAGAGGAGGGATCCAATTACACCATTTAACTATTTTTATTGGATCCCTCCTCATATAGTAATACACATAGTTAGTTCTTGTGTGGTAAATTTTTATGTTACTTTCTCTCAATTATTTTAGCTTCTATAAAATAAATATCCTAATAGTTCCGTATTTAATCAGACATTTATAGATTTTAAAAAATAGACATAATCCCAATTGAGTTCTGTTTCATCTTTTTAAGATTTTCAGTAATTTAATATATTATTTTAAACATAAAAACAATTATTTTTCGATTATATTCATATTATATCGGAATTACAAAATTTAGACCTCCTTCAAGAATCAACTTTTGATTCAGTGGCAAAGACACACGTCCCCTGATGTGGAAAATTATGATTCAAAATTCGGATGAGAGAAATCATTTGTTATAATAATAAAAGTTTGAAAAGAGTGTTGAACGGTTTCACCCTCAACGCTCGCATTCAAGAAATAATTTAAGTCCTCATTCAATTACTCCAAATTTTGAATTTGTCGACATGCATCACTAGTGTAATTATTTCTATTGACCTTTATTGGTCATGTTTAGTGTAATTAGAAAGACGAACATGGTAATAAAATATTCTATGTAATTATTTCATAACAAAGAAAATAAAGGCAAATTATTACCTCAGTAGTTTCGCTTGTTTCTCCTGCCACCACCTCCTCTGTTTTCTCCGGTGCAGCCTCGGGTGCCGGTGCCTCTGTTGTTTCCTTCTTGCCGAATGATAGACCACAGTTTCCCATTGATTAGAGATAGAGAGAGCTAGAGAGAGAGAGAGAGATTTTCAAAAGAAAAATGAGGGAGATTGGATATATGGGATGAAAGGTTTAGGAGCTCTTTATAATTAAGGTGTCATTGTTTACTAGGTTTGACCAATATTTAATTTTCAAAACCTTAATTTGCATTTGAAGTAACTTGGAAAAATGGTAAACTAACATTGGCAAGTCAACAAATATTATCACCAATAGGTATTAGCAATTGTAGCACATAAATAGGATTTTCTTTTATTTTATGTATTATTTTAAAAATAAATGTATCTGACAACTGTTCTGAATAGCAATTGTAAGCTGTAAACCGTCTTCTTCAATAATTAAAATGGAAATAATGTTATTCTGAATTTAAAACACAAAAAGATCTTTTGTTCCAGGCGATTGCGCTGTCAAACAATTGGAAATATATTATGTCAAGATTTAAAATTTGTGCATATCTCAAAATTCCTAGTTTAGATCCTCTTAGAAATCTCTTAATTTAAAAATTCAATATTGCTCTGGACCATAAATGCTGTTCATGATTACAATGAAAAATGATACTAATTTTTTATGAGACAAAGATATCTTAATTTAAATATTGCTCTGGAGATCATAAATCCTCTTAATTTAAAAAATCAATATTGGAGATCTCAAATACAAAATTTAAAAATATTGTCAAGATCTTATGAGCATTTTTCATTAGAAATGTAGTGAAATTCTGAATTCTTTCCAGAAATATAATCATTTTAAATTTGAGGAAAATATTATATCAATAATATTATCAATAGACGAATCGGCAACATGAAAATTATCATTTTCTTGTCAATAAATAATAACTTATTTTTTTCCTCCTGTATATTAGATGGCATTGCCGACTTTTAGTTTCTCAATGTCTATAATATATGTAATCCTCAAAACTACCAAATTTGTTTAACAATTTTTTTTTTACAAGATATCGCATTATCAACTAAGATGTAGCTAGTTCCTCCTTTAGACTTTAGAGGCGGAATAAAATTATGTAGTCTTGACTCTTGAGAACAAGAGAGACACGTTTGGGATGCAAGTTGGAGCTCCGTAAAAAAAATTCTCCCTAAAATTGTTTAAGGAACATTTTGTATTATTTAATTTTTGAATATGAGACATTGTGGTTATGAATTATGAGCATCCAAATTAGGTTGCTCAATTGTGCACGGCACCACATTTGCTTCTCTGTCAATGACCCCACTGCCCAGCCATCAGCACAAAGTTTCAATCTCGTTGAATTTAATATATATATATAATTTATCATCTTATTAGACTCTTTATCAAGAAAGATTCTTATTTCATGCTTGCAAGTTATGTAGTGGCGCCAGCACTTGTATTCTGGAATTTCGGATGAAAGCTACTTTTTTTTCCCAGGTATTATAAATAGTAGTATATTAATTATCATGATGCCATACGTGATTACTTGTGCATCTAATCACACGCCACAACTATACCAAAAGTTTACAAATCGTATTTTGGTAGCGTACTCCACTTACCTGTTACGACTCTATGATTTGATCTCCATGTAGAAAATCAAAATTCTAAATTGGGATGTAAACTCGGTTATAATAACATTTTACGTACAAAAATAAAATAACCACTACTTGGAAATTGGGTACTTGCCAATTGTCACCCACAGGCCACAGGCCACAGGCCACAGCCACAAATACTCAATATTAAAATTATGTGGGTGATATTGTAAGAAAAAGACGTGTAACTGTGTAATAAGTTTATGAAGGCCCGCTCCTCTTTTTGATAAATGGGCTGGTCCTATTAAGATCCACTTTTTAAAAAGTCCATATCAGACCAAGTTTTGTTTTATAACTTTAATGGGCTGTTATAGGCCCAATTTGGTTCTAATATTAAATGTCTTCCTCTTTCATTCTTTTGGGAACCTAGAACCAGAAAGGCGCAGAAACGAGGGTTTTGATTCTCTCTCGCGCACTCTCGTTGTAGGTTGTAGGTTGTAGGTTGTAGCTTGGAACTTTTCGATAAAGGTTAAATATGGCGAGTGAGGAGGAAATAGCGGTGAAGGAGCCATTGGATCTGATACGACTCAGTCTCGACGAGCGCATCTATGTCAAGCTTCGTTCCGACCGCGAGCTCCGTGGCAAGCTTCATGTATTTCTTCTCTCTTTTCTCTTTGTTCTTCGTATATCTAGAAAATTTCGTCATACGAGGCTTTTGTGCTTTTATATAAGTAGAATTGATAATGATTTGTTAAGAAAGTGGGAGTCTTTGTATTGATGTATGGGTTGAGTTTATGAGGTATTTTGTTAGAGGGTGCGGCCAGAGAAAGGAGGGGAGATATCTAGGGTTTAAGAACTGAAAAAAAATCCGAGTTTTACTGAGAAATAGAAGTAGAAATAGAAAGAGAAGATAAATTGATAAGCTAAATGTAAACTAGTTGCAAACCAAGTTGTTAGATTTAAACTGATTATGGCCTTGAGTTTTTTGCACTAGAGATTGATGACTGTGGGCAGCAAGAATCAAACCTGTGTCTTCTCCTTGGCAAAGAGACATTTGACCATTCTGCCATATCGGCAATTACTTTTTGCATGATATGCATGCAATATGTCGAGCTAGGCATTTGCTTTTGATTGTATTTACAATTATAAAGATCCGACCTTCTAAGACACAAGGGGAAGTGTTGCGGCTAGAGTAGACAAAACCCTCCAAGATTGAATACAAGCAAGATCCTAATGCTATTTTTTTTCTCTATTTTACCCTCATTGGAATTTTTTTTAACGTCAATAGCGGGAAAATCTATACAATGTAGTTATTATCTTGGTACATGTACCAAATAAGTGAACAGGACAATGGAACTTTTTTCTGAAATTGTAAATTTAGTTCTGAAACAGTTGAATTGGGACAATTTTTTAAAGGTGAAATAAAAATATGTTATCATGACACAATTTAATTAGGTATAACGAGCTAGTAGTTTGCTGGTGTTTTTTGGGCAGTAGTTTTGTGTTTTGTTTTTAAGACGATTTGAATTTTAGAAAAATTTGGATGCCTTTTTATCTTTTTCCAATTTCAAGTTCCATCTCATTTTTGGTTGAATTTCAGGCATATGATCAGCATTTGAATATGATACTTGGAGATGTGGAAGAGGTTGTCACTACTGTTGAAATCGATGATGAGACATACGAGGAGATAGTTAGGGTATGTTTACCATTTCTTGGTTTCCTTTTCTTCTTCTACTATTTTTTTTCCTCCATTGTCTTCCCACACCTGCCCTTAGGTTAGTAAATTTCAATATGGATTTAACCAAAAAAAAAAAAAAAAATTCAATATGGTTGTCAAAGTAATAATGTGTTAGATTGTTAAATTTGACATTAATGAACTGTGATTTAGTAGCATGTAAAGATGTAGAATTTCGATTTATAGTAAGTGCTCTTAAGTGCCAGTTCTGTGTTCTGTTTTTGACTGAGGTAACTAATTGTTTCCCATTTTTTTTTTATTTCCCGTTAATTTTCAGACAACAAAGCGAAATATACCATTTCTGTTTGTCAGAGGAGATGGAGTGATACTGGTGTCTCCCCCCCTCAGAACTGTTTGATTCTAAGTGGGCTTGAGATTCAGATTTTGCCTACTTGGCATATTATGATGTAATCTAGGCTAGTAATTTTATCTTTTAGATGATTGATATATGGCAAAAGTGAGGATGACTTGATCTGATGAGCATGTGTAACAGTAGGAGATTTATTTTAGTTTTGTGGTGCTATTTTGTTATGCTCTGCTTGTGTTTTCTTGGTCGATCTTACAAGTAAATGCAATGCTTTGCCATTTGTGTAATATTTTATTTTGCATTCTGATATATATTTTTTGTTGGGTTAGATAGTCATGTCACGCTTATTACAGGCTAATTTAGTTATGTTTCGTGTCATAACTATATTTGTTTTCTGAGAAAAATTAGAGTATCTCCAATGGAGAAATTGAATGAAAATTTATGTTAGTTGTAAAACACAATTTAGAAATTAAGTAAATCTTAATTTTTAAATAAATCTTAATTTTTAAAGCTATTCAATTCTGAAATTAAAATTTTGAAAAGAGAGACCAAAAAAAGATAGTGGTTGTATTTTTATAGTCAATAATTTTGTTTTGTTTTGCCAACGTGTTCAAAATAAGTTATTTTCTTTATAAGTAAATTTGTTTTATTAGTAATTAATCTATATCTCAACAGTTTAAATAAAATTTGTTACATAGAATTAGTAATTGTAAAACAATTACCGATGCAGATGCCGTAGCGTGCACCGGTTTATACTATCAACTCATTACCTACTCACTATGTTCAAAATAAAGTTAAATTAAAAGCTCATACCAATATATGATGAGCTTTTATAAAAATGGTATCGACTTATTACCTACTCACTATGTTCAAAAGAAGGCATTCGTTTTAGTATGAAGATCATATTTAGCGGTTTGAATTAACTTTTTGAAATTTAAAAATAAAGATAAAAATGTGACAATTGAGATATGAAAGACATGAGTCATTTTAACCCTATACTAAAAACTGAATCCATATCCTCTGAGGTAATATAATATTTCTGTTTGGAATCCAGTTCAATTCGGGCCAATCATCGTCGGCCGATCAAAATCCGGACCAATCCAGCCCTAGATAGAACACACATGATACTTTAATAGTTGTAGGGATTTTGATTGGACGGTCTAGATCCAAACAGAAATATTCTCTTATCTTAGGTGATGCGAATTCACCAAAGTGTCGGAAACAGATTTAGGGCTTGTCAGATAGCCGGCACACTCGACCCAAACCCACTCGACAGTTTTCAAAGCCTGGCCCCGGTTTGGTTATATCTGAAGCATTAATTCTTTCAATCCTGACCGTCCCTAGACACAAATTGACCTGACCCCAATTGGTGAAAGAATCAAAGTATTAACAAGAAGAGAACTCAGTCTCACACCACCAAATTGAGAGAGACACAGAGAGAGAGAGAGATCAGAAAAAATGGGAGTGACGAAAGAGGATGTTGAAACTACGCTCACCACCGCTCTCAAGCCTACCCATCTAGTAAGTACCCACAACTCCCCTCTCAAATTTATTTCTTCTTCTTCTTTCTATTTCTTTTTTAATCTCTCTTAACTGATTTGTTCCTAACTTCTTTTGTTATTTTTCTAATTTTCAGGAAGTGATGGATACTTCTGGAGGGTAAATATCTCAACTCCTTTTAATTGCTATTTGTTTTCGTTGATCTTGTTATTTCTTAGTGTAAAAGACTAATTTGTTTGATTACTGTATAATATTACTAGTTGAGGGAATCTTCATGTTTACCCTAAAGTGAGGAATCATTTTTCTGTACCCTTGTTTTATGTGCTATTGCACAATAATAGCTAAGCTATTCATTACTAAACCAAGCTTTTTTGTTCAGACTGTATGCGCATGTATGTTTTTATTTTTTGAAATAGGGCTCATGTGCTCCTACTGGTACCAAAACTGGTAAACAAATATACCTCTAAGAAAAAAATGCTTTCCATGGTGCCAGAAAAAGCACCTAGTTACTGGATTTTTTGAATTTTGGTAAATTCAACCTAGGTTTAGTAAAATGCATTCTCTAGGCACATACTGGTTTTGGTACCAATTGATCCTCTATCTATTTTCTTTAGCTTTTATTTACTTGGATTTTTGTGGATCCACACAAGTACTTTGAACCTCTAATGTTCGGTGAGCAGGTAAGTGCTTTGGAACCCCAAATGAACATTTCTCCTTTGTACTGTAACCCTGGAAAGCACTCTGTGTACCATCATTTAGTTTTGATAACTCTAGAAAAATACAATACTGGTGAAGGCGCTTGGAGCGTGCTAGAAAAACACTGTACCAAGCAAACCTTTTATCAAATCAAAGTATTGGTACATGATCAGACTTTGTAACTCTATCTTTAACAATTATTAGCTGTATCCTATTTTTTCTTGCAATTCTTCTATAATTATAACCAGTTCTATTGTAGGAGTCTATGGTACTATGCATAGGCATAGTGGTCCGTACTATAGATCAATTTCTCTATTTTTAAAGTCCAAAGAATCGATCTAAACCGTTCAACATGATCTTCGTATGAAAATGTACTTGTAGATTAAGTTTTACAATTCTTAAAATTTTTTTAGATAGGTAGAAAATCACTTGATCTAAAGATTCTTGACCATTCAAAAGTAGTATCTAGAAAAATATTACATTTTCATATGGAAATTATACGAAACGGTTCAGATCTAATATTTGAATATTGAAAACAAAAATGTTGATCCGTAGTATGGACCAATCTGCACTATGCATAGAACCATAGCCTCACTCCATTTCTATTTAAATAACGGTCACATTTGTTGTATTTGGTAAGGTGTGGTGCTAGCTTTGAAGTGGAGATAGTGTCAGAGCAGTTTGAAGGGAAGAGGCTACTGGAGAGGCACCGGTTAGTTAACACTGCTCTGGCCGAGCAGATGAAACAGATCCATGCTCTCTCCATCAAGAAGGCCCTCACTCCAGCCCAGTGGAAGCCTGAGGACAAAGCCCAAGAGTAACTATTTGACTTACTGCAAGTAAAAATTAAAATAAAATTAAACTGAGATGAAGTATACCAGGGTATTATTCTCTTGAAATATTGTTTGGCATGATTCTTATGAAAGAGCATGCTATTGCATTATGAGTTTATGACCATGGTTTGTAACTTGTTTTTCCAAGTTTTATGACACCTAATGGATATCTTAATATTACATGTGGAGTTCTTGCTTTAAATTTTTTTTTTTTTGTTTCATGTTGACAATCTTTTGTTGTTTTACAAGCAATATTTTGTCTTCTCTTATTTGCTCCATGTTCTTTGAGCAATTAGGAGGATACACAGATATAGCTGAAATTTATTGGGAGAATTTCACGTATATCCCTCAGAAACCTCGAAATTTATTGGGCTGGTCTGGGATAGGTAAATCTAATTTTGAGAGCTAAGAGACCTGTTTTTCCTCTGAATTCCTATTAATTTTTTTGCTGCCTACCTCTGTTACATGCTAGTTTCATCATTGACTGGATGGAGAATATATTGGGCGACAAGAATAAAAACTACAATTCTAAAAACAATAAAATAAATCACCTTTTGGGAGAATATATTGGGCGACAAGAATAAAAACTACAATTCTAAAAACGATAAAATAAATCACCTTTTGAACAGAGGGGAGTTCAAAGAAAAGAATTAAACTAAAAACACACACACAAGTAGAGTCTTTCTGAGGTAAAATGGTTTATTTTTCTACTACGCATACACAGTTAGCATTTAAGTATACATTTGTGTGTGTCACAAGCAGGGACTGATCTACATGGGATCGGAGGAGGGGGGAGAGGGGCAATCACTCTTATTGAATTTTGAGTTTTAATGGAGATCTATCGGTCCTGACCGACTTTGTCTCCACACTCCTGATTTTTTTTTTGCCGCCTCTGGATTTTTGATTTATAATTTGAGTTAAATTTTGAATTAAATTAAAATAAATTTTTTGAATTATGATTGATAATTAGAATTATAAGTTAGATCATTAGAAATTATAAATCCGAGCATTGGAAAGTATAAGTTAAAGCATTGTTTTTTTATCGAGTACTCAATTAGTTAATGAGTTTCAATTCAATTAGTCATTTAAATCCGGTTTGCTATTTTTGTGCCTCTCTCATGAAAATTCTAGGTTCACCCTTGTCACAAGTAAGAAAAATTAACATTTTTTTAAGTAAAGGTCGGAGGTTAGAGTGGACAAAACGTGCCGTGCAGTACCATGATTAACATGCCCATGACCAAGTAAACAGTCACACGTGCCGTGACTAAAATGTGGAGGGGTGGTCATGGCATGCGAGTCACGTCGTGACTCCCGTGCCGTGACTATTCGCGTGTCGTGTCCAAACGTAACTGGTCATGTTTCTCACATTTAACTATTTTTTCATAATTTAGGTTAGTTTATTTAAGATTCATCATTTGATCAAAACTTAACGGTCTTAATTACACGTGACTCACGTGACCAGATCCTTCGCGTGACGTGCCGTGCCGTGTCAAATTTTTAAAAGATGGTCACCGCACGTGACACGTGAGTCACGGCACGCGAATAGTCACACGTGCCATGCCATTCCGTGCCGTAACCGTTCCGTTCCGTGACGGAACCAGCTTTGCCGTGCCATTTTTTTCCACTCTATCGGAGGTCAAGCCACCCAGCTAATTAATATTTGTGATTACTCTTTCCGGATTTCGGACCTACGACTTTTCACATGGAGATCATTGCCTTTGCCACTAGATCAAAGTCTGGTTCTCAAAAATGAACATTTGACTTAACACTCGACCAATTAGAAGATTGAACATTTTCCTTAAATAAAATATAAAATGAGTATTTTATAAATTTAAATTGAGTTTTAATAGAAAAGACAGTAAATTTACGAGTTTTTATAATTTAGAAGAAAAACTATGATATAAATTTTAGAAGGGAAAATAAGTTTCAAGATATTCGAGGGGTATACATGAAATTCTGGAATTTGAGCCGTGCAATGGGGGTAATTTTGAGGGATTTGCTGCATAATGTGAAAATAACAATCTGCAACAACCTAGCTTGTGCAATCGTGCAATCGTGTTTTTTTCTGTCCTGCACCTCAACTACTATGAATAGTATAATGCTATAAGTGTGTTGAAAACAGCATAACATTTCATGTAATTAATGCATGGATGGTTGAAATTTTACTCCATCGATCATGTTCTCTTACGTCTTCTCTGTAATGGAGAAATTTGAAATAAGATGATATGTTTATCAGAGACCAGGTATAAAATCAACTTAGAAGAATTCATAGGATGTAAAAGCGTTGCTTTAATGATGACAATGCCACTGCCCACTGCCACCCGATAAGAACGGACTTTTTTATTTTATTTTAATTTAATATATTTACTTTTTCTTGTAACGACTCTACAACAATGAACAAGTAAAAATAACTCTTTTGTAGTAATGATGGAATGGTAAGACCAAGTTATCACTTGAAACTTGAAAGTGTTACTTTGAGTTTGAGGCAATGTTTTATAAATAAAATGAGAAATTAATACTGTCAATTTAAAAAAGAAAAACAATATTTTTTTTCGAACTTTGGAATTGGCTGATGAATCTTTGTAAATTATCGATATTAAAAGCGAATAGACGCGTAAACTAACTACTAATATGTTCAAACCAGTTCAATATATATTTAAACTCTCATCTTTATTAAAAAATAAATAAAAAGAACATGTGTAAACCACCGGCTGCTTAATTTCCTGTTCGAACGGGCCCAGTACAGTACGTCTTTAGCTAAATTCTTAACTAATAAGTAATAACAGAACAATTTTGTCATATTAAATATTTTACTCGCCCAGTGAGAAGCTTCTTAAAAGTCACAAAATAATGGTCACATAATAACTTAATTTGTGTGTGAAGGTCTCAAAAGTCGCGCATACGCGGCGGAGTTATCTATTTGATTCTTGTTCACATGTGCACCGAACAAGTCTCTCAACAGGAGAATGTGCAGCCAGTTAGTTAGACATGTTTGAACGTTTTCCTAGGAGAATTTCATATACACCTTCAAATATCTCCAAATTACATATTTTTTCTATTCAAATTTATAATATCAGATTTATCCTTCTAAATTTTTAAACTCATAAATTTATTTAATTTTCTATTAAAATTCATTTTAAATTATAATGTATATATTTGATTCTTTATAAAAAATAAAAAAAATAAAAATATATATATATCACATGTAAGAAGATGTTTAGTGTTATAATTAGTCGAATTCTAATGACATACAATTTAGTTATCTACTTGTGAGGCATATACAACTACGTTACCTCAATATTTCATATATGGTCTTGTATCTGTATCCGATGTGAATCGTATTGTTCGTTTAGCTAACATAATTTTTTTATGTGTTTTCTCTTTTTCACAAATGCCTCACAAAACCTTCTTGTTCACATATATAGATATGTTGCTCGCTTAGCTAACAGGAAAAAAAAAATTCTTACTCGTGTCCGATAAACTAACAAAAAAAATCTTATCCATATCCGTTTTATCGAATACAATATAGATTAAATAAACAATTAAAAATGTACCAGTGACACTCCTACATGACGGATAATAAAGATTCAATTGAAGTTAAATTCCTCATATAATTAAAATATTTTTTTGACAAAAAAAATAAGAATCATGCCCATATTTTCATTCATAAAATGGGGTTACAAAGGTACAATTAAAAAAAGTTCCGTTCAACTTTAACTTGTATTCTAATGATATGTGATATTGGCAAAAAGAAAAAAATAATGAAAACGTGATCAATACATGGTAACCATCACTGACGTAGTGGGCATGAAATTAATTAATTAATTAATGGGAGAAGACTTGTTCAAATAAAATTACGTGCCTTGGGAGTTGGGAACATCAAGGAATCTAAAAGGATGCCTTTTGCTTTTGGTCCCCCTCCCCTTCCGAACGCGTATCCTCGGCATTAACTCAAAAAAGAATTGTTTGTGTTAACAAATCTCAACCGTTTAATTTTAAACGGAACTAATCTGATTCCTGTCCATCACATAGAGACTTTTCAATATTAATGCGGATCTAATTTGTACGAATTTTAAAACAAATCGGACAGTTGAGATTTATTAACTCAAAAGATAATCTTTTGAGTTAATTTAGAGGATACACACCCCTTCCCCTTACGGCGATTTTTGTGTGATTTAAATTAAGTTCCATTAGAGTTAGGCCATAAATATTATAAGTCTTTATTGTAATTCCCGCTTCCATACGGAGAGTGCAGCCTCCATTCTTCTACAAACGGCATGCATTTGTTAGACGTGAAATTAAGTGACATTATATTGATCTTGATCCTGATCCATAATTGTTTTTTTTGCTATATCAAGTAATTAATTGTATTGATGCGTATAGAAAATCATGATTCTCAAACGGTATGTTAGACATCATTTTAAATGAAAGTGTGCATTTTTTATCTTTCTTTTATATTATATGAATATGCTAAACAATTTGTTCTTTCCAAAGTTCAAATTCAGTTCTCATATGTTTGTTATTAACATTCAATCTTAATTTTATTTTATGACAAATATCTTACTAAAGACAATTATGTAAGTTGTGTCATTATAAAATTCAATCATCTCTTCTCTATCATTCAAAAGAAGTTGCAAAAATTGAGATGTCGCTGGTTTTGAAGGATTGGAGAAGGCTGGAAATTGAGAAGAGTTGACTGTATCGATTTTCTGCAGCATGTTTATTACAACAGTGTATGTCACAACTCACAAGCTACAAGCCTAGGCTACAAGGCTACAACTACCGTAGTACCGTAGTACCGTTGAGGCGTTGAAGAAAGAGAAAGAGAGAGAAAGAGGCCTGTTAGTAAATTACAGAGTATGAATTCCAGAGGATCCAGATTCGCGTGAGATGCTCAGCTCTGGCAATTTGGCATCGATATCTGTTTCGTGCTCTCCAGTCTCCACGATTTTCTTCTCCAGTGCTTACTCAGTTCCACATGGCATTCTCGTCCCAATAATTACCCTTTTGACCCGAATTCGGTTCTCCTAAAGTAACTCAAAATTTGAGTATGGATTAAAGACCGTCTGATCTGATATAGCACGAATATTGAAGGAGTCCTGTGCATTTCCATCTAAACTCGAAATTTTTTAGATACTTTAGGAGTTGAGACCCAGCACTTTCACCCCACCCACTCTCCTCCTCTCTCCTCCTCACTTTTCAATTTTCATTATTCCTGACTCCAGAGGTATATAAAAAGGAGGAGCTGGAGAAAAGAAATAACCAATTCAAGCAGAAGCATAATATTTCCCTTTTGATTAAGCTCTCTAGTACTTCCTTGCTTCTCCTCATCTCAACCCCCAAGGTAAATTCATTTTTGTTTTCTCTTCTAACCTCGGTTTTATTTATCGCTATTCGTATGTTTTTCTTTTGATTGGTTATTAGTAGTTACTAACTATTAGTCTTATTAGTTGACTTTTTAGAAATCTTCGATTTGTGCAATCAAATGTACTACAAAATTGCCGATAAGCAGGATTGGTACTTGATTTTCCTTTGCAAATCTTAGTTTTTCTCTTTTCCATTGTCTCTGTATTTCCTCACTAATCTCAGTTTCGTCAAGTTAAAACTTGTAAAATAATTGTAATAAAGTTTGGATTTCATAGTAAAATGCATCAATAGAGATTTGCTTAAATAAAAATGAATCAATAGAAAAAATATTAAATAAAACGATAAATTAATAAGCAAAGCATGTAAACCCATCATATTTGATTGGTCAAGGGAGAGATCAGACAAGAAAACCGCAAACAAGAAAAAATATTAGCCAAATAAATGAGAAAGAGGAAAATGAGAATGAAGAAAATGAGAAAGAAGAAAATGACAAAGTTATAGCTAATCCAGTGGTAGAAGAACCTGTACCACCTTGCATGAATTGGTACTTATTTTGATACCCATTTGTGTGCTTCCTGTTGTGTTAATGGATTTCCTAATATTAAGGCCACTTCAATTGGTTGTTCACAAGTCTGTTTTTTGTCATTTGTTGTTAAATATAATGATTACGGTAATGACAATGATAATTTCCTATAAACCGTAATAATAATAATAATATAATCTACATAGAAGCAGCACTGGCGTGAAAAATGTTGGTGATGATTATGGATATTTAGCTTAACAAAAGAGATTGATTGAAACTAATAAAAATCTTGTTTGATTAATCTCTAGGGAAAACATGAGCCAGGAAATTGAAACAAAAGTAGAAAATCTTACCCTTGAAAATGGGCAAGAATCAGAAAATGCACAGGAAAATGGTAAAGAAAACGGGAAAAAGGTGCTAGATAGAAGACAAGCACCAAAACTGAATGAAAGGATTCTCTCATCCCTCAAAAGAAGATCTGTTGCTGCACACCCCTGGCATGACCTTGAAATTGGTACAGCTATCATGCCTCCCCTCCCCTTTTTCTTTCAAGTTTTTATGTTCTAATTTTCATTGCAGTTTCAATTAATTGAAAATTTTGTTTTCTTTACCCGGTTTGATCGAGGGCAGGCCCCGGAGCTCCAGCTATATTCAATGTTGTAAGTGCTTTTTGATATGAAAATTTATTTGAAGAACATTCACTATTTATATCTATTTAACATTATTGATAACTTTTGCTTCTTATTTTATCTGTAACAGGTTATTGAGATCCCAAGGGGGAGCAAAGTCAAGTATGAGCTTGACAAGAAAACTGGATTGATTAAGGTACTGATAGTGATCTGGCAAGGATAGATCAACAAGGGATTGATAAATTTCATAAACTACTACAATAATTTGTTGATAAATGTTGTACAAATGAATTGTAGGTTGATCGTGTGTTATACTCATCAGTTGTGTATCCACACAACTACGGGTTCATTCCACGCACTCTCTGTGAAGATAATGACCCAATGGATGTTCTAGTGCTCATGCAGGTATATTTTTTTATCAACTGCACCTCTGACTTTTGACATAGTAATTTGATTTGACATTTACTATATAAGGGCATTCTTTTTACTTAGTCTGAAAAATGTGTTCTTGTATTAGGAGCCGGTTCTGCCTGGTTGCTTTCTCCGTGCCAAAGCTATTGGTCTCATGCCTATGATTGACCAGGTTTTCCTTTCTATCTAATTTCAATTTACTTTTTTCTGACAAGGTTTCTTATAGTTCAAAATGTAAATAGTGAAGTCTTCTTTGGATCGTTATATGTAATTTTTTAAATTTACTTTTAGATATATCATTTAAGTAAGCATTCCTTAGAAACCACCAAATAAACAAAAAAAAATAGATATATCATTTAAGTAAACATTCCTTAGTGAAGTCTTCGTTCAATATTTATTTTTTTACTTTGTTGGTTTGAACAAAAATAGGGGGAGAGGGATGACAAGATAATAGCAGTTTGTGCTGATGATCCCGAATTCAGGCACTTGAATGACCTCAGCGAGCTCTCCCCTCACCGTCTCCAGGAGATTCGCCGCTTTTTCGAGGACTGTATCCTTCCACAAACTTTATTTTTATATTGGCACACTCTAATGCATTTTCTGAATAAGAATTATATTGACTATTTTGTGTTTTCGGGTTGATGTTTGCTTCAAATTTTTTTTTTTTTTTATGGTTGATGGCTAGCCTTCAACGAATATATATTAAGATAAAGAAAAAGAGTTATTTACAAAATCCTAGCTCTCTAATTTTACAAAAATATATGTAAATAGCTAACTAGCCCCAATAGCTGGGTTGCTTCAAATTACTGTGTATTTTTGTAAAGAAGATTAACTGGTTATTTTTGGATTGTACTTAACGAAATTGGTTAGACAAGAAAAATGAGAACAAGGATGTGGCTGTGGATGATTTCTTGCCATCAAACACTGCTCGTGAAGCTATCCAGTACTCCATGTAAGTTCTTGTTTAACTCCCTTTTCATTTTCTGAATAAATGAGAACCTGTTCAGATTTTTATTAAAGCACATGCTCCCCGGTCTCAATTTTTTTTTTTTAAAAAAAAACTGCTTGAATTGGAAACCTTGCAGTACTGATAGCAACTCAAAACAATTTGTAAAAAAATAAATCTGAGTCTCTAGACGTATTTCTTTGCAATTGCAGGGATCTCTATGCGGAGTACATTTTGCACAGCTTGAGACGTTAGATCAATTGCTGTGGCGAGTATTCTGGAACAATTAAGTTGATTTTTGCAGCCTTAAATTTATGAAGTCTTCCAATTTGATGGAGTCGTGGAGTCCTTTTATTTTTGGATTTTGGATTATATATGAAAGAAAGTATTGAAGTATAGATATGGGCCTCTGCTCATGTATTTTATTAATATGGGCATTTCCGGGATTGCTCTTCTGTTTATTTAATTTGATTTTTTTGGTTGTATGATACTGAAAGAATATAATTACTGTGGGTCGCTTTTCATTATCTGGAATTCTTTTTTATTTTTCTGCTCGTTAATTTGATATTATTGATTGCATTTCTTCTTGAGTTGAGAGACTGAATAATAATTTACAGACCTAAAATCAAGGTACTGAAATTGTGCTCTGGCCTAAATTTTACTGAAATATACTGGCTGTTCAGATTGAAGTAGTCTAGGGCTGTCAATGGATATATAACTCGGATTTATATGAATGAATCTGCATATATGAATACTAGTATTGTGTCCATACGTTGCAATAGAAACATATTATAAGATTGAATAGAATATGAAGAGATCTTTTTATTTGACATTAACACAAAATTAAGAAAAAATATATTTAAATGAATATTAAAGACAAATGAAAAAAAATAAAAATTCAAATAATAAATAACGATAAAAGAAACAACAACAAATAAAAACAACAGATCAAATATAACATGAAATTTTTTCTTAAAGTATCATTGCTAGTGTAATCTCATTCGATGTAGTCCAACAGTTATATAAATGAATAAACAAAATATGAAAATTAGATTATAATTCCTCAAGTTGAAAATATATAATAAAATAATAAAATTAGAAATGTTAAATTAATATGGTTCATACCTTATTTCATCAATTCGCAAAGATATAGTAGCCCTAATAAAATTATTTTTCCCTCTGACACAATGAATATAGCATATCAGAAAAAATTATTTTCTCTACAGATTTAGAAAAATTGAATAATTTTTATTTTCACTGTCAAAAATATAGAGAAAAAGAAGAAATAAACAGAGAAAATAAAGACATAAAAATAAATTAATTAATTACATGAATCAGATATGGGGAACACTATATTGAAAGTAAGAATTTTATTATTGAGAGCTAATAATTTTTCTCTCTCTTTTCTATCAACTTTGTCCTCAATAAAATTTTCCAATCTTTATTTGAAATTAAATTACTATAATAAAGGAAATATTGATTTGGAATTGTTTCTCCATCCATTATTCTCAATGAAATTGTAATTTCTTTGAATTGCAACTTGAAAATCGAGACAAGCCCAAATCTGACTTTATGTCGTCACATATATTCACCAAATAAGCACCAGAGAGAGTCTCTTGCCATGTTATTTACAAAAAAATTCAAATGCTTAATAGTACAAATAACAAATCTTGTATATATATGAAAATTATAAATAAGAAATGCAATTATTTTTTTACTTTTATCCATATGATCATGATTACAATATAAACCAAGTTAATTTATCTTATTAAAGATTAATATTTTAGCACAAAATACAATAAACAATTTTCTCAAAATCAAACTATCTATTTTAATTCACAAATGAAATACTTGAAAATTACGAAATGTTTATTAAATTTTAAATATTAGTTAATGACTCATTTGAAAATGATCCAAATTTTGACATGTTATATTCGTTTTCATAATTTAATTTGCACATATTGGAACTATCAAACTTTGACCCTATTTTTTAATCCAAATAAAATAGATGTATTTAATTAAAAGATGACAGATTATGTGATTGGAGGGCTGATATTAAATTCGAAAATTTATCCTTCAATCTCAATCATTGAAGGATCAGAACAACTACGTACATTATATAAGAATGGAGAAATAGAGATATAAGATTCATATTTAATCTTTAATTAGATCCTTTATTTTAGTATAGTTAGTTATATGTATTATATTATAACTAAACATACAAAGATATTAAATAATATTAATAATATAAATTTATTGAACTAAAGCCATTTATAATATAAATAATTATGTTACGTACGTATGTATTGAAATCCGCTATAATAAATTTATATTAAGATCATGAAAATTTTATTGAATATAAAATTTACATATAAAAGTATATACAAGGGCAAGGCTCCTCATTTTTGCCAATTGGATCCATTCATCCATTGACAGTGCCGTTATTGCGAGACTTGTAGTAGTAGCGCACCACCTGATTTCGTGTTGGCCAGTACCAGTCGGCTTCTAATCCTCAAATCCTGGGCCTGTCATAAAACAAATTATTACTACAATACAATCCAACGTCCACACAATCTGTGGTGCATGTGGGATGATTTTAATCCGAAACTAAAAACTAGCTCCAAACTTTGATTCCGACAAAAAAAATAACAAAACAGATCATTCTATCACATAAAATATTCAAGCTACTCATTCTATTTTTCCATATTATTTTATATTATTTTCTAAAAGTCAAAATTATGCTATGCGATACTTAATTCCTGAGAATTGTGCACTTGTTCTGTTATCATTTATTTTTTATAGAAATTTAGTAATGTTGTTCCAACTAAACAAATAAATAGAAATTACGATGACCGGACGAATTGTTTTTTATTGGCAGTGCCAGTACCCCTGCAAACCAGTACTACAACAGAAATACTCGAATGAATATAATGTGCTGCATTTATAATACTACTGCTTTGAGAAATAAGCAAATTGATAAATCTTAGTTCTGTAGCAGAGTGCAGAGATAATGCATTAATGAAATAAACAGAGGACGAGGCATTTTAAAATTTGCTCGTGCCAGAACTTTCCATTTAAGAAGTACCAAAATTTATATGCATGATGGATAAGTTGTTTCCAATCTGAACACAAATTACTGTGTTAGTTATTATATATGAGTTTGCTCCAAGTACTCTACTGTTTAGCAGAAGCAATTTTGTTTTTGACATAAAATTTTGAGGAAGTTTACAATTATATTTCATTAGCACTATGAGTAAACAGCTATTATATAACCCAGAGGAATTATGAGAACTTTCTGTCCTCTGAATGTATGATCGATCGGTCACGACACGGCTATCATACATGAGGTGACACATTTAAATACAATTACAACAAGAGGTAAAAATAAAGAATATATTTTTGTTGTTGTTGAAGTTTATTTTTGCTCAGCAGCATAAAGAGCCTTAATCTCCTCCACCTCATCATAGCTTCCAAGAAAAATAGGAGACCTCTGATGTATCTTACTTGGCACCAGATCAAGAGCCTACACATTCATATTTAGTATCCAATAGTTAGCTTAGTAAAATTATAACTGGAATATAGAAATACATGCTGATATAAGTATCGTACCCTTTCCTTTCCAGTAAATGCCTGGCCCCCTGCTTGCTCCATCAGAAATGACATGGGGAATACTTCATACAAAACACTATTAAAAAGAAAATTTGAACCCATTTCAGAACACAAGTAACAACAATACAATATATGGCATATATTCGTTAGATATTCAATTTATATATATTACCGTAATTTTCCATTGGGACTCTTCTTGTCAGCAGGGTACAGAAATATTCCTCCGTAGAGTAAGGTACGGTGCACGTCAGCAACCATACTGCACATTTTATGCAAAAAGAATTAAGTTGTATACTTTTATGAGAAAACAAAAAATACATTTAAGGTAGAATTTTAGAATTTCAATTGTACATACCTTCCAATGTATCTCAGAGATTTGGGTGATGAACCATCAGTTGGGAACTTACATTTCTCAACATACCTACAAAAAAAATAATATTTCCGTAAGGATTAAAAGAGTACACATATAAAATATAAGATCTGAAATAATGCTTACTTTGCTGTCGGTCCGTCCCAATTCTTCGCATTTCCTTCATTAACTGAATAAATTTTCCCCTTCTTTGGTATCTACATTGATTCAAAATTAGATAATTAAGTGCCCAACTTACTGTTAGTAAGAAATTAACAATAATTGAGTAAATCAGAAATATATAGACGGACCTTGATGTCAGCATGAGTGAGAATGAACTCGCCAAGAGATGGATCAAGGGTGAATCCATTTACACCATTACCTGTGCTAATCACCAGCTGTATTCACAAAATTTAATTATTATAATTTAAATTCACATAGTAAAAAAATAAACACTTATTTAATTTAAGATAAATATGTAGAACTTACATTGCATGAACTTCCATACATGCAATAACCAGCAGCAAGCATATTCTTTCCTGGTTGCAGCACATCATCTAGACTAACATTCTTTGAATCTTGGACCATGTAAACTCCAAATATCTACATAAAACAAGTATACATTTCATAATTTCGTGGACCAAAGCAAGAATAATATTAATAAAAGGGATTTTTTTGTAATTATTTTACTCAAGACATAAAACCAACAATTTGCACTTAATTCCAACGGAGATGATAAAGTGGAAAAACAATTTGCCTAACGCACTATTCTTTCTTTCCCTTCCCTTTAATAGGAGGAATATGTTCTACCTTTTTTACAACTTAACAACAGCTTTTGACATAGCGTATCATTTTAGTAACATTAGAATCATTAAATTTAATTAAAGGGATTGATTGATCAGTAAATTAATTAATTTTATTTTATAAAACAATTAAGTGATGCTCAAGGCACAATTGACCAATTCCATTAGAAAAAAATTAAAGAGGTTTATGACTTTAGAGAAAGAAATAAATACCGTGCCGATAGAGACACCACAGTCAATGTTAGAAGAACCATCCAGTGGATCAAACACTACACAATACCTGTGCCCCGCGTTAAACGCAATTATTTATTATTAGTACTAGACAGTTAAATGTCACAAAAAAGTCATTAAAAAAACGAAATTTTTTTTTTTTTTTTTTTATAAATACGCACTTTCCCCTAAGAGCAGGGTCTACAAACGTAGCTTCCTCATCTTCCTCGGACACTAGGATGCACTGTTCATTTAAGCAAAAAATAAAATAAAAAGGAAAGGTAGCGTGATAAATATATTTATATTCATTCCTATTCCTAAATGAATAAAAAGAGAAAGAAAACAAAAAACATACAGTACGGCCACTGCTGACAAGAGCCTTAACAAACACTTCATTGGACAGCACATCAAGCTTCTTTTGATCCTCTCCCTGAATTAATTTACATTTCAAACAGAATTCAACAAATCAGAATAAACAAGAATTGTCTTAATTATTTTGAAAAGGAAATTTACAAGAAGAGCTTGCCTGAACATTCGTCTCTCCTGCTAGGCCAATCAGGTTTGCTAAACCCGCCTAATTAATTGATTCAAAACAAACCAGTAAACTTCTCACAAATTTCACCAAAAAAAAATCATTAAAAGAAGAACAGAGATAGAAAAACAAAATACTTTGTTGACAGCAGTGCAGACAAATTTGCAACCCAAAACGATGTGAGAGAGGAGAATGCTGAAGTCTCCTCTAGCCTCGGGATACCTCGACTGCTCGTTCAGCACGTACCGGGTTACTGTCATCAGATCTGTCCGATGTGCCTCCGCCATATGATCCATGGTTGCTGTGATTTCTCAACTCTCTCTCTCTACCCTCTCTCTCTCTCTCTCTCTCTCTCTACCCTTTCTCTCTCTTACTCAGACGGTTGGAGCAGAGGAAACTTCAAATGGCGGGGGATTATAAGTAGATGATCGTAATGTCGAATTGGGTTTTGTTCTCTCACTAAACACCACGCCCGATACCCGTTAAATGTTACAAAATAAATATACAATGAAGGTGTGGATTAAAATCCAGACCCAATAACGTACGGGTCGGATTTGGATAAGCTCGCCACTTAACTGCCAGGTTTTGACGGTCGACGCTACTCTTTAAGTTGATTAAAATACTCCTAATTGTCATGTTTGGTTGTGGAGTAAAATTAATAAGGATTAAATTACTTACTTCATATTACTCGTCATATTTTACATCTTTGTTTGATAGTTGGAGTCATAACTTAAATTAATTCACTTGGTGAAATAAGATGTTGAAAAATGTGTTTCTTCTTATGATAGTGGGCTAGTTAATCTACCTAAATAGATAGAGTAAGTTACTCCAGATTAAATATCCTTTTACTTCATCTTACTCTTTCTATTTTACTTCTTGTTTGATTTCTTAAATATGGAGTAAAGAATTTACTCCACCACTTACTTCACAATCAAACATGACCAGTGTGCACAGAAGTATGATTAAGTTGATTAAATATAATCAAAATGGTTATTAGTAAACGAGGCGTTGGAGTATGAAGATGGGAGATAGGGCTATCCGCTGGCTCAATCGGAAGTTTTATGACACGTGGCGTTCTTGCAGTGAATCTAGCCTCGTGGTGCGGGTGAAGATAACATCAGATTAAAGCCTTCCGACTTCTTCAATCATCTCCAGTTCATTATATTGGAGATCTGCATTCAGGTCAACCGTGCTTCAAATTTTATTAAATGAATACTCACTCCAGTTATTTAAAATGGAGAGGAAATTGACAAATTGTCCGTTTTGGATTGAGGTTAGAGGAAGTTTTGTAGTTTTGTTTTCTAGTACAAAGTGAACGCGACCGCGTCCGTCAGATGCCAAAAAGCTGGAAGGTTGATTGTTTGTACCCATCTGTTTCTTGCTAATTCTGTACCTAATTACTACAAACAGTTTCAACGTCTTTACAATTTTAAAAAAAAAAATTAAACACAGTTTTTTCAGCAATGCTATAGTAATTTAATATTCTGCTTTCTCCCCGTAGACGTAGAGTATCTTCAAAATCCACAAAGTCGACAATTTTTAAATCTGAAATCCTATGACACAAATAAATGTTTGATATTCACTTAGATTTGATTGTAGAGTAAGTAGTGGAGTAAATTCTTTAATTCATCTTTAAGAAGTTAAATGAGAAGTAAATTTAAAGGAGTGAGAATGTAAGATGGAGTAGCATTTGAGTTAATTCAAATTAAGTTGTTTCATCTGTGGGTTCCGCAATTAGAGTAATATTATTTTATAACCTCTCTCTTTTTTAGTTTACTCTACTAAATTCTAACCAAATTCCAACCAAACATGATTATTTTAATCTACCTGAACTTAGAGTAAGAAATTTAATCGGAGTAACTTTACTCCACAACCAAACATAACCTGAATGATTACAAATATATGCATTCCAAATTTCCAATACAATACTGCTTTTGTATATATTGTTATTAGATATTTTAAACTCATTGAGCGTAGCGTTAAAAATATTGTGACAAAATGATTAAATACATATGTCAAACAGCGTAGGATTTCGATTTTTTTTAAAACCATAATTAAAAACAATTATCAAACAAACTTAATTAGTTTCGTTTTTACAAACGGTGTGTGTCTTTTGAAGATTACTAATAATTGCAGGTTTAAAATGTAAACCTTATATAGATTTAATTTGTATAGAATTTTACATTTATGGTTATAATATATACGGACTTCATACTTAATTTCAAAGGACACGTACATACATAAACATTGCTATCGCTTCCACCGGACATTTTCGACAAGAAAAAACAAACACTGTCATAATTGAATAAAATGTTAAAATTAATAAAAAGGGACGGAAAAAAGAATTAATCAGAATACATAGAAATAAATAAAATTTTCTTTTTCTTTTACTTGAAGGAATGCTTGATTAGATGGAGAATTCGTTATGACTGTGATGGATCATAGTATTAATTAGGCTATAAGCCAAGAAGAAATTGACAAGTATTTTCAAAAGGGATTGAATTCTCTGCCCTCCAGGAGACAAGATTTTTCTGCTCCTGAGTCACTGAAACGTGTGCCACATCAAATCTAAAAAACAATATTTAAATTTATAAATCCGTCTGGACCCACTTGTCAGTCTCATTAGGAGCAGGTGATCTCTGTCCTTTTTAAAATACTAAAAAGCCTAAAATGCTTAATTAGCATAACACAGCTGTCATGGAGTTGGGTGTCAGGTGATCCAATGGTGATGTACGTACATAAAATTGATTTGATGCAATGAGATTCCTTTATGCTAAGAATAACGTTAAAGATCCCCACGTTAATTATTGTTCCCAGTTGCGATTACAAATTTACCAACAAAAAGTTAACAAAGGATGTCTTCATAGGGTTTCGTTTATTTAAAATGGTTCAAAATTATGGTTCAAAATTTATAACAAGTGAAATCATAAATTAAAAATAAAAATAAAAATAAAAAATCATATCATCGAAAACAATGGTTATGATTAAAAATTATTTGGTACAAACTTAATATTTCTGTAACTCCTCCAGGTGCATTTTGCTGTGCCAGTAAAGATAACAGAAACTGATATGAACTATTATCTAGGATTGTTGGCAATTTTTTTTTATCTGTTTACTCTATTTATATCGTATTCGGTAAGGCGAGTATGGATAATGATTTTTTTTCATTAACTTATCTTATCGTACAAATAAGAACAATTTTGTAATAGTTATCTTATAAGATAATTAAAAAAATATGAAATTATACATGATAATTTTTTATTTGTACTTGTATATATTTTTGGATATAATGATGCAAATCAACTGTTTGAATTTTAGAAATAGAGTTGTTGATTCATAGTATGGGTCAATACGTAATATATATTATGATAGTTTTACTCGATTTATTTCCAATTTATGTTGACTAGATTATTTAAGCCGTGATTTCAACTGTTTAAAAACAAGATATAAAATATGATATGAAAGTAAGGTCAACAAATAATATTTCTTCCAACTAAAGTTTCAAACATAAAATTCTAATAAGAATCTTCCAAGTAAAAATGGATATTCTATACTTTTGTGATACAAAAGGTAAAATGCAGCGAGTAATGCACGTCAGTTTCGGAGAAAGAAGACACATCAAACAAGTCATGATCAGAATATTGTCAACTTTTACTAGTTAGACGACGGATCAAATATATTTTTTGTGCCTCCATTATTTTTTTTACTTTTTTAATTTTTTATAATAAAAATTCTAATACTTCATGTTAACATAAACAGTTCGATATAAGCTATATTACTTTCTGTAAACATGCATAAAAAATCACTTATAATTTTTATATAAATTAAATAAGTTGACAAATTAATATTAAAAAAATATTCAAATTAATGTATTTTTGTGTATGTTATTGATGTTAATTAAAACAAAGTGAAAATATTATAATCTCTTACATAAATTTGATATTTAAGTTTCAAAGTTTTAAGTTATTAAAAATTTAAAAACTAACTTTCAATTTAGTGATAAAAGACAACACTCTCAGTGTATAATGTTGTGGGTTAGAAATTCGGATGATAAATCCTTTATAAACTTTAAATGAAAATTGGAAGGTTAAACTTCAACTTTCTACATAAAAAAGTTATTAAAAATATGAAAGTGAAGGTACGATAAACTCACCAAAAATAAATATAAACTCTCTCAGTAAATATCCCAGTAATATTATTAGTGAGCCGCCATGATACCAACGTGTAAGAGCCTCGTCTCTTCGTGCGAACAATTAAACGTACCCTTATTTTTTTTTTCTTTCTTTGAGACCAACTTTTCTTCCCCCCTTAAACTGGAATCCAGATCCGCTAATGTAACCCAATTTTTGGGTTTTAAATCGGAACCGTCCGATTCGAGATGAGCGCGCGAGATGAAGCGTTGGATTCGAGATGGAGCACACATCCCGAGATGAATCGTGCGAGATGAAACGTCAGATTCTAATTAGACGGTCTCGATCCAAAACCCAATGTTACATTAGGGGATCCGGACCCCTTAAACTGCGCCCTTTGTTGTGATTACAACGCAAAAGAAAGACGCTGAGACTTGACGTAAGACATCCATCAACCACTGACATGATTGGAGAAGCTAAATAATATCTCTTCTTAAAGTGAAGATCTATAGTAAAAAAGGATATCATTGCCAGCAACAACATACTGCTCAAAATTAACCATTATAAGATAAAACATATATGCCAACTCAGTAATGATAATATATATATATTTTTTTTTGAAACCCTGATAGTGGCTATCAGGTTCAGTGATGATAATTACTTGGAGCAATCCGTTAAAAAATTGCACGTTGGTAACACACAAGACAATCAAATTTTTAACAAATTATTTTAGCCGCACCATATGTAAAATGTAACAATACAATAAGGAAAACTATAATATGATCTATGAAGTATCTTTCTTTTCAGATATTTATTGCTATAAAGGTCGGAAGGTGAAAGCTAGAAAATGTGAACAATAATAAACACACAGATCAAACAAATAATATCAATTTGTAACATTCAACAATACATTTTCATGACCACCATCAATAGATATGCAGATAAAAAAAAAAAGTAATAAAAAAGAAGGAAAAAAACAACAACAAAGATCTACCATTACATATTGAAGAGGCAACCAAATATGTTTAGACTGGAATTAGAGCACGGTACAACACTGGTTAGTTTTCTTGGCCTGCTTGTAGAACATCTGTACCATAAGAGATTAATATAAGGTGCTCCATTTTAGAAGATAAAAAAGAGTAAATTACAAATGTCACTGAAATATCACTCATTTCCAATTTGGTTCTTAAAGTTTAAAAAAATATCATTTTTGGTCCTTAAAAGTTCTTAATTTTTAATCAAAATGGTTGTACATGTAACATTCATTGTGAAAAAAATGATATTTTCATCTATCATACTGTCACCTTTTTAGCATTGAAACTAGTGTGGATGTAGTCATCAAATAATATAAATAATATGAAAATAGGTGTTAATGTTCATGGCATCGAATAGCAATTGAATTTATATTAGTATTAGTGTTGGGGCTATCATAAATTAATTCAAATAATATTTACATATATCTTACCATAAATATCATAAGTATATCATTTTGCCATGGATGCGAATACAGATCTTTATTCAGTTTTGTTGATCGGTGAAAATGGTATGACTAATTTGTTACAAATAAAAAAAATTATAGACCAAAATGATAAACTAGAGATACTTTTAAGGACTAAAATTATACCTTTGAAACTTTAAGGATGAAAATTGTAACCAAGTGATAGTTTTAATGACCATTTGTGTAATTTACTCAAGATAAACTAGATATAATAACAAAAATAAATGAAAATTTAACACGCTTTGCAGCAAGGATCTTAATTCCTATATGGTACCACCACTCCCAAATTCTGATCAACCTAACCAATTACAGCTTTATTAACCATCATTTGGTGAATCACATTCCCATATTTTCCCTAATTAAGTTTGGGCTTAGCGATCCCTATAACTTCCAATAAGTTAATATTAGGCATCAAATTGTGCAACAGAGAATTAAACAACTCAAACCCAGGTTTTTGCATATCTAACCGAAGTTATGCAAATTTACCTCAAACTTGACAATTTTCTTTAGCAATGTATAACACAAACTTCCTAATTCTTAAAGTCCATACAGCTATATTTATTTACAAATATATATTACAATTACCTGGGAAGCGGCACTTAAATCAGAGCTCTTCTCAACTAAGCTGTCCAACCTCTCACCCCTTTCAAGTACACTCTCTATTGTTTTATGCTGTGTTACATTTTCAAAATTTAATCAACATTAGTATAATTGTGCAAGCATATCAAAATGTATAAATGAGTAGAACCTGTATCTATTTTACTGAAAAAATAAATAAAAGAGATTCTGTGAATCAGAACTTACTCTTTTACATAAAAAAAGCAATAATAAAAGAAACATAAACAGAAATAAGCGTATCTTTGATTAAGAACCGAATACTATGCAATTTCTTATGCTGTATTGTAATTTCTTAAGTAGATAAATGCAATGATTGGAATGAACTTTGGTTAAAGAGTCCAATTTATCAAATTGCTAGAGTTCAAATAAATTATTTTGAAGTGAATTTCTTTTTGATCGCATAGACCAGTTCATAAGAAGAATTCCTTTTATTAAAGACAACTATACCTTCTCTTCTTCCATTCTTAAAAATTCCGGAAAAGAAAGAAAAAGTAGGGATATAGAATTTTATATGAAAATTTTTATTCCCTCCAAATTCCATCCCGACTCATTAGCTTTAAGTGGGCTAAAATCTCCCTCCAAATAATTATAAATGAAATCATTTCTCATCCGGATGGGAAAGACTTGATTCTGATCAAGGGGTAAATTAGCATAATTATGCACACATACCAAAGTGTATAATTGAGTATAATACCTACTGTGCTAAACAGAAGCCAACATACTCTATAAAACAAGACCATAACATCTTACAAGAAACAACTTAATAAAATGAGAATAAAGAGCACATATTTGAAGAACCATATGTTTTGGCAACTTCTCATGCCTTGTTATATTTTAAAAATCAATTATGTTAGTATAATTATGCAAGCACATCAAAGTGACAGATAAAGAAACATACTACTTAAATAAATAAACTAAGAGACAAAGCATATTTGATTAAGAACCAAAATATTCTGCAATATCTATAATTTTCTTTTCTAAGGAAGCGATTTAAGAGAAGAGCAGAGAGTTTTTGGTTTTTAATCTAGCATAGAAGTCAAATTTACTTAGCTTCTGAAATCATCAGAATTCTTTTCAATTAAATACCAACCAAAATCATTTAAAAGCTTCCAGATCAGCACAAGATAATATAGAGCTTACAAGGATAATTTTAGTTTCGTCCAAGTCTCTCTGAATTTTCATCAACTTGTCTGCCTCTGCAGGGTCCTATACACACACAAATTTCAAATCTGGTTATACTTTCCAAATTAAAAAAAAAAATGTAATAACAACCAATAATCAGCTTGTAACAAAGAAAAAAAATATAACTACAGACAGTAAGCTCTGTACTAGCATTGACCTCAACATAACATTTCATTACAAAACAGGCACAACCCAAGAACACATGAATAATTTATAATAATGTTCTGTGCTACAGTATACCAGGTCAGCACTAATGATAAATAGCTGAAATTGCAACCAACCGCTCTTGAAATAATTTTGAATTTGCAAACATTGCATACATAATAGTTGATGCACATTAAATTTAATTTTATATATTCAATTTGAGGCATTTAAAGTGATAAGTACTTGAAGAAATCACAACAAGCGAAAGGTAAAAATTAGGGTACCTGAAATTTGGTAAGAGCCTCAGTCAAGTAAGGCCATGGCTGGGTTGCATCAGTTTTGGTTACTTTCCATGAATCACCAAATGCTTTCTGATATTCATCAAGTACCTAAATATACAGAAATATTATCATAAACTGAGTTTGGGATGGTAGCTAGATGCCAGTCAGAACTGTGAAGTTAGAGCTAAAATTCAATGTAACCTGTTGATAATTTGTACTAGACAACTCACCATCAATTACCACATCTTGCATCAAGAAATTCAACATACTGAGCTCAAATGCTCTAATACTATCTTGAAAATTTTATTTATGAAAAAGTGGGCTTATTTATTTTCTACATTTCAACAGAAAACAATAAACTCAAGGACAATTAGATACCTTATTTAGAAGTGAAAAAGCACTTCTGATAGGATAATGGTCATCCATAAATGCTACAGCACACAATCCATTTCTATTGTATGAATGCACCTTGTATTCTGCATATATAAAGAAAGAAGGCCAAGACCAGAGTTTGAGTATTCCATCAAAAATACAAATTCATCCCAGCAATGTTATCTTCATCAAAAACAATAATGTGATGTGAGGCAGATGATACACAGTCTCTGGCACCTATTAAGAAATCCAGAGTCTAAGTGGCTCGAACTTCCGTCCTCCACATTCACTTGCTAGAATCTGTATAGTTGCTTCCTCAAGAGGTTAGGTAGTCCCCTTCTCAGGACTATCCCCTTCTCAAGAGTATTTTATTTGCTGCATTAATTACTACAGGACTGGTTTACTGATCAGCACAGAAAGAATAAAAAGAAACCCAGTTCCTGCAATTGATCGTTGTATAGGAATGGTATTGATCAAACATGATGGGGTTTTCACAACAAATGTAATTGTGCTTAATTCCCATCTCAAGCAGCTTACCCTCAATTACACATTAGATGGTCAATTGTTGAATGAGCATTAATTTTGTGAGATTCAGTTAATTCATCACAGAAATTGAGCTGAAGAAGAACAATCACAAACCAGCTTGATGAAATAACTGAATCTCACAAAATGAATGCTTAATGATTCTATTAGCTAATATATTGTTGCTCAAGAACAATACACATGCCAAAGATCTGATATTTCCAAAATTTGTTCCTCACAGTTTTTTCCCCCAAATTTATGGGAAACGTAAATAGATAGATCTGGGAATGAATAATAGAGAATGAATGACCTTCATGCTGTACGGACTGGCGCTGGCCAGGAGGGGTTCGCTTGGAAACGGTACGAGCGACGAAGAGAATAAATTCCTTGGCGGCGCCACGCTGGAAGTAGCCGAAATGGCTAACATCTGTTGCGTTGGCTAGAATTAGTGAATCACCTTCCCCCGCCGCCGACGAAGAAGAAGAAGCCGACGCGTCCGACTTCAGCACCAGCAAAGCTGTGATCTTCATCGAATCTTATAAATGGAGTCTAGTTTTGTTCTTTCTTTCCGATCTTTCTTAGGCTCTTCCCAGAGCGCAGAGAGGAAAAGGTTATAGGATGGACGAAACCGAATCTAGTAGAATTTGAGATTTGGCCAAGAACAAGAAGCTGTCGTGTCGGCTGCTTCTTCTGCGTTTCTTAATAATAACGGAGAGAGTGATCTGTCGTACAAAATGCCAGGTCAACTTAATTGAAGGTCGGATGCCAGAATCACATCCTCTGCGGAGCTCCGCATCTTTCCGTTTGTTTTGATCGGCGGATCAAATAAGATTTTAACACGAATCTCAAAGCAAAATTAATACTGTCCTTTCATCATCCGAACACTCTCATCTCCATTATTCCGAACGCTCACCGGCTGACAATAAATCTGGAACCGTCGATCAACCCGCACCGCACAGCTCTGCACCGCAAAACTCCGCAGAGAATAGTCGCCCGATGGATGACACGTCAGTTATTTGACCCATGAACTCATGCGGTCCTTCATTGTAGGAGACTCAAGGTCTCCGTTTTCATAGAAATGGAGAGGATGGATCAAAGATTAGTGGACTTGCGGTCCGAATAGCCGAATAGGTTCTTCTTCGTCGTAGTTACGCGATGCCTATTGCAGATTTATTTAGAATTTAAATAAATCTGCAATAAATAAATTCAAATAACAGATTTATTTTATTCGTTTGGTATGACAGTAAAAGATTCCTCTTTTGTGATTTTTTTTTATAAACCATAAATAAAAAAATCAAATTTAAAATTACAACATGAGTGTTTTGATATTTATAAAAATTATAAAAAACGAGTTGGTAACTTGTTCTGAATTTTTTTTTCCAAAGAACGAGTTAGCAACTCGTTCTTGATTTTTTTTTTTTTCCAGTTTTAACTAGAAAAACGTTTTTTTAGCCCAGAACAAGTTGCCAATTCGTTCTATATTAAATTTTTTTAGAGTTTGCTTATAAAATAAATTAGATATTTTGTTTGATTTTGTATCTTTAATAATAAGATTAATGAAACAATTTGAAGAGATTTTTTTTTGTGTATTTTGACTATTTTAACATTTTATCAAAATAATAGATTGGTTTTCTATATAAAAAAATCAATAAATATTTCCGTGAAAAAAAATTAGAAGAAACTGTAAAAATCGACTCCACTATATATATATATATAATTTTTTTTTTTCAAAAGTACGTATTATTTTTCTAAAATTTACTTTTTTATATTTTTAAAAAACAACAAATTTAAACATTTAATTGTTATTTTTATTAAAACTCATTTTAATTTAAAAAGCAATTTTTTTTGGTAAAAATATAAAATAAGTGTTTTATTTATGAAAAAAAATGTCAGTATTCTAATTGGTCGATTTTTTATAATAATGATAAATTGGTCAACTACATGGAGGATTTAGAAGTTTCTGTAACTATAATTTTTGAAAAAAAAATTAAAATAGAGTCGATTTTTACCATAAGAGCCGTTAGATTATGGAAAATATGTTCATTAATCATTCAGAAACATTATTTTTTAGAAAAAAGTATTCAGAGACACAAATTTTTAGTCTTGTTATTGTATTTCACTTTTACATTTTTTTTTCTAATTTTCTTCACAGAAATATTTATTGATTTTTTTTATATAGTAAACTAATCTATTGATTTGATAAAATGATAAAATAGTCAAAATACAAAAAAAATATCTTCAAATTGTTCCATTAATCTTATTGTTAATATACAAAATCAAACAAAATATCTAATTTATTTTATAAGCAAACTCTAAAAAAAAAATTATTAGAGAACGAATTGGCAACTCATTCCAGACTAAAATAACTGTTTTTTCCAGTAAAAACTGGAAAAAAATCAAGAACGAGTTGCCAACTTGTTTTTTATGGTTTTTATAATATCAAAGCACTCATGGAATCCTAAATTTGATTTTTCTATTTATGGTTTATACAAAAAAATTTCTCTTTTGTCAATCTAAGTAAATAAAAAAAAATAAAATGCATTATTTGATTCTATGCTCTAATCACGTTTCACATATTTGCTTTCGATTGTAAAATTCAAATAATCAATCCAAATCACTTAATATGATCTTTGTATTAAATTTTACTAAATTTTATATTATTTTAAAAGTTGTTTATTATTGTTTTAAATAGATACAAAATCAATTTATTCTAGACCATTGAAAATAAATTTTTTATACATATCTTAAAAAAAATGTTCTTTGAGTAACATCCAATCACAAAAATAAATGAGCAGAAGTCCATATCTACACTTGAGTACTTTCTTTCACACATGCATGATTCAAAATCCAAAATCCAAAAATAAAAGAACTCCATGACCACATCAAAATGGAAGACTTCATAAATTTAAGGGTGCAAAAATCAATTCAAGAATACTCGCCACAGCAATTGATTTAACGTCTCAAGCTTTGCAAAATTAATGTAATCCGCATAGAGATCGATCCCTGCAATTGCAAAGAAATACGAATATTTATTATAACATGAATTAGTTTATTGGATCATAATTATAAAATCTCAAAGATTAGACCGGTGAGCCTGAGCTGGTGCTTTAATAAATTAATGTCTAAACAGGTTCACATCTATATATTCAGAAAATGAAACGGGAGTTAAAGAAGAGCTTATGGAGTGAGTACTGGATAGCTTCACGAGCAGTACTGTTTGATGGCAAGAACTCATCCACAGGTCACAGCCACTGCCTTGTTCTCATTTTTCTTGTCTAACCAATTTCCTTAAGTACAATCCAAAATTAACCAGTTAATCTTCTTTACAAAAATACACAGTAAATTTAAGCATACATGCATTAACCCGAAAAACACAAAATAGTCAATATAGTTCTTATGCAGAAAATGCATTAGAGAGTGTCCCATTATAAAATAAAATAAAGTTTGTGGTAAAGGATACAATCCTAAAAAAAGCGGCGAATCTCCGGGAGACGGTGAGGGGAGAGCTCGCTGAGCGGCTGAGGTCATTCAGGTGCCTGAATATATTCTGGGTCATCACATCAGCACAAACTGCTATTATCTTGTCATCCCTCTTGTTCAAACCAGCAATGAAAAAAATATAAATAGTACTGAAAGAAACAAGTACTAAAGAATTCCCAAACTATTAGATAAACCCAATATGGATATTAGCTTAAAAATAATGTACCATGCTAAAGGCTTAAGTCAAAGAAAAATATATAATTGGTTGTATCCTTCAGATACCATGGCAAAATTACCCATAACTTAGTTTTTGCTTATTTTGTGGTTTCTAAGGAGTGCTTACTTAAATGATATATCTAAAAGTAAATTTAAATTCTCTATTTACATTTTTAAAAAGTATCAAATTTATCAATCCCTTGTTGATCTATCCTTGTCAGATCACTACCAGTACCTTAATCAATCCAGTTTTCTTGTCAAGCTCGATCATACTTGACTTTGCACCCCCTTGGGATCTCAATAACCTGTTAAAATGAGAAGCAAAAATTATCAAGAATGTTAAATAGATAGATATAAATAGCGAATGTTCCTCAAATAAAAATTTCATATCAAAAAGCACTTACAAGTTACAACATTGAATATAGCTGGAGCTCCAGGGCCTGCCCTTGATCAAGATGGGAAAATAATAATTTTTTTTTTCAATTAACTAAAACAGCAATTTACTTAGTGGAAAGTACAACGTAAAAGCTTGAAAGAACAAAAGGGGAGAATGATATATAGTTGTACCAATTTCAAGATCATGCCAGGGGTGTGCAGCAACAGATCTTCTTTAATTTTGAGGGATGAGACAATCCTTTCGTTCAATTTTGGCGCTTGTTTTCTATCTAGCACATCCTTTTTCTTGTTTTCTTCACTGTTTTCATGCGCACCTTCGATTTTTTTCTCATTTTCCGTAGATATAAATTAATCAAACAACATTTTGCTTAGTTTTGATCAATCTCTTTTTTTTAAGCTAAATATCCATAATCATCACTTTTTTTTTATATTCATCTCTTTTTTTTAGAAGAATATAAATAATTTAACCACCACGCACAAAAAAAAAAAAAAGACTTTTTAAAAACCAATTGAAGTGGACTTAATACTAGTGTTATTTTTAGAGACAAAAAGAGATGAAGTTATTTGTATTGTATCCAATATCTCTGTACAATGTTTACAGGTCATTATATAGGCTAATTGGCCAATTAGCCGTTATACATTCCTAATAGCAAACTTTCCTAATAATTACAAGATCTGATTATCATATAGCTGTTTGAGCTAATTTAGCTATAATCTAATCACAGATAATAAAATCTAAATTACAGCAATACATTCCTAAATTACAGAATCTACAGAGATCTTCCTATTCCTAACGGGTATGATCTTGATCTTCTTATTGGGTCGGATCCTCTTCATTATTATGTTCAATAATTAGGAAATCGAATAACATAACAGGAAGCACACAAATTGAAAATAAATAGAAAATTCAAGTACCAATTCATACAATTCGGTACAGGTTCTCTGCTACCAGTACAACTTGCTCATTTTCCTCTTTCTCTGCTACCATAAGTGTTCATACAATTCATACAAGTTGTACTTAGCTACAAGTACAACTTGCTCATTTTCTTCTTTCTCATTTACTTGGCTAGGTTTTTGCTTTTTCTTGTCTGATCGTCTCCCTTGACAAATCAAATAAGATGGTTTACCTGCTTTGCTTAAAAATTTATCATTTTATTTAATATTTTCTCTAGCTATTGATTCATTTTTATTTAATCAATTCTCTATTGATGGATTTTTACTATGAAAAGCCTAACATTATGACAACTGTTTTACAAGTTTTAACTTGATGAAACTGAGATTAGTGAGGAAATACAGAGAGAATGGAAAAGAGAAAAATCTAAGATTAACAAAGGGAAATCAATTACCAATCCATGCAATTGCTCGTGTACACTTATCGGCAATTTTTGAGTACATTTGATTGCCCATTCAACAATTGCTAAAATGTCAATACTAACAGACTGCTATTATTACATACATCCGGCACGACAGTGAGGAGAAGTAAGATTACGACTAGAGTTGCAAAGATATTTCACTGCCTTTCTAGTAGTAAATTCTATTTGGATGTAATTTTACAATTAATCCTGATTCGTAGAAACTGAATTGATTGTAAATCAATAATACTACCCAAATCCTTACAATTAAATGTCAAACACATCATCAACCAATTATGAGGTTTATCCATCAGAGGACAAGCCTTTTGAGTGTTCAGCCGGAGACACCCTTCTCATTTTCAGATCATTCTATTCCCGACGAGCATGCATATGTCATCGACTCGAGCAATGAAGAATCTTTACACGCTAAAGCAGCAGCTAGGATAGAATTAATACAGAGAAGAGTTGCTCTCTATAAGGAGAAGCTAGCTAAAAGGCAAGCCGACGAGGAAGCCCAACACCAAACCGAGAGAAATGCCAAAGATTTTGGTGATGAGACTATCCCATCCCCCTTCAAAACCATCACCCGTGTCCATCACCAACTATTAATTCACTTATCATTTGAGAATTAGTAACAATTAATAATGTCTCCCTCATTCATATTCTATGTTTCTCACAAGTGTTTTACAGCTGCGAATCTTATTTAGTACGTACTTTGCTGGCTCTTATTTACAATTAATATGCAATTTCGCGTTAGATAACAGGACGAATTTATTACAAATATGTTCCTTAGAGACATCCAATGTAGTTCTCACAATTTTATGCGTGAATCCTGTAATTGGGGACATATTCTATGTTGGATGTCCTATGTATGGTATTCCATTGCTTGAGACAACAATAAACAGAGACAATTACAAAATATGCAAAATAAGTGCTTTGCTTCAGCGCAATATCCTGTCTAAGCAAAGCAAACCATACACAACGATATATCCATTCCACATTTGAGGACCAATTTGAAATGAGCTCGTTTTTTGCATCAAAATAAGAATGAGAGCACATTTCATTTTTCTTAGAAATGCAACTTTACTAAAATCAATTAATTATTATTAGACCCGATTCTGTGTAAATTTAGACCTTTAGGTTTCATTATTTCTGTGTAAGATGAGACTTTTTAGGTTCTATAAATATATCACAGACATGACCCCAAATGCCAGCAAAATGATTATAACACAGATGAAGATCAGATGTGACCTCCCAAACAAGCCCAATTAGCTTACTTTTACCTTTCCAACAAAATCATCTCTTCCAAAAACCATTTTACATAACTTTCATCTCAAAGAAGACTTCACTGCTCCAATCATGTACAATTTAACTTGTCAAATTCACACTCACAAAATATAAGCAAAAAAAAAAAAAAACAATCTCAACCTCGCAGGCAACAACTTCAATCAAAACCATCTGAAGAAAACTAATGTTGTAGAATACCGTCTGACAAGGTTACATTATTTAGAAGCATTTCCTGTAGACAATTCCAGCGCCAAATTCGTCATACTCTGCCTTTGACATCCACATATGTTAGCAAGGAGAAAGAAAGGCTGTTAGCTAGTTAAAGTTCAGTAAGTACCCAACTGTTCAACTCAGATCTGATATTGTTGGCAAAAAGAGAAAGAACATTCCAAGTTTACCATACCAAATCTTTAGACATCCCCAAACCCCCAACTTATCTAATTACATTCATATAACATCTCGTTTTATTCTTTAGGTAAGAACAAGGACCTAGTCCTTGTTTTCCATTAACCTTAAGTGGTTACTATAACATCTCTTTTGTTTTTTATAAAGGACAAACAAAACACAACAAAACACAACAAAACAAACCTATAAATCATTGTTCCTACTTGCATGAATTAAGGAGGGACAAAAGAAACACATTTTTGATGTCAAGTGATTTGTTAGGGTTGTGATCATAATTTCCAAATTTCACTCCAATTAATGCAGAGAATACCAACCAATGAAGAGAGTTGAAGTCCCAAAAGATTTTACCATTTAACTAGGACTAGTTTGCACTTTGCAGCTTGAATGCTTGATACCATATTGTCTATTGCTTGTTTAGATTAAATAATTAAAAAGGAAAAACCAACCTCTTGGAATGTGCTGAGAGAGGCGAGAATTGAGCCACCGATCCAGGCACTGTAATTCCTATCAGGCGGGGCCAGCACCTTAATCTTCATGCTGCTGGGAGCCAGTTCTGTGATCTCCTTGCTCATACGACCAGCTATGCCGGGAAACATGGTGGACCCACCACTCAGAACCACATTACCTAACAAATCCTTTCTGATATCAACATCGCATTTCATTATTGAGTTGTAGGTTGTTTCATGAATACCAGGGGATTCCATCCCGATCAGAGATGGTTTATACAACACCTCAGGACAACGGAACCTAAAATTGTGGTTGATGCTGTTAGATTACTATTCTTTAATAGGGTTATTAGATAGCATGTTTAATTCCATAAAATTTCAATCATTTTTAAAATTGAATGAGGCTGCATTATTATGCATAGCGCATATTGGTCCGTACTATGGATCAGCATTACAAATTTTTTTGAGAAAGAAACAAGAGGGTCCAGCCATCCTTTCATTGATAAAAGATAATGTAAGTACAGTGCTTGAAAACAAAATCAATCTAACTCAAACATCACAATTTTCAAAGTCCAAATAATTGATTTGAATCGTCCAACATGATTAATGTACTTGATGATTTAAGTTTTATATTTTTTAGAATTTTTTTACTATTTTTTAGATAGGTAGAATACCACCTGATCTAAAGATTCTAGACCATTCAAAAGTAGAAATTTTCTACCTATCTAAAAAATAGTAAAATTTAGTCACCAAGCACATTTTCATATCGAAATCAAGTTGACTAGTTTAGAGATCGACTATTTGGACTTTCAAAATAAAAATATTGATCCATAAAACAGAACAATCTACGCTATGCATATTACCATAGGCTCACTCTATAAAAATTATTAATTTTTGACATTCTCTTGTTTTTCCTGAAGGAAGAGAATCCAATAAAAAGATTTGGTAAATTAACTCAATGACTAGTGCTGTCGAACAAAGCTTTATAAAAAAAAAAACAAATTGTTTTAGAAACTTATACAATACTTAATGTGCTCTTATTTTAAATTTAAATAGGACGAGCTTGAAGTTTTCAATTCCACCTTTAGATAGTTTCACAAACAAATCTTATTAACAAAATAATTAAATGATTTGTATGAGTGAACAGGAAAATTACTCTGTTCCATATCAAGTATCAGTGATGTGTACTGTAATAGGAGTAAAAACTAGGGTGTTTTTAAGTTCACAATGTATTTGGTGAGCTTAACTCCTAAATCTACTAAATTAAACTAGGGTGTTTTTAAGTTCACAATGTATTTGGTGAGCTTAACTCCTAAATCTACTAAATTGTTTCAAACGGCGAATCCCACTGTTAAAACTAAAATACTTCATGAGTCATGTGTTTACATACAAAATTTTTAAATTTTCAAATTAATTTTGTATAAAGTCATGTGGTAAAAAAAAAATTTATAAGTTAATTTAATACATTCATTTTGTATCATATTTTTACCACTTGACTTTATACTAAATTAATTAAAAAAAAATTGACTACTTGACTTTATCAGAGTTGAACTACGATCAATGTTCTTAAGCTTACTAATCAGTAAGTGACCTTAACACCAAAACTTATCAAAATGATTATAAATTATGAATTCAGACAATTAAAATCGATCTATTTCATGAGTGATGTGTTTGTTACTTATAAGTATCGGGTTTAGGATATTTGAAGGTGGGGAATTAATTCCATATTGACCAAAGAAGGGCTAATTAACATATATAGCCTGTGTAATTTATGCATCTTAAGCCTGAATCTGAAGCGCCATGCCAACTCGGGTAGTCAAATTGTGCACAATAGGGTTCTGAACATGAAGCACTATGACAGTTCAGATCACCCATTGATTTTAGCTTTTAGAGAATTGGGATTATTTCTTAACTCAATTTATATTTGATTTGAGCTTTCAGGAAAATACGCTATTTGTAGGCAAATTGGTTGAGAGTTGTATTAGTTGTTAGGTAGCTTCATATTATTAATATGGCTATAAAACTACCCAAGTCAGTTTGTAAAAAAAGTATTCAAATATTATGAACCTTATTAGAGTTTATCTCCCCTTTTTTCCTATGTTGAGTTGAGTCTGCTCCTCCTCACACTTCTATGCGTGAATCCTTTATGTTGGATGTACTAATAGCATTTCATTGCTTGATACAACAATAAACAGAGACTATTACATAGTGTGCAAAATAAATGCTCTGCTTAAGCGCGATGTCCTGTATAAGCAGAGCAAACCATACGCAACTTCGAGGACCAATTTGAAATGAGCACGTTTTTTTTGCAAATAAGAAATGAGCGAATTTCATTTCATCAGAAATGCATCTTTACTAAAATCAATTAATCATTATTGGACAAAGGACCGATTCTTTTCTTTACTTTGTGTTAATTTAGACTTTTTTCTTTCAGTGTTTTTGTGTGTAAATAAGACTTTTAGGTTTCAGTATATATCATACACATGACCCACCAATCGCCAGTTAAAATTATCATAACACAGATAAAGGAATCGGGGCTGATGGGCATCGGATCAAATTTGTTATGATGCATAGTCGAGCCATTTGATCAGCGTCAACATTGCATTGCATAGACAGCTTTTAGACGTGCATAAGAAGTGTATGCAAATCTTGACACTGATCAAATGGCTCCGACCGGATATCGGACCAAGCCCCGCACAACTCCCAGATAAAGAGATGTGAACTCCCAGGCTCCAAAACCAAATTCTGAATTGCGCACAATATATATATATATATATATGAGGAGGGTTCCAATGCACCAAAAAATTCATGCTCCCATTTGCACTCATTTTTTTTTATCTCCTTTATCTTCATTTTTAAAGTCCGAATAGTCAATCCGAACCGTTCAGCATGATCATCATAATAAAATATGCTTGGAGATCAAATTTTATATTTTTTGGAATTTTTTTACTATTTTTTAAGATAGGTACAAAATCACTATATCGGATGGTCCAGAATCTCCTTAAAACAATGATTTTGTACCTATCTTAAAAAATAGTAAAAAAATTCCAAAAAATATAAAATTTGATCTCCAAACATATTTTATTATGATGATCATGTTGAATGGTTCGGATCTACTATTCGAACTTTAAAAATAAAGATAAGGGAGATAAAAAAATGGGTGCAAATGGGAGCATGAAATTTTGGGTGCATTGGAACCCTCCTCTATATATATATATATATATATATATATATATTAACAACACAGCAGCTAGTTTAACCAAACAAGCCCATATTAAATGACTATTACCTTCCAACAAGCTCAAATGGCAAAATAGAAACAATTCCTCCCGAAAGGGTAACAAAATAAAAGCATTTGTTCCAAACACCATTTTACCTAACTTTTATCTCAAAGAATACTTCACTGCTCCAATTATGTACCATTTAACTCGTCAAATTCACACTCACTAAATATAAGCAAACAAAAAAAAAACAGACAATTTCAACCTTGCAAGTAACAACTTCAATCAAAACCATTTGAAGAAAACTAATTGGACCTATAGCATACTGTCTGACAAGCTTACATTATTTAGAAGCATTTCCTGTGGACAATGGCCGGCCCAGATTCGTCATACTCTCCCTTCGATATCCACATCTGTTAGTACGGTAAAAGAAAGGCTGTTAGTTAAAGTTAAATAATATAAATAATACCCAACTATTCAACTCAGATCTGATATTGGAAAAAATAAAAGAAATCCCAAGTTCATACCAAGCCTTTAGATATGCCAACCCCCCCCCCCCCCCCACACACACACACACATCCAATTACATTCATATAACATCTCCTTTGTTCTTATAAAGGAGAAACAAAAGAAAACAACCTATAACCCTTGCTCCTTCATGCCGAGATACCAATATTGATTATCGCTTAACTAGGAGTAATTTGCAGCTTGATACCCTTATTAATGATTACTTTACTTAGATTAAATAAAAAAGGAAAAACCAACCTGTTGGAAAGTGCTGAGAGAGGCGAGAATTGAACCACCGATCCAGACACTGTACTTCCTTTCAGGTGGAGCCACCACCTTAATCTTCATGCTGCTGGGAGCCAATGCTGTAATCTCCTTGCTCATACGATCAGCTATGCCGGGAAACATGGTGGACCCACCACTCAGAACCACATTACCATACAAATCCTTTCTAATATCCACGTCACACTTCATTATTGAGTTGTAGGTTGTTTCATGAATCCCAGGGGATTCCATCCCGATCAGAGATGGTTGATACAACACCTCTGGACAACGGAACCTGAAATTTGTGGTTATGCTGTTAGATTACTTTTCTTTAATCAAGCTATTAGATAGCATGCTTAATTCCATGAACTTCCAATCAATTTTAAAAATTATTACCTTTTGACATTCTCTTCTTATTTGTGAAGAAAGAAAATCCAATAAAAGGATTTGGTAAATTAATGACAGGTACAGTCAAGAACAGAGCTTTATCAAAAGAAAAAAGAAAAAACAAAACTTGTTTGAGAAACTTGTACAATAATTGATGTGCTCTTATTTTATATTTAAATAGGACGAGCTTGAAGTTTTCAACTTCACCTATAGATAGTTGCTCAAACAAAGCTTATTAACAAAAAAATTAAAGGATTCGTATGAGTGAACAGGAAATTTACTCTGTTCCATATCAAGTATCAGTTAAGTGTGCCGTAATATGAGTAAACTAGGGTGTTTTTAAGCTCAAAATGTCCTTGGCGACCTTAAGTCCAAAATCTATGGGATTGGTTTCAAACATTGAAACCGATCTACTTCATGAGTCATGCGTTTACATGCAAAGTGTATACCTTTTGAATTAATTTAGTATAAAAACAACTGGCCAGAAAAAAGAAGGTTTATAAGTTAATTTAACACATTCATTCTTCATCATTTTTTTACCACTTGATTTTATACTAAATTAATAGAAAAAATTTATAGATTTACATGTAAACGCATCATTAGTGAAGTAGACTGGTTAATTTCAACAGTTTGGATTCGTCGTTTGAAGCCAATTGATAGGTTTTGGAACTAATCCTATCATTGGTGAGCTTAAGAATACCCTAGATCTACTCCTATAATAGATCTTCTTCATCTATATTCATACCTCTCAGAACCAATTGTGATGACCTGGCCATCAGGCAGCTCATAGCTCTTCTCAACAGAGGAGCTACTCCTTGCAGTCTCCAACTCCTCCTCAAAATCCAATGCAACATAAGCAAGCTTCTCTTTGATGTCTCTCACAATTTCCCGCTCAGCCGTGGTTGTGAAGGAGTAGCCTCTCTCGGTCAGAATTTTCATTAGGCAGTCAGTCAAGTCACGGCCAGCTAAGTCAAGACGAAGGATGGCATGTGGGAGAGCGTATCCTTCATAAATCGGGACTGTGTGGGTCACACCATCACCAGAATCAAGCACAATGCCTATGAAAATAGTTTATTTCAATTATTTAATAATCGTCAATAAAAAATACTATGTACAACCAGTGCCAACTGCCAACATGGCAGTTCATATATTTTTTTTAGCTCTATCTATTTTTCTTATCTATTCATTCATTACTGTCATCATTATTGTCAACTTATCACTTAAATTTTCAATTGAACTTCCATCAATGTATTTAATGATTTGTAATTTAAATAGCCCAATTGGAATTTTACTGGACAATCTAGTGTTTCTTTACTATTTGGCAACCATAAGAAAACTAGACACAAACCATGCATGGCCCAATTGCACAAATAGTATAATATATATTAAATAAAGGATATTTAAAAAAAAAGCTAACCACATACCAGTTGTGCGTCCACTAGCATAGAGAGAAAGCACGGCCTGAATAGCCACATACATAGCGGGAACATTGAATGTCTCAAACATGATCTGAGTCATCTTCTCTCTGTTGGCCTTTGGGTTGAGCGGGGCCTCAGTGAGCAGTACCGGGTGCTCCTCTGGTGCGACACGGAGTTCGTTGTAAAAAGTGTGGTGCCAAATCTTCTCCATGTCGTCCCAATTCGAGACAATCCCATGCTCAATTGGGTATTTCAAGGTGAGAATACCCCTCTTAGATTGTGCCTCATCACCTACATATGCATCTTTCTGACCCATACCAACCATCACACCAGTGTGACGGGGTCGGCCAACAATACTGGGAAATACAGCTCTTGGTGCATCATCACCCGCAAAACCAGCCTAGTATGAAACAAGAGAGTTAATCAGTTAAAAACTTTTTTTTTTTTTGCAAAATCAAGATGATTGACATGGCCTAATAGCTCAAGTGATAGTTCAATAGAATGACTCTAAAGAGGTCATGAGTTTATTAAACCTCTGTATATATAAGGGGCTGGGGTGAAAAACGTGATAACAAACCTTAACCATTCCGGTTCCATTATCGCATACAAGGGGTTGAATATCTTCTACATCTGCCATTTTTTCAGTATACTGTAACTGCAAGTTGAAGCCAATTAAGAGTTAGAAACTGTCAAATCAATTAGAACCAATCAAGATCAGAAATTAATTAGCTACTTAATCGTAATTTAAATTCTACTGATATATCTTTCCCAAAATTTTTTTACTGTCAAATCAATAGAGCCAAAGCAAGATGAGATATTACTTCACCATCAGTTAAAATATTTGAACTAAAAGAAACTTGCATGTATTAACCTAATCATATACATGCATGTATTACAAAATAATTAAAATATAACCTAATATTATATGCATGTATTGCAAAAAAAAGTAACTTGCCACAAAACCATATTTCAAAACACTGAATTTTAAACTACAAGAAAGAAAAAAGAATTGAAGCTTGATTGGCTCTCACTCTCCTGAAAAGGTGCTAACTGAAACTATGATAGATCAAATCCATCCATAAAACCTAATCAAATTCTCCAGAAACTTCCTTTTAACTAAAACTATGTTAGAGTTATGATCGAGATCATCTGAGGTCAGTTGAATACTACTTTAAAAATTAGATCAGACCCTTGTTGAATTGTACTCCCGAACAATTCCGAACAAAAGAGCAAAAGATCAATCAACCACACAAGCATGCAAAATAAAGTACCCTAGAGATATGATTAAACCTCACCTTTTTAAGATAAAATCAGATGAGAAGGGTAGAGCGCTGAGAGAATTTAACAATGGGGACTGGGGTGGAGAGAAAATTAAAGAGGAATAGAGAGGAAAAGGCAAGAGCATTTTATACAGCCACTTACCAACTTTACCTTTTTTTTTTTCTTCTTTTTTTTTTCGACACCGTCCGTCGTATACCGCCGTCCTTACGCTACCAAAATTTCGATGCCACGTAAGATATTCCAAATGGGACCCATGTAAAAATTTGAATTTTCATCTGATGAATCTACGCTTTTCAAAATTTAGTCGTGCAAATACTCGCATGAAAACTTCTAGTAATTGTCATCCAAATTTATATTGTTTGAGTTCGAATTTCTGTGGACTGCGATGATGTTCATGTTATAATATTTTATTTTCGTGTCTTTTATTTAAAATATTAATAATTTTAAGTCTAATTATTAAAGTTGTTATATTTAATTTACCCAAATTTTTTTTTGACAAGTTCCATTTTGTTATTTTAGCTTTAAATATTTTATTATTTTGAAGTTAAGAGCATTTGAATGATTTAGAGTCCAAAACAAAGTTTGAACTATTCCAAGTTCACAAAAATATCCTGTCATCGAAGCTACAATTAATCTTGTTATCGAAGCATACGTGATCATAACTTTCTGTTTTTTTTTTATTTTGAAAATCGACCGTTTGGACTTTAAAAATAATTTTGTTATCGAAGATAATAATGTTGTTATATATATATATATCTCTTTTCTTCAATAATTTTTTTTGTATGTATTCACTTCTTACAAAACAATATTTTTATTATTTAAGAACATAATTGTTATGTATTCACTTCTTACAACCTCATACTTTCTCCTGGGATATATTGTAATTTAAAAACATAATTAATTTGATCCTTCATAATTTCATTGTACTATGTTTTGATCAAACTTCAAAAATTTATAACGAATAATAAAATTAATATAATGCATAGCATTTGACAGGATGCTTCTTTCATTTTAGCATGTCTATTTTGAACATTTTTGACAGCAAGGTGGCAAACCCAATTACACTTAAGTAAGAACATTAGATCCCAATAAATAATTTTGCCAGTATTGATTATTATATTAGTGAAGAAAATGGAAAGATAAGTGGTTTTGTATGAAAACGAGACACAAGCAATGAAAAGGGACAACTGTTTCTCTGCTAATTCTGTGCTAATTTGCTAGTCTGGTATGAATGAAAATGGCAAGGTGAGATGGCAGTGACTAAGAATAAGAAGGGAATTGTGGGCCATTAGATGGAGAGGATGACGGTGGAAAAAAGAAAATGCACCGTCCTGAATCCTGATATAACTTTCGGCAGACACGTCAGCAGAGGCGGCTGTAATGAATAGACTGACGTACGGTCACGTGTGCTGCCATCTCTCCTCGCCTTCCCATCCAACGCTCCACATTCATCCATAAACAAACTTGACACGAAAGAATTCCAAACTATTGTTTCTCCGTGGCGAATGCTGTACTGAAATCTGTGCTGTGATTTGCTGACACAATCAAGTGCCTTTGAAAATATACTTTTAGTTATTGTGGTCTTGTGGATCCCAATGGTGGTATTCTGTATCTACACAGAGCATACATGATCATAACTTTCTGTTTTTTTTTTTTCCTAACCCCGGAGTGTTATTGAATATTGATCGTACAAGGCGGCGCCTTTCGTTTTCTTCCAATTTAATTTTATTGAATTTTCACGGTTTCACCAGAAGCCATGTAAATAAACGAATTTAGATATGGCTTGTAAAGTCATCCGTCATTTGTAAGAACAATGGAAGTTGATATCACTAGTCGCGCTATAGTATCCGTATTGTACTTGCATCATAACTTCCATAACTGTCATAATAACTGGGAGGACCGCAAAATTTGCAGGACTGAATTTTTTTTCTCAAAGTATTAATATCTATACACGGAAGTATTTATACCTATGAACTGAATTCTTTATATCTATGAGATGAACAACTTTTACGTAAATAATTATTTTCTTATCTATATTTCTCAAACGTACCTGCACCATAAATGCATGGTGGGGACCACTCAAACTAGATGAGGGACCATACACGTTTTTAGAGGTGGGTTTTTTTTCTCCGTTCATTTTCGTCCATATTTCTAACAATCTGTGAGGAATTTTACAAATCTAAAACCACTAACGTCTTCTACACAATTTTCTCTTTCAAATGAGATCCATGATGACGTACTTTCGAGCTCGTCGTCAAACAAATATTAATACTTACACTTGCAGTATTTTTTACACATGACACTGGATGATATCTGAAAGTATTAATATCAAGTACTCAAAGTATTTATACCTATGTGATCAACTATTTTTGTTAGAGAAATGTTGCAAGTGTTTTTTACATATGAATATATTACACTATATAACATCTGAAAGTATTAATATCAAGTAATACAAGGATTTATATTTATGCACCGAAGTATTTACATCTATGTGGTCAACTATGTTTGTTAGAAGAAGATTGACGCAGGGACGATTAGGGAAAGTTGATGCAGGAATGCGGGGTCCCCATTACTTCATTTAAAGAAGGTTGACGCGGTGACCATTAGGGACTGAAAAAGGGAGTGATCATATCAAGTGATGCCACAAGTATTAATATATTATTTTGTAAGTATCAATTTCTTATCTTGCAAGTATTTATATTTATAAAGGCTGACGCTGGACGAGTGTGGAGACTGAAAATGGAGGGACTAAGTAATTAGTGGGGACCATAGTACATCATGCCTTCAATGTACAGTGCGGGTACTGTAGCGTGGGGATGAAAATAATTATTCAAGAATAATTATAGCATCCATTTAACTTTTATACTATAATTTGTTATAAAATAAAGATAAATAAACATAAATAAGAAGAAAGAATGTAAAACATGACAATTTTTTTATTCATATAATTTTCACGTGTACAATACAAAATTACAATGTCTCTATTTATAGACTACAAATTGTAAATGAAAAGTCATTACAATAATAAATAAGAGAATGAATTCTAAATAGTAGTAGATATGAATACTGGTAATGAGGTAGTGGGGAAGTGAATGAGGATTAATATTAGGAGTTACAAAATGAATGACATCCACATATTTATAATATATTCATAACACTCCTCATTGGATGCTCATTAAAACCTTACTAGTAAAAATCATATGGGATAAAAACCTAGTGAAAGAAAAAAAAATACAATATTCTTCTAAATACGCAACTACAACCTTACTAGGAAAACCCAGTGAGAAAAACCATGGTTAAGGAAAAATATAGTGCATATTAACTCCTCCTCATGACAACATTAATTAAGATCTTTCAGTCGACAAACTCCAATATTACGAACTAAATTTTCAAATATTGCCTGTAGGGAGCGCCTTAGTGAATAAATCTGCTAGATTCTCACTTGAACGGATTTTCTGAACATTAATAACATTATTCTTACTTTATTTGAGTAATACATGCAATATTATCTTCATATATGATCGTCAGGATCATTTCTCCATAAGACAAGTCATATGTCTAACGAATGTGTTGAATCACAGATCTTAACCAAACACATTCTCAGCTTGCTTCGTGTATTGCTAGAATAATAAATATATCAGGTCGTGTATGTCCAATCAAAAGTATAAGTATTCATATTACACCAAGATATGGTACTTCAGGACCAAATAATTCTTCATCATTTTCTCAAGATCTAAAAGGGTCTTTATTTGTTATCTAATAATCTTACAATCATTGGAGTGCTTAATGGATGCGATTTATCCATATAAAATCTTTTTAGCACTCTTGCAACGTAATTTTCTTGGTACACAAAAATATCATTTTTTAAAAGTTCAGTTTGCAATCCAAGACAAAAAAAAATTATTCTCTCCAGATCTTTCATCTCAAATTTTTCCATTAAACAATTTACTGCTTTTGGAAGTTCTTCAGGAGTTCCAATGTATTTAGATCGTCAACATAAACTACGATTATAACAAACTCATTTTCTGATCTTTTCATGAAAATACATGGACAAATTGTATCATTTTTATATTCATGTTTCAATAAATATTCATTGAGACGGTTATGCAACATGCATCCAAATTTGCTTTAATCCATATAAAGATTTATTCAATTTAATTGAATAATGTTCTCGAGAACCTAAATTACATGGTTCAGGCATCTTAAATCCTTCAGAGATTTTCATATAAATATCATTATCAAGCGAGTCATATAAATATCATTATCCTTAGTATTTATTATATTTAGCGCTACATTATATGTAAAAATATCATTGACATCAATTTCATCTCGGTTCCATCTTATTTCATTCATGATATAATTTATAGATATCTCTTCATTTTCATGAATTTCAGATACCTGAGTTTCTGTTAAAACTCCAACATTACTTATAATTTGATTCTCTTCTGAAGTTTTATCTGAAATTATCATATCTCCCACTTGAGCATTTCATTCTTTGCTCCTTTTCTTTTTCGAGGATTTTTATCTTTGAAACCGATTGGTCTTCCATGCTTCATGCGTGTTATAATTTTATTAGTCTGTCCAACAAGAACATCAACTTTAATTGGAGCATTAGCAGCTAGTACATGTGATTTGGTCACTTTCTTTGAGTTTGTAAATGCGTCTGGCAATTGATTAGATAATATTTACAAATGAATTATCTTTTGAACATTTAATTCACATTATTTATTACGAGGATCAAAATGAGACAATGATAATTCATACTAATATATTTTTCTAGCTGATTTTGTTTTTCTCCCCCTAAGATTGGGAGTATTGACTCATTAAAATGACAATCGGCAAACGTAGCTGTCAATAAATCTCTTGTCATTGGTTCTATATACTTTATGGAGATTCAAATCTAGCATAAATTTCCAACATTCTTTGAGTTTTCATTTTAGTGCATTGTGGTGGAGCAATTAGAATATATATCGCACATTCAAAAATTCTTATATGAGAAATATTAGATATGTGACCAAAAACTAATAGTAAAGGGGAAGTTTTATTATAGCTTGTTGACTTGATGCGAATTAGTCCAGCTGAATGCAAAATAACATATTCTCATTTTATGTATGAACATAAGCTACATGATGTTCACCATCAGTTCTAATAGACATGCATCATCTAAGAAACAAATTCACTAGCATTGTCTAGATGTATATTATTAATTGAATAATTATAAAATTATGCTCTTTATCAAATCAATTGAGCAAGTAATCTTGCAAACATCAGGTTGCGAGTTGATAATATGCGATCATCTAATTGATGCATCAATTATAACAATAAAATATCTAAATGGTCCACAAATATCACATTTTATACGTTCTAGAAATGAAAGAGATTCATTTTGTATTTTCGTTGGTAATGGTTGAAAAATAGTACTAACATTTGCTTCTTGCATTACTAATTAAGAAAAATATTATGCATGCACATAACGAAAATTGAGCTCAAGAAGATTGAACAACTAAATATGACAACATAAATTCATATAATTAAACTGCGAGTTTCTAGAATAGTTGATAAATTTTCTTTGACTGACTAATAAATAGAATGTTTCATTGCTATTTCAATCTACGTAAAATCCTCAATTACTTAGCAATTATGACTTGTATTTTCTTTATAAATAAAAATGCAATAAATATCACTTCGACAATAACTTAGATTAATCTATTTTAAATAATTTTCTTCTAATTTTTAGTGATGCTTGATATATGTCAACATTATGTTTTGGCATACGACAGGTATGTTGGCGTACGACGGGTACGTGACCAATGAGTTTTACCATCATATGATAGCATGAATTCTCTTATTCGTTACTTTGTCACTTTTCTCATTCTTTTTGTTTATTATTTTAATATTTTTTCACTTTTGGTGGAATGATGCGTTTAAATTTTCTTTAGGAAGATTTATTGAATAATAATAATAATAATAATAATAATAATAATAATAATAATAATAATAATAATATTAAAATCATGTAAAATTTGCGTATCATACAAATTTTCTTGAAATTTTCTTCATGAAAATTTCTTGAAATCTATTTGAACAAATTATCTTTCTTGAAATCTTCTTCGGGAAGATTGATTATTAGAAAAAAAAAATATATGAACATCACATAATTTTTTGCACTATATAATTTTCTGTAGGAATTTTTTTTAAGATCTTCTTAATATTTGTTGAAATCTTCTTCGGAAAGATTAAATTATATAAACTTTCTTAAAAAATTTTTATGAAACATTGAATTATTGAGAAAAAAAAAATTAATATGATAAAATTAAATACTATGACATAATGTTTTTTTTTAATACTATGGCTTCAGGCCAATTTCATTTCACAATATAACTTCAATTTCTCAAGTAGGTCATAACAAGAGGCCTTTTTCACAGCTTAATTAAAAAAAAATGAATATACAATTAACACGATATATGATACAAAATTTTATAATCCTGTTAAAAAAAATTACAAGTCAAATCTAAAATTTATATCGAATAAGTCTATATTTAAGAAAATTTCGTTAGATCTAAAATTGCACATTATGAAGAAAAATAAATTTCACATTATAAATTTTATGTTTAATGTATGGCTTCGGCCATTTGATATTAACATAATACAACATTAACTTTGATATACGTTATTCATATGGCTTCGGACCATTTCATCAACATAATTCATATTCATATGACTTTAAGCCATTTGATTAATATAATATAAAGGTAACACATATATGGTCTTAAAATTTTATTGAAATTTTCTTCAGTAAGATTTTTCTTAATATTTCTTAAAAGTAATCTTCTTCAGAAAGATCATAACATTTTTTAAAATCTTCTTCAGGAAGATTAAATCATTGTAAAAAAAATTGTACATCATATAAACCTTGTTGAAATCTTCTTAAAGAAGATTTATTGAAATACTCTCAGTATAAAATTTGTATATCATATAAATATTCTTCAGAAATATTTCTTTTTTATTAATTTTTTACATTATATAAATCTTCTTCTAGTAGATAAAATTATAAAAAAATTGCACTTCATATAAAATCATATGAACCATACTAAACATCTTAAAATAAATGTACATAATTTGATAGCTTATTCCATTTTAACAATTACTTATTATAAGGATTATTTATTTAAATGAAATTGAAATAATAGATATCAAAGTTACCTCAAATCTTCATCTCGTGTTGATAACGTGTTATAAATTAAAGATAAGCAAACATAAACAAGAATAGAGAATGTAAAAGATGACAATATCTTTATTCATATAATTCTCATGTGTACAATACAAGATTACAATGTCTCTATTTATAGACTACAAATTGTAAATGAAAAGTCATTACAATAATAAATAAGAGAATGAATTCCAATGATAGTGGGGTAGTGGAGAAGTGAATGAGGATTAATATTGGGAGTTACAAAATGAATGGCATCCATACATTTATAATATATTCATAACATAATTCAATCTATACGATATATATATTTAAAAAAGAGATGGGCTATGGTGACTTGGGAACATCGTTTTTTTCATTTACGCATATTTGTATTTAAAGTTCAAAAAATCGATCTAAACTGTTCAATATGATCTTTATATTAAAATATATTTGAAAACTAAATTTTATATTTTTTTGAAAAAAAGTTAATATTTTTTTTAGATAGATAGAAAATCACTGTTTTTTAGAAAATTATGGACCATCGAAAAACAATGATTTTCTATCTATCTAAAAAATAGTAAAATATTTTAAAAAATATATAAGTTTGGTATCCAAGCACATTTTAATATAGAGATCATGTTGAACGGTTTGGATCGACTGTTCTGAATTTGAAATTGCAAATATATAAGTATGAAGTAAGACGAGATTCTTACTTCACAATTCACCGTAGTCCATCTCTTTAGAAAATATTATTTGAATTAAAATTATAATTATAAATGTATTTTTAAGTTTATTGGCTTTAGTAGATCAATTTGGTGTATGATTTATTCTTTTAAAATGGAGGAATATTTGTTCGTAATGCGAATTTTAGAAAATTGCACGTCATCCATTATTCAATCTTGTGTTGAATTTATTTATTTATTTAAGAATTTCGATATTACAAAATTCCGGTTTTAATTACTAAGCCCTTAAAAATGGAAATCAAGAAGTAATTTACCACACTTAGTAGATGATATAGTTGAATTTTCAAAATGACAAGATTTTGATGAGGTTATTTCAAACTAAATTTCATGCAAACACGTAATAGGGTTAAATTCAGTTCCTTACTAAGGAAAAATGTGCGTCAAATTGGCCAAATTTCAGTTCAATTTGTTTGGAATTAAGCTGAGTTTGAGTTGTGGGTTGCATCAGGGGCGAGTTGCTCGAGTGCGTATCCTCTGAGATATCTCAATATTTGCGTGACTGACGTGTCCGGTGTCTATTCGGGGCAGCATAGGGGCCAGTATTATTTGAGCTTTGAGATTCGTACAGAACGTATTTGAACGATTGAGATATTCCAAAAAGTCACGCAAAGTTTGAGATATCTCAGAGGATGCGAATTCGAGTTGCTCATGGAGGAGAGCAGAAGGGCTAGAAGGAAAAAGGAGATGAACTTGGTGTAAAAATTAAACGCAACTCTAGTAATTTTGTGACTCCCAATTTAAAATGTAAAAGAGGTGAACTCGATCGCTAATACATTAAAATGCATCCAAATTCCAAACCGTTAATTAACTAAACTTTTGACATTCAAAATGGAAGGTCACACGGATCCGAATCTACTGTGATTCTTCGCTCATGAACAGTAACCTACGATTCCTGCTTTTTCAAATCCAACTGTTGAATTGTTTTGAGATTCGTGCAAGGAAAAATTAGTTGTTTTGAGATAAGTACACGAAATTATTGAACGGTCAAATTTAGAAAAACAGAAATTTTAGGATTACTGTTTATCTTTTTTAGGATCGCAACAGATGTGAATCCAGGTCACACTCACATTTATTATAGTTGAGTTTGTGAGGGAATGTGTTATCCTTGGCAAATTTATATTGGGCCTAATAGGCTTATATTAATGTTGTTATGATTCGGTTTGCTTTGGGCCTTTTGGTGTCTTTATGTTGTGTACGCAGATTAATTGTACGGTGCTGCTTCCCAATTTTTTTTTGGAAAGGCCTAGCAGAAGCTGCTAGGTGTGCTATTATTAATTAAAGGGAGTTACAACGTAAATGTGTGGTGGGTGTACCAGTACTGTAACCCCTGCACCCACAAAAACAAATTGCATATTAAACACCACAGTAAATAAAATAGAAACAGTAACTCTAAGCGACTACTCAGCAATACTTGAGCCAAAGGCTCATCTCCTGTGTACATCTCCATGCCAGTATTTTGGGTGGTAACCATTCAGACTCAAAGATCACCATGTTCCTTCTTTTCCATATATGCCAAGCTACACATATAAAACGAGACATCCATTCTTTGTGTGGCATAACCTTTTCCTGTCTAGTCATTAACCAGGAGCCTTCCCAAATATTTTCGATTGTCATGCCTGGTTTCATTATATGCCTTTTTAGAATGTTGGCTACATGAAACCAGACTTCTACGGCGTATGGACACAAATATAGCAGATGTGTTGCTGATTCACAAGGGCAATTACGGCACATAACACATTCCCTCTGTATCGGTATGCCTCTTCTTCTCAATACATCCCGTGTCAGAATTTTGCCTTGAAGCAAGAGATATGCAAATATTCTGACAGTAGGAGGAATTTTGCATTTCCATATCTTGTTGAACAGTGCTTTGATCGTCCCCCCCCCCCCCACCAAATCTGGTACACTGATCTTGTTGTGTAGATCCTGGTTTGTTGTATTGACCACGCCCCTCTTAGTGTATCTTCCATGTCAGTGAACTGGATTAGCCTCTGTACCGGTCTGTCCGGTTCTAAAACTTGTTCCAAAAAAATATATATAAAGCAGATTAGGCTGAATATCTGATTAGGATCCAGCAGGCGACTGCTTAATGAAGTTCCCCATTCATGTATTGTTTTCTAAACTGAAAAGAGAGCGAGTAGGAACTAGCTAGGAAGCCATTACCTAATTTGGTTCTCACTAAGCTTTACTCCTGCTCTAAATTTATATGCCCATGCTTGTCATAAAATAAAAGCAAATTAATTTGATTGTTCTAACATATATTCAACTTAATTAAATATATATAGATTTCTTTGACATATTATAAAAAATTATCTGAAGATGTGCAGTGTTTCATCAAACGAATTAATTAAAAGATTTATTCAATCAAATTGGGACCTATAAGAAATATTTTCAGTGTTTCATCAAAAAATTAAAAAATTTAACGGTAAAATTTTAATGATTGAATGATAGACGATTATGGGGATTTTTTATTTTTATTTTTTGCTATCTCTAGATCTAGTATCAAAAAGCGGAATTGGCGCAGCCGCGCACTTGGAACTTTCTATTATCTAAAATCTATAATTATATCAAATTTAATGAGTTGGACTATGTTACTTCATGAAGTCATGGTCATCTTTGTCTTCACAATTTAAAGTTCAAAAGGTAGATCAATCTACACTGCTCATCGTGATCTCCATATGAAAATGTGTATAGAGACCAAATTTTACATTTCTTAGAAACTTCTTACTATATTTTCTTTAAGCAGAAAATTTCTATTTTTGAATGGTCCGCAAAATTTCATATTAATAAGATTTTCTACATATAAAGAATAGGAAAATTATTCAAAACAATGTAAAATTTAGTCTCCAGTTATATTTTTCATATAAAAAACACGTTAAACGATTGTAATCGACTGTTTGAACTTAAAAAATAAAGATAAAAACAGAAAGTAAAAGATAATCCTTACTTCATGAAGCACCGTAGTCCAACTTCAAATTTAATACGTACCATTATTTTAATAATTAGAAATACATCTGGAATTTTAATTTTTAATTTAAACAATAGATGAAAAAACTGAAAGCACAATAACATTCTTAAACGTTAGATCAGAAGACATATATAATATAACCAATCCCCAGCCCAACAAAATTTTACAAAAAGATCGTACAACTCGCTAAGCCCAAACAATTAAGTTCTAAAAATGTGAAAAATCTAGAGAATTGGGGTCCTGCATTAAAACACTGAATGTAGAAGTAAAACTACCTTTTATGCACAAATTAATATTCAACTAAACAGTAAACAGAGATATTTAATTCCTGATTTCCCCATTCTTCTTCTATACTTGCATACTCTCCTCTACGGGTTCAACTCTAACCTGATTAGCTGTGGGACCCACATGACCAACAATAACATTATCCTGCTGGTTAATCCCAAACAGGCACCGTCTGCAGGTCGGGCAGGTGCACTGTGTCGACAGCCACTTGTCGATGCATCGCACATGAAAACCGTGGTTGCACACGGGTAACACCCTAACATGCACTCCATGTTTGAACTCTGATAGACATATGGTGCACTCAGATCCAGACCCAGTCAGTTCTAGCCTAGATGAATATACTAATATCGGTAAGGCTTGCAACACCTCCTTTCCTTTAATTTTGGTCAACGATGATTGGGATTGGATCTCGTCATTTGCCGATGAGTCGGGCAATCCGTGGTTGCATGTTTGACTTGTAAGACGAAGGATACAGCGCACTGCCACATTCACGGCTAGAGCACATATTACGCCACATAGTAGAATGGAGAGGATCAGCACAATATCGGCATTGAAAGTGCTGAACTGTCCACCGAGTCGAGTTCGGGCTAGCGCTTCGGATCGGGTCTGGTTAAGTTTGTCTTGTGTTGGTGAGAGGGAAGGAGGGGGTGGGATACTTAAGCTTGTTAATAATTTGTTGATATTTGTTTGGGACAAAAGCTTTCTGGAGTGTACTTCCATAGAAAGATTTGCTTTCTTTTGGTTGGAGATGTTTGTTGCTTAATTATAGCTCGATCGAGGAGACACAAATATATATACTACAAGTTATATAGGAGAGGAGCACCAGCTAAAAGTTATGAATTATTAGACCTATTAAAATAAAGTAAGTTGTACCTTCTGGAGTTTAGAATTTGAATTGTGGTGCATGTCTGTACGTGGTGCGGCTCGATCCATTTTCGTGAAATTATTGGAAGCACAGGATCTTTATTAACAAGTTGTCTATATAGTAGCTAATTTATTTTTGCTACCATTAATTAATTGCTTAGTGTAGTTGGTAGTGACATAAATCTTCTTAACAGATCGATAAGAGTTCGAATCATAAATGTGTAGAAATAAAGTGTGTGAGTATATGAGAGGGTAGAACCTACAAGTTATTATATTAATTAACAAAACTAATTTATTTTTCTTTTTTGAGAGGTCTAGCTAGTAATTACTTTCTTTAATGAATATTATTACATTATCTAGCCTCAGGTATCCAGTACTTGGCTCTAGAGGTGCAGTGTAAGCGAAATTACAAGGTGCAGATATAGATAATAATTTTCTTTTTTATTAACTTAACCAGTATGAGTATAAATAAGAAAAAAAAATTATTAACTTATCAGGTCAAAGTATGGATAGGAGCAATAAATATTTTTGTACCCTATAAGACAATGGATACTTAGATCAATATTAAATTATATATGGCATTTTTTATTTTTGTGTGCTATATTTTTTTTTTGTTATTTCAATTAGATTGATTTATACAATTTAATATTTTTTAATTAGTAATTTATGACAAAATTAAATAATTATACAACATTTTATATCGTCATATTTGAATACTAATTTAATAATTTTAAAATAATAGGAAAAATATATAATTTTTAGATTTTATGATAATAAGTACATGATGTATTTAATATTTTTTATTTATTTGTTACATTTTAGATTAAATTATATAAACTATATATTAATTATCTTAACAGATAAGGGTGCGATAATATAATATTGATATGAATATGGCAAAACTTAACAGGTTGGATAAGACTAATTTTATATGGTTATGGATATATAAAATACTTTCATTCATTTCGTATATATTGTACCTACTACAAAAATTTATCACTATCTGTAAGAGTAAAAATGTTTTTTTTTGCATGATATTGGTACAACCATTGACAGCCCTAGTTATCTTCAATCGTCATCCGCTGAGACTGAGACAACTTTGATACGTGTAAAAATCTGAACTAGTCCCCAGACGCAACTTAATTTCCTATTCTATCAGCACAACAAAAGAAATATTATTCCTTTTTTGGACGTAATTAAGTGACCTGCCTCTAGATGTAAACGGTATATATTTCTCTAGAATATCTCGTATCAAATTAATTCTAAATTTTATATTTTTTTTAGCAAGGTTCTAATTAAGTAGCGTTTATAGCACTATAGTTTTTAAGATCCAAAAAAACTATAGTATTACGCACTTATAGCTATCTATTTAAAACTCTGATAAAAAGAAAATAGTTTATAGCGTTATAGCTTTTAAAATCCGAAAATCTATAGCACAGTTATAACTAGCTATTTAGAACCCTGATTATTAGTAAGAAAATATATTTGATGACATGAAATAACTTCCATAACTTGGACTTAGTTTTAAAATTTAAAATTGATTAAGAACTAGCATTTGATCTAGTGGCAAAGATACATGATCTCTACGTGAGAAGTCATGGGTTCGAAATTCAGATGGAAAAAATCTTTTGTTATAATAACAAGGGTATTCAATAATTGGATGGCTTGATTTCCAACTTTATTTTAAAATAAAAATAAATTGATTTATTCATAAAATTAAATTTTTTTTTGTCATAATATGTTATGAAATTGTAATTTGAGAAACACGGAGCCGAGACCAATAATTGGTGGTATTTAAACCAAAATTATGCAAGTGCACTGAAGGGTAAATTAATGCTTCATCAATCAATATATGTTAAGCTACTACGTAGCATAGCATATCTAATTCCACGGGGGCCCATATACATGTATATAGCCCCTAATTAAGGCCTAAGCCAATTAGCCCGCCAGATTTTGACACATATTATTAATGTAAGCAGTGACAGTACATAGTAGCCAAGCTCAACCATCGGTATATAGACACATCATCAGTGACTTGGCATAAATGATAACACGTGTCAACAGGAGGTGCACTTACAGGGCGTGTGGGTCCAGGACTTGAGTTAGTGGAGGCTCCACAATACATGAGTACCATGATGAATCTTGTCTTAACGAGGATGTGCATGCATTATATATAATTATATATTAGTTAGTGCTCATTCAATGGTGGATAGAATGGAGTCTTTTCATGGTCAGACACCTATTATAATATTGTATAATTTTAAGGACTCAAGCTTATCTGTACATACTTGGAAATATATATGGCAAATTAATGTGATCCTAGTGCATGTTCTGTTGTGTGCTTTAGGTGGTGGATCACCTTTATCCCTTTTAAGTTTTCAAAAGATAAGAATAGCATGCATGATTGACAAAAAGTACACTAAACAAATAAACATCAAGATATGATCAAGATATATTTTTACAATTAATTGATTTGACAATACTGATGTTTGTCATGAAAATTTAAGTTTCAAATCGAAATTTAATAGTGATATCTATCGCAGAAGCTATCCTAATTAACTAGCGCTTCTTATTTTTAATAGTGTAACTAACTAAAAAAAATACATAAAAGAGAAATAAACTCAAATGATTTTTCTCTCCGTTAAAACTAATAATTCGTCCAAAAGACATAATTAAGTGTGGATCTCGAAAAAAATATAAAATTATAAACAGATTGGGTCCTGCATCCGACATTAACTAGCCAATGAACGCACTGAAAGAGAAATTAACATTATATATATTAATCTTAGGCTGCTTCAGAGTTCAGGGACTAACTTTGAGAGATATATAGAATAAGATTTCCATCAACAAAAGTACACCAGCTAGTTGAGAAAATATCTGTAATTTTGTTGTTGTTGAGAAGATGGATATACACCCACCGATTTTATTACTGAAACCAAAAGTATTTTATGGACACTGGTACCAAACTACTAGTATTAGTAGGAGCAGGTCCAAAAAAAGGTGAGAAGTCGACAAGTACCTATTTCTAAATTGAAAAAAAAAATAGATCTAATATTATTTGATATTTGTGCCTACTCTAGACTCAATATAGTGCTTATCTCTTATTTAGCAAAAAAAAATAAAACATGGTTCAGATATAGTGCAAAGATCTCTCTCAGAGACATATGACATTGGATCTTAATTTCTCCTACTCAAATGACATTGAATCTTAATTTCTTCTATTTTTTCTAATTTTCAAGTTATTCCTTGAAAAAGAACAAAGTCTTCAACTGAAAATGAACATGGTGCACATATACTCAAAAAATAAAACAAGAGACCCTTTTATCGAATGTTAGAGCAAAAAATGTGCAGAGCTTATTTGTTGCTTTGCGTGAGTTACTTGTCAAATTAAATGAGAGATTGAGCTGTCCTTTTTTTTTTTCCTTTCCTTTTCTCCGTAATGATTCAATCAGATTCAACCTTTTGCTCCTTCTTTCCTTTCCATTTTGCATGAAAATCAACACCTCTATTTTTCTCATTTTTTAATTCCTGATTTATATTTTTCCATTATCTATTGTTTTTTTTTTCTTTTCCGTTTCTTTAATTTTTCTCTATTTCTTTTAGAATCAACAAGTAGGTTTAACATTAGATTTGAACTAATTATTATTTTACAATTTTGTTGCTATTTTTTAGTTAAAAAAAAAGTTGGTCCTAAGTGTTTTTTTTTTGTTTGCGTGTTTTCTTTGATTTTTGGCATTTTTACTTTTGTTAGTATTTTGTGTCTACTTCTAATTGAAATTTTGGATCCGCCTCTCTACCAGCCCATAGAGTACTGATAGATAGAACAACAGCCCACGCATAAACAATTTTAAAAAAACATACTACCATATTCAGGAATGGAGTCAGACTTTCAGACTCTGGAGATCAAACATGAATGAGAGTCAAGTATATAAAAATTTTCAATTACGAATGGGGTCAATTTCACCTTATTCATATATTTTAGTTTAAATTTATTAAAAATAGAGTATAAATTAAAAAAAAATTGTAAATAAATAGAGTCAATTGACCCATTCAATCCGCATAGCATATTACAATCGAGGAAAACGTCAGCCCCTGATAAATCCACATTGCAACAAAATGCAAACTACAAGGAACCCATTATCAGAACTGATCAGAATCAGATCTCTCTGTACCAAAGTTCAAATAGCCGATCTGAACAGCTCAACATGTTCTCCATATTGAAATGTGCTTGGAGACCAAATTTTACATTTTTTGGAATTTTTTTACTATTTATTAAGCTACTTTGAAAATCGCTAATCCAACGGTTTCACTATTTGTTTAAGCCACTGTTGTAAATGAATTTAAATGCCTTGACATGATTACATCTATATTTAAAACTAATCCCTTTTATTAACTGACATGATTACATCTGACGTAATATATACTATGTCTTTTGAAAACTTAATTACATAATTAACTGTATCCGGTCTGAACAAACAGAGAACACTAGCTAGAAACGTTAATTTGTGATATTCGATATACATATAAGCTTTATTAGTCCTTAAAATATTACAATATTATAATAGGCGTCTTAATTAATTAATTTGCTGGAAATGACTCGGTCGATTCTATCTGCCACTAATAATTAAGCACTAATTAATAATGCACATCCTCGTTAAAGACAAAGAAAGATTTATCGTCATATTACTCGTATTTTAATTATGGAGTCTCCATTAACTCAAATCCTGGACACGTGTGCCAAGTCACTGCTGATCATGTGTCTATACACCGATGGTTGAGCTTGGCCACAATTAATGTACTGTCACTGCTTACATTGATAATACGTGTCAAAATCTTGTGGTCTAATTGGCTTAGTCCTTAGGGGCTATATACATATAATTACTAAATGCTTAAATTGATAATACGTGTCATTCCATCTAATGATCTAAATGCTTATTTTGGTATTTTTTTTAATTACTAATAAACCTATTATTTGTTAAAAATAAATTTCAGTCTAGTAGCTAAGATAATACATTTCGTCTAAAAATTCGGATGTTTGAATCTCAAATAGAAGATCACTTGTGAATTTTTAAAATCAGATTACTTCACCTCATTTTTATCTATAAAGAAAAAGCCGTTATCCGTCTCAGGAAAAAAAATGTTGAGTAAACTATGATGCCGAGTTTTTTTTCATAACCACAAAAAAAAAAAAAAAAAAACTAGTCTGGCAATTTAATTTTAATTGTAACCAAATTGCCCCACTAAGAGGGCAGTCCTCTATAGAGACAAAACTGTCTCCCCGTGGAGCGGTCTGCTACAGTACTTTTTTTTTTTTGAATTTGAATGTTTTTATCTAAAAATGATAAATGAAAAATGCTCAATTTTATAGCAAATAAAAAATATTCAATCTTACTTATGTTCTTCAAAAAAAATTTTTAAATCTTAATATTTTCATCTAAATATGGGAAATGAAAAGTGTTCAATTTTATAACAAACAAAAATGTTTAATCTCACACCATGTTTTTTATTAATATCCAACAATAAATGTAAATTGTCAAGTATGCTCACAAAAGTTAGGTAATTTTAAAAATGCCCAAACCGGCTAATTATTAGCTAGTTCCTATTTTTTATTAGGTAATAAATGAATTCATTTAAGCTGCGAAAAGTAGTCAATACTATATAATTTGATTTATTAGAAATTAACATTACAACTCTTTTGGACGTATATTTATTAGTGGTCCAACAAATTCGATATGTGTCTTTCTATTATAATATATCTGTATTATTATTTTTTAAGTCATTTCTCTCATTTCTAAAGCAACTGCATGTTCTACATGTATTTATCTAAGACATCTCTCATAAACGGCCGAGGTTAGGACAATGAATAAAGCAAGAGATGCGATATATTCACTGAGAAGGTATAAAATGACTACAAAATTTCAAACGGCCATAAAACAGCGCTCGAGTGTCTGATTTCAGCAAATAACAACTTTTCGAAAAACTTGTGAAAATGTGCATGCGTCAGTGCCGGCAATGCTTTCTTTTAAAATTCAGAATTGCCAAAAAAATAAAGGGAAGAGCTTCAAAACTTGAGTTGAAGTTTCCGATTAAGATTTTCATTTCTATTTTTCGATCTGAGTAGCTCGGTAAATTAGTTATATAATGAACTTGTAGAATACCAATTTTTACTATTTTTGAAATTTTTTTTACTATTTTTTATGATTTATCAAATATGACACAAAATGACTTAAAAAATAAAATAAATTTGTGAAGAGTATATTTTCTCAGTTCTTGGGTTGGGTTCTATACATGGTGTAAGATTGAACATTTTTGTTTGTCATAAAATTGAACACTTTTTATTTCTCATATTTAAATGAAAATATTAAGATCTTAAAAAAAATTGAAGAACATAAGTAAGATTGAACATTTTTCATTTCTCATTTTTAGATGAAAACATTCAATCTAAAAAGAAAAAAACTAGCAGACCGTCCCACGAAGACAGTTTGGTGTGAAGGGAGGACCGCCCCTCAATGAGGCAGTTTGGTTACAATTGAAATTAAATCGCCAAATTAGTTAATTTTATTAAAAAAAATTTGTGGTTATGAAAAAAAAACTCGGACTATGATGCTCTTCAAACTTAAAGGCCGGTTGCGTTGATCAAAGGCCCCTTTAATTTCTTTTGCTAAGGCAAACACCAGCCTTTAGTTATTACATTTTTGGGATATTGCAACGGTGCTATTTGTTTTTCTTTCAACAATCTAAGATGTTCGTCTTCCTTCTATTTTCAAGACATTGATAAGTTGGATTGTCAATATACTTCAGTTCTGTATTTTGTTAGGAGGGTTGAAATACCTTTATTTTTATGTTTATATTATGTCTCTATTTTTAAAAAATTTAATAATTAAAAATTTAAAACTTAAAAATTAAAATAAAATTGTTGGATATGATCTACATTATTTTATCTATACATGTATAAAAAGTTGTAACATTTCAATTTTGTTTTGGTTATCATCAAGAGTCTGTAAAAACCTACTAATGTGGACAATTTCTAGACGTTGATTTTTCAAATGATTCGTTCACATAAAAACAAAATTGAAATGTGATATTTTTTTTATTAGCACAGAGATAAAATAACATAAATCACATCTAATGGTTTTGTTTTGACGTTAATAATTTAAATTTTGATTTATTAACTTTAAAAAAAATATATGGTTTATGCACAAAAAATAGAGACATTTAAACGTTCTCTTTTTCTTTTTTTCTTTTTTCATTTTACAGCTTATTTATTTCATGGCAAAGGAAACCAGCCTTTGATACACACAATCTATAAAAAGATTGGAAATTTTATTTGAAGAAAAGCACGAACAATTTATAAACCCCTGATAAGCAATAATTATTTACAAATGTACATGCCAGCCAAATCCCAAGACTTAGAATTATCTTTGGAAGACAATTCTCTAAATTTTGAAGTTAATCTAACTAAAAGATTTGGTGAGGTTAAGAATTCTATTCGAAAAAGTAATTACTAGACAACAAACTCTTTTGAGTAGAACCGATTTTGCTTCTTTTCTTGAGAAAATGAGAACCCTCCTTTTCTTCCATCCGGATTGTTCAAAATTCATCGCACGGTCTCAATTACTTTCTATTTTCAAATCAATTTTATCTATTAAAATGATTCAGATTTAATTAAAGCCGTACAATAGATTTTGAACAATCCGGATGGAAGAAAAGGAGGGTGCTCCTTTTCTCAAGAAAAGGAGTAGATTTTGATCCGGGTGCACTTAAGCTAACCAAGTCATTTGTGAGGTCAACGTACTTCAAAACTTATCGAATTGAATCAAACAATGGTCCAAACTTTTGAAACCGATCTACTTCACAGGTGATGTGTTTACAACTTTACATATCAAATTTATAAGTTTTTGAACTAATTTAGTATAAAATCAAGCCATAAAAAAACGATGAAAAATAAATATATTAAAATTAACTTATATATAAACCATCTTTTCTTCTTATAGCTCGACTTTAAACTAAATTTATTCGAAAAATTATAAATTTAACGTGCAAACACATACTTGTGAAATATATATATTAGTTATAACGATTTCGATTCGTCATTTTTTTGTAAAGAAGCTAAAGCTCATTTCATAAAAAAAAACTTGTTAACATACAGCCACATTAGTTCTGTCTTAACAAAAGAAAACAAATAAAACCCCTACTGCAATGTTCATCAGCTGGTAATACCAAAAGATAATAGAAAAGGCTAACAATTAATTCATCGACACAAGTAAGCCACACACTGGGGCTGATGGGGGCTGAGGGTAAGTATGATATTAACAAATTTTTTAATGAAAGTCATATAGGTTTTAGAGTTAAACTCGTCAAAATATTAGTGGACTTAAGAACACCCTAGTTATACTCAAAATATTAACATATTATCTAGCCTCATATATCCAATAGTTGTCTCATGTCTTCAGGTGAGTTTTATTTTATTTTATTTTTACCTCAAACAGTTAAAAAATGATGAAAAATAAACATAGTAAAATTAACTTATAAAGCTTTTTTTTTTACCACTTAATTTTATACTAAATTAAGATGAAAATTTATAAATTTGACATATAAACTCGTTGATCGTAAAGTTGATCAATTTCAACATTTTTAATTCATTATTTAAAGTCATTCAGATAAATTTTAAAGTTAAAACTCACCAAAGACCTAGTTAGTTAGCTTAAGAACACCCGTAGTTCTATTCAACTCTTTTTTACTTTTTTTATATAAAAACTTCCGGTTAGCTTCAATATTTATTCTCTTTTAAGTATTTATTTTAAGTCTCTCTGTATACAACGAAATGAAATACGCCCGTAGCTCTATGCCTTGTCTCTAAGAATGCGTGTTAAAATCAATAGCAAAATACTCGAAGCCCCATGTGGGCCGAAAACAAACGATTCAGGAAGAGCGGGAACTCCGACATTTTAATTTGGGCCCCGTCCAACACTGAGATTGTCAAGGACCCATCAGGAAAAATTTGTGGCGTTCTCGACCTGTAGCTGCTCGCCAAACAAGAGAGCAGGTTCTGCTTATTTAAATCGAACTATTCATTCGTATTGAAATTTGTGCATTAAAAAAATTCAACGACTAAATTTAGATAAGTAGAATTCTACTTTCTTATTTCACGAGCAGTGCAGTCGGATCCAGGAAAAGCATGGGATGTGATCGGTCCTTTTTAATCGAACATGAATCTCAAAGTGAACATTGTATTTGAAGCACCAAATTGATTTTGGCCGGTTGTGAGTATTCTACACGGTCAGGTAATTTAGGAATACTCACTCTGATTCAGTTATGTTATTAAGATTTAAAGAATTTTCATCTTACAATTTAAGTGATGGTATCATGGTACCACTGATATTTTTCTTGACTCAAGAAAAATCTACTATTCAGAAACTCCCATTAAGAAAAACATATTCTATGAAATTAATATTTCTTTGTCTTTCCATAGTTGTTTGTTTATTTATTTTTTTTCTTTTAGTTTATGCAAATTGCCAGTTCGATGTACCTTATGATCAGTTAATTTATGCAAGTTATCAGTTTGATGTAGTCTCCAAAAATTATAGGTTAGTTTTGTTTTGATAATTTTTTTTAAGGATACTTCTAATTGTATTCAAGGATTTGTACCTACTTTTTACTCAAACTAACTGTCATTTGACTGGCGGGAATACTGTAACAATATAATATAATACTGTAACAGACAATATCGAATGATGTAAAAGATGCGATCCATTTTTTAAAATTTAACAACTTGCAACTTCTAACATCTTTGTACTTTGTACTTTCAAATTTGTTGTACTTTGACAGTTAATGACAGTTAACTGTACTTGTTTTACTTAAAAAACTGCCAACTTGTCTATTTTTCCCTTTCTAGAAGTTTTTAATTTTTTTTTTCAAATTTTTTCTATCGTTCTAGAAGTTTTGATTATTATTATTATTATTATTTTTATTTCTCATTTTTTTTTTCATTTTTTTTAATTAAATAATCTGTAAAATTACATATTCAAACTAATGACATTGAATACGGTAAAAAACAGTTACGTAAATTGCAAAAATAACAACAAAATCTATATTCAATGAATACTGTAACAATAAATTATGAAAACTATAACAATGACGTATGAAAACTGTAACAATGAATACTACATCAATAAAGTATGAAAACTGTAACAATTACAATCATAACTATAATACAACAAAAATATCACAAATATTATAAACAAACATAACTTTATCCAAGAAACACTTTCCAGCAAACAACTTTACAAACTTTGTTCAAAATAAATAATTTTGTCCAGCAAACAACAAACACAAAGCCTTAGACTACATATATTTAATGTTTATTGTTGGGATGCAGTAGAAATTTCATGGTAAGAATCAAACGCTCATTAGATATGTCTTCCTGCAAAAAAAAATATGACAAATCTTACAATTAAAACTACAAATATTATAAAGAAAATAAAATTGCAAAAAAAAATACTGTACATCAATCAGTAAAAAATACTGTAACAACTGTAGACAAATAATGCAATAAATTAACTAATTCTGAACATCAATTAGTATCAAATTCTGTAACAACTGTAGACAAATAATGTAACAAATGTAGAAAAATAATGTAACAAATTAACACATATTGAACATCAATCAGTATCCAAAACTATCCCGTTGTAGACAATTAAACTAAGACTGAACATCCATCAGTAAAATACTGTAATAACTGAAGACAAATAATGTAACAAATATAAATAAATATTGTAACATAATTATCTAATACTGTCAGACAATGTTCCAGTACTTAGAAATAAATAAATACCTGAGTGAAGTTTAGAGGAAGGCCAGTGAATTTAGAGGCAGCCTGTTTCTCAGTGTAATAATGCATTAAAATCTGCATTTTACAAGAGAAAATACTGTAAGAAATATGTACAAATAATGTAACAACTGTAAATAAATAATGTAACATAAGTAGTCAGTACTACGAAATATGAAAAAAAATATTGTAACAATGGTCAAACAAAACTGTAGCAAATAGAAACCAATACTGCAACAAATGCTAATACATAGTGAAACAAATCTAAATCCAATTCAATAACAAATCTAAACAAAAAACTGTAAGAAATGGAAACCAATACTGGAACAAATGAAAACCAATACTTTAACAAATAAATGTAAATAAAAAATACAAAAGAAGAATAAAAACTTACTGAGGTATATGGTGAAATAAAAAACCATGGGTGAGCAAATTTATTCGGAGGGAATATTGTAAGATCAAATTTCATCTCTTCAACAACTCCACCAAAACCAGCTACTGAAAGTACAACAGTGTAAATCTATTGAACAAGGATTGAACCAAGTTGATTTTACCTTTGAGATTGTGCCAAGGGAAGCATGAGCCTCCACAGAAGGGGTCAGATCCAACACTTGCTCGGATCTAGCGACACATATTCAAGATATCCAATGTGGATCCGATATTGATTTGAACTACAACTAAGATCAACGGAGAAAAATGACAATCAATTCACTGGATCTTTTACTAGATATGAGAAACGGAGAAATTGTAAAGGGACTTGATAGGAACGGAGATCGTCGTCTTCAGCGATCCTGTCCTGGATAAAATCCATGTTGGATGTGAAGCTTCCTCCTACAAAGCCAAACCGTTAGGAAGCGGGGGGGGGGGTTACTTTGATGTGAAGTTTTCTTCAGCGAAACCAAACCCATCGAGAGTGAAGGCTGTGATTGGAGGAACGTTGGGATTGATCGGAGGGATGTCGTAGGAGGTGGAGTGCTTGAGAGCTAGGTCGGAGGATGGACGTCGGAGGAGGTGGAGTTCATGCGAGCTTGGTCAGAGGATTTGATTGGCGGAGAAGGAGGAGAGAGAAAAAACAAATTGAAAAAATTGTTGAGAGAATAATGAACGGGGTGATAAATCAGAAGGTTTTTAAATAAGAAAGACAGTTGCACTCGTTCTTTAATTAATTAATGACAATTAACCCAGTTGGATAGGGTGTGGGTAAAAAGTGGGTACAAGAGAGTGGGTATAGAAACATTTTCTCTGTTTTTAATGGTCCTAAACTTTCAAAGGTGTTGCATTAAAGCCCAAAATTAAAAATAACAAAAGACATGGGCCACAATATGTTGTTTCAAGGTGAGGAGCTTTGAGCTATGGGCCATAACAAACATAAATCGATCAAGTTCGAACATAATTGTTTAAACATACTATGGCAGAGATATTGCACTGTTCGGCCCATTATTTTTAGGCTAATTTTTAGCCATTCTACGATGAGAAGGATCCAATTATATCATTTTTTGGTGACACAAAATTATACCATTCATTTTTAAAGTTTTCAAAGTTCAAACATTCGATTTAAACTGTTCAACATGATCTCCATATTAAAATGTGTTTAGAGACCAAATTTTACATTTTTTTTGAATTTGTTTACTATTTATAAGTATTTTACAAAATTGTTGTTTTCAGACCATTGAATTTTGTACCCGTCTTAATAAATAGTAAAAAAATTCAAAAAAAATATAAAATTTGATCTGTAAGCACATTTTAATATATCCAACATGTTGAACAGTTTGGATTGACTGCTTGAACTTTAAAAATATAGAGTGTAATTCGGTGTCACTAAAAAATAATGTAAGCGGATCTCTTCTCTTTTATTTTTTTTGATGAAAAATAGAGATCTAGCTCATATTTAATTGAAATAAAATATTTTGTTACATCGGAAATGTAACTACATAAGATGAAAAGCAATTGTGCTCAAGCCAAATTGAGCAAAATATAAATGCAGTAAAATAAAGAAAGAGTAAATTGCAGGTGTAGAAGAAAAAGCTTGGTGTGCAGCTTGGCTGATTACTCCCTATCTGTTATTGCTGTTTGCGCAGCGCTGAATTGAAGTTGGCACAACACCTCATCTCAAATGTCCTTCGTCTCTTTGCTTTGATCTGTGAAGGTTCTATTGCAACGCTCCCTCCAAATACAAAATTGAGTTATGAGCAATGTCCCTCTCTGTATTTTCGGAATTGTTGTGGTTGCCAGCATGTCAGTTGGTGTGCCAGTTGCTGTCAGGGGCATTTTATCCGGTATCCTTCTTGCTAATTCACAGTACACTGATTTGGAGAAGTTGCAGGTGTCAAACATATGTCAAGCATTTGGAGAAGTTGCAGGTGGCATATGCCAAGCATTTGGAGAAGATCCCTCCTCTTTTATGATTGCATTTCTTAATGTTCAACTTAATTTTTGTTGTTTCGAAGTTAAAAATGCAATACAGAGTTCTGGTAATGGAAAAGTTTGTGCTAGTTCAATACCAATAATTTTGTCGAAATATTTGCCTCACTTTTTAAATCTTGATACTTATCTTTTCTTAAAACAAACAGAATTTTTTACTAAAAGCTCAACCGAAGTAACTGTTTAATTGAAAGTTGAATGGAGCCAATTTTATTTAAAAATAGTTTCAGACTACTTTCTGATTGCATATTTTATACTAACTAGAAACCTACAATGTGTTTAATGTTATGCGAGATAAAAAAAAAAAAAAAAATCACCCAACTTTTTTGTTGGAAACCCTCCAATTGTTTGATAACTCTTTATCAAACGGAAAGAATAATGCTTGCAATATTGGTACACAAAAAAATCATATCATTTCAGTTTCTCTCTCTTTTTTTTTTTTTTTTTTTTTTTATATGCAACAAAAACTAACATAATAACAGATGAAATTTGGACGTTTTAATCTCCTCAATTGATGACTATCGGATTGAAGTTAAATTTCCATAGTTTTTAATATGCATGTAATTGACATGATTTAAAATATATTTATTTATTTAAATTTGTAAATTTATGCACAAATAAAAATTGGCAACGCCAATCACAGCCCAAGAGATAGCAGCAGCAATTGCACAATGGCCGAACAATAAAAGTCCGGGACCCGATGGCTTCTCTGGTGAATTTTACAAGCAGTTTGTGGATAGCATATCACCAGACCTGTTGGCAGTCTTTTGTCATGTAATGGGCACGAAATCACAGATGACACATCTCAACACTTCCTACATCATCCTCATCCCAAAGAAAGACAATCCACAATCACTGGGTGATTATCGACCGATTAGTTTGCTGCATGGAATCCAAAAAATATTTTCTAAAGTTCTGGCCAATCGCCTCCAACCGCATATGTCGCAATTGATCAGTGATGCACAGACGGGGTTTCAAAAAAATAGAAGGATCACAGAAAGCTAAATTTATGCTCAACATGTGTTGCAAATGGCTAAGAAGGATAAGATACCATTGGGTATGCTAAAATTACATATCAAGAAAGCATTCGATACAGTAAGTTGGACTTCACTTTGCAAGTAATGAAAAATTTGGGTTTTCCTGATGAATGGATTGCATGGATCAAAAATTCAATATTTCAAGGCACTTCGCAGGTACTGATTAATGGTCTATTGGGGAAAAAGATAATACTCAAGCGAGGGGTACGTCAAGGAGACCCGATATCACCATCTTTGTTCATTTTGGAGATGGATTTCCTAGCGCGTTATTTGCAAAAACTGGCAGCCACAGCAGCAATTAGACTACCCTATGGTGACATGAAACCGTGCCTTCTATATCCGGACGACGCATTGCTATTTCTCAAACCGGACCCGAATCAAATCAGAGCAATTAAAATTGCCTTGATGGTCTTTCAAGAAGTTTCAGGCTTGGCAATCAATCTACAAAAATCAGAATTCATTGTAACGAACGGAGATGACCAACAAACGGGACAGCTACTGGCTATACTGGGCTGCAAACAAGCATCCCTTCCTTTTGTTTACCTGGGGATTCCACTGTCAGACACACACTTGCCAAAGACGGCCTTCCTGCCACTGGGAGTGGTACACCCCGGCTAAAGCACTGTGGAAACCTCTGCTATCGTAGCTTCTAACCACACCCCAGGGACTACCGGCAACCAACTTCTTCAAAGCGCTCCCAATTGATTTTCACCAATTTTTCAACAACTCGGTACGGTGGATTTTGGGAGATGGTTGCAGAATTAGACTATGGGAACATGACTGGGGAGAAGGTATACTTAAAAATACACTTCCCAACCTATACTCTTATGCTATCTACTGTGACACACTAATGCAGGAGGCATTGACAGAATCAGACATTGGATTACTGTTCAGACCCAATCTGTCTGAAGAGGCGCAACAGGAATTACAGACGCTGCAAGATATGTTGTCAGTACTCCAACTCAAGCATGGCACCAAGGATGATGTGGCATGGCGATGGACAACCACGGGGATCTATACGGTCAAAACAGCATACACAATGCTAAAGACGGGCCCTAGAATCAGAATACAAGCATCTGGTATTTGGAAGGTCATGGCACCACCAAGGTTCAAGATTTTCGGATGGTTAGCGACTCAGGAAAAAATCCTGACACACGACAATTTGCAAAAAAAGGGTTGGACAATTGTAAGCAGATGCCTCATGTGTCAAGGTGCCGGGGAGTCAGTGCAACATCTTTCCGAGGATTGCCCCTACACGCTGCAACTGTACATGAGGCTAATCAACTCTAGACAGGAACAGGGATGGCCGGCAAAACCAACTGCCTCGGTGACTGACAAGGAAAAGACAGGAAGGATAAGCAAAGGACAGAAATCGGCATTACTGATAATGAATTTCATTCTGTGGAGAGAACGCTGTGCGCGCTCATTTACAGAGAAACTAAAAAGCATGGAGGAACTGCTGGAGGAGATAAACTGGCACCTGCAGCTCTATGTTGATAAGAAGACAACAACACTGATGAGAGACAACGGCTAGCAGTGAATTGGGGCAAAATCATACTACACCTGGTATTGAAATGCCACACTGGTATTGATTTTCGGACGGTCTGGACTTGGCCTGAATCTTTTTGCTTTATTTTACTGTCTTTATTTTCCTTTTTTCCTTCATTTTCATCAGTTTTTCACAGCTCAACTGTTTTGAGCTATTGCACCTTTCTTTTAACTATGTAATTACAAGACTCTTGTAATTCTATCAATGAAATCAAATGGAGGCAAGACCTTTATTTTTTCTCAAAAAAAGAAAGGCTAGAGAGAGGAAGATCGAAGAGAAATCCATTTTTCTATTGATCAAGTTTTTATAGGTCAGCAATGGATCAAGCAGTTTTCAGAAATGGATCTAGGTAACAGAAAGGCTAGAGAGAGGAAGAAGAGAAATCCATTTTTGGAGAGTGCTTTCTTTTCAGCTCATGGGAAAGAAAATATTTCCACCATCAAGATGTTCTTAGAAAGTTTTTTGAGTTGCATAGAAATAATTTACAAAAAAAATCATTAATAAATATCAATATTTTGACATTATTTGCATAATAAAACAAAAAACTATTTCAATTATATCCATATTATCCGAATTATTAACTTTAGAAGTTGTTGAATTATTTTAAAATCCGAACTCAATCACTATGTTCGTATGGTTGGGCTTGGTCTATTGAGTTATTAATCTACAGTCTACACTGATGTGTACAAAAGACTTGAATTTGCGGTCTAATTGTAAAATAAAAAATGCCGTCTATAGTATTAAGAATAAAGATTTTTTTTCCCACTCTATTTTTCCATTCATCCCCCAATCTTTAATTATTTAGGACATCGCAACTTTCAACACAAAAAGAAAAAAAAAACATGTATCAATAATTAATTACGTGGGGACTGCTTATATTTGAAAATTTGGGAACTGCTTATATTTGAAAATTTGTAATACTGACGTGTGCAAATATTTATACTTATGCACACAAATAATAACATCTAATATATCAAATGAACATCAATTTTATTTTATCTCTGTCATCACACTTATCTTTTACAAGTTTTTAAATGTGAAATTTTTATTCCTCATTCAATGTCGCCCATATTTTTGACAAAATGTGAAGAATTTTGCGAATCTAAAATCACAAACGTCTTCTACACAATTTTCTCTTTCAAATGAGATTCATGATGAAGTACTATTGAGTTATTCGTCGTGCAAGTATTCATACCTCATAGTGCAAGTATTCATATCTCGTTTTGCAAATATTCATACCTCGTTTTGTAAATATTCATACCTCGTTGTGCAAGTATTCATAAATCGAGGTATGAATATGTTAGGTACAAATACTTGAAACATGACCTATTCGCACTTGTATGACGATGTATGAATACTTGTAATACTTGATATTAATACTTTCAAACATCATTTAATGTCACAAGAAAAAAAAGTTAATATAATTTGTTAGATACATATATTTGATACATGAATTATTCACTCTTGTATGACGAGATATGAATACTTACAATACTTGATATTATTACTTTTAAACATCATCTAATGACACAAGGAATTGTAATACTTAGTATTAATTGTATTAATACTTGATATTAATATTTTCTTAAATACTACAATGAGGTATAAATACTTGCTCGACGAGGTATGAATACTTGCGCGACGGACAACCCGAAAATATGTCATCATGGATCTTATTTGAAAGAGAAAGTTGCGTAGATTACGTTCGTTGTTTTAGATTCGTAAATTTCCTCACAGATCGTTAAAAACATTGACGAGATTGAACGGAGAAAAAAAATCCACCTCTAAAAATATGAAAAAGATAAGTGTGTAATGTATAGTTTTTTTTTTCGAAATACTTGTTATCTTAACTATGAATACTTGATATATTATTATTAAAATTTACGCACATAGGTATCCATATTTGTGTGCAGCAGTTGTAAAATCTATCAAATATAAGTGGTTTCCTACTTAATTAATGATTCTCTACTTATTTAGCGGTCTCCCACTCAATTAATGACTGGAGGATAAATGAAAAAATGAAGTGGGGGATAATTAGTTGGTCGCTAGTATATATTAATTCGATTTTCCTCATTTGCTTGCAATGCCATTTAAAAAAGTTTCCCATTTTTCATACAATGACATTCACCAAAGTTTAGTCCTCGTTGAACAGAAGGAATTTTGGATTAGTTAGAATCCAAGTAAAGATGTGCACCTTAAAGGGATCTAGATAAGATCATAATAGAATATTTTCAAACTTTTTTGAGTAATGTAGTATGTTTTGTGTACCGCATTCATTTCTTTAGTTATTCCTTTTGTCTAGCTTCCTTCTTTTCACATGAGGTCAAATTCAAATTTATACCCTTTTATGGTTCTTCTATGACTGTCTTTTGAACATATGATTCTGTTTTTTTTCTTTTCTCATTTCCCTTCTCTTTATAATTTTAGAAAACATTTGGTGCTAACACAACATTTTTTTTAAGAAATTGCAGGAAAATGGTTATTGAATTTTGTAAATAACTAATAAAAGAGTACAAAGGCATAATTTACAGACAATAAAAATCTTAAATAAAAATCTTAAAAAATTGAAGCGAGTGAAGTTTCAAAGAGTTCAAGAAAAATAACGAAAATGAAACTATAATTATGAAAGAAAACAAAGAGAAGAAAGAACAAAAATAACACGACTAATAAAATGTTAGACGATGAAAGATTGAAGCTGAAATTTTTATTAATAAGAATATAAATAAAAAAATATCGGTTTTGGAGAACGTTTTGGATAGAATTTGAAAACTGGAAAAACCGTGATATTTAATAACGTCCTTTGGACGTGATTCTTGACAATGGCCAGATTAGCGAAACATAATTAGCGCTAAGTAACACGTTTATAAAAAAAATATTGTAGTTGGCCGTTATGAACGATAACGGCCAGCTACAGTGATTTTTTCCGGAATTGAACTGAACTGAACTAAAAATAAACACTGTAGCTAGCCGTTATCGTCGATAACCACCAGCTACAGTGATTTTTTTAAATGCGTTACTTAGCGCTAATTATGTTTCGCTAATCTTCCTGTTGTCAAGAATCACGTCCAGAAGATGTTGTCAAAAAATACAGTTTTTCCAGTTTTCAAATTCTACCCAAAACGTTTTCAAAACCGATTTTTTTTTTATTTATATTCTTATTAATAAAAATTTCGGGATTGAAGTACACTAAAACTGTTATGAGAAGTACTAAAATATGACTATCAATACATTTTAAAAGTTACTTTTAGAAATGAAAAATATCAAACTATTGATAAAAGGATAGGGTTTTTTACAAATAATTTGGTCTCATTAAAATATCTATTGTGATCAAAACATGATGTAATTTTTGAAAATTATATATCAGGATTGAACTATTAATTTTATCCTGATAAATTTCCAAAACAGAACCATTGGTTGTCTCATCTATGGGATGGAAAAAAAAAGTAATTAATCCCTTTTTCCAATAATTCATTTTTTATTTTCTAAAAATAATTTTGTTTAATACATTTCAGTATTGCGCACCCCTGGTAGCAAAAATAGCAATAAATTTAACCCCCTACCCGCCCCCACCACCCTCCATTTTTTTTTTCTCATTTGATGAATTTCCATGATCGATTAATATCTTCCTGGTCAATAATACTTTGTTAGAATCAATGAATCATTATAATTTATTCCTAGAAACCTGACTAAAAACTTATTTAAAGAACTCGATCAGCATCCTAGAGCACTCACATGTAATTATTTTATCTCGTATATATTTTTGGAGGGTTGATGTCGAAGTCGAAGTATGTACATATCGTCATCACTTAAGCATGCCCTGATGGAAAACATCATTCGCTGTATGATTGGATCTTTTTCTCTTTTTTTCCTTGAGTTCGATTGTTTAATAATGGTTTATTTGAATGAAGATATGAGGAAGAATCCTTCTTTTGCTTTTGGTGGTTTAAAAATTAAATTCTGCAATCATTATTTGCTCTTTTCTTTTTGACGTGAGGTGAGACCGAAATGTGATTCAGATTGGCGAAAGGTTGATAGTGGCACGATTCTTACAATAGTGCGATGGTGCCTGGAATCTGGATATTTACTAAATATCAGAACATATATATATAGCAGCCTTCAGCCTTCGAGAGAAATTAATTTAATGTTTTGATATAATGTATTGTACGTGTACCAATTGTGTTTTGTTTCCACCATCGATAGAATTAAGAGACCACTCATATTAACCTCTGTTTTTCTTAAGATTTTTTTTTTTCTTATTTTGGACTTGTGCATAAATGGATGTACAATAATATACTGGCCTATCACAGGGGTAGACTCAGAAAGAATTCGCATCCTCTGAGATATCTTATATTTTGAGTGATTTAAAAAAAAAAAAAAAAAAAACTCAACCGTTCAAATACGCTATGCACGAATCTCAAATCACAAATAATACCGGCACCTGGCCCCTGCACTATCTCCGAATAGGCACCGGACAAGTCGGTCACGCAAAATATGAGATATCTGATCAGAGAATACACACTCACTCAAAAATTGGGTCAGGGTCTCAGGGATAGACAAGAAAATGACTTGGGCTATAAGTTGAGTTGGACCAAAAGAAAAAAAAAAAAAAAAAAATTGACCAGAGGTCGGCAACTAGACAACTTGTTCATCAGAGGAAAACATTGATGAATTGAAATTATTTTTCAAAATTCAAAAATAGACAACACTCTATTTTTTAGTCTTACTAAATTCGGTCCTAATCACACACGTTCATATGAAACGAGTACGAAATATATAAAATGAATAAGCAAAAATGAAAACTTTAAAGGTCTGTCGTAAAAGAATGTGAGAAATAATTTAATAAATTTTTAACCGATTTTGAATATGCAACTTGTTGCATAGAATAACCTGTGTTAGTCATTGGATCAAAAACTAACAAGCAGTGTTCTAAATAACTAGTTATAACTGCGCTATAGATTTTTCAGAGCATAAAAGCTTAGCTATGAGATAAAAGTGTGTTATTTCAGCTATGACTGTTATTACCACTACGCGCTATGCTACATGGTTTTTTTTTTTTTTTTTGCAATTTATATGCGTTGACTCCTTCTGATTTTAATTATTATAATATATAAAATATTCAAATAAGTATACTAACTTTATTTTACATGTAAAATTAATTGCTCTTCGTCTATTATAATATGTAATACTATGAAATATAAACTATTAAATAATGTTAAAGAAATACATTACTGATATCCCTTCAGAGAAAGAAATAACTAATAAGTCAATAACATCTAAATATATTTTATTCGTTCATAAGTTAGATCTAATGTTTTTATAACAAAATTTATTGGTTACAAAATATACAGCATGTTATCAAAATAATACTAATCAGATCATAGCGTTATATTATTCATCAGAATGCAACAGTCCAAGCTTGATATTTATTTTTCTAAGCATATAGGATAAAAAAACTAAAAGAGTCTTGAGGTAGCTGCATACTTGCATTAATAATCATGCGACTTCCAACTTCTTCTGAACAAGCTGCATCTTCTATTTCTATTTTCTCAACAAAATCATATCTCAATACTATACGACTAAAAAACTAAGTGCTAAATAATTGATATAACAAAAAAAAAATACAAGTATATATCATTTATATGTTTATACAGTTTAAGAACATAGAGTAGTTTTGTTTATATGGCAACTCCAACACCCAACCTAGGGCCTGGAAACTTTGCAGAAAGACCCTTAAAGAAAAAAAAAATCAAAGACTTGCAATTACAAACGGTCCAATTGTTTCTCAAAAAAAAAAACACGGTCCAATTGGGCCTGGGTGGAGCATTATAACATTGGAAGAGAAGTACCAGCTTCTCAATCATTTAATTACCAACGTGCCGCTGCGGGAGCACTCTGCACTCGACATTCTACAGCAGCAAAATATTGGGTGATACTGTAAGCACTAAACAAATTGAAACTGAAATCTTATATATATATTGTCTTCAGTCTTTTAGTCTTTAGTGATGTATCATGTATGCAATTTCTTTTCAGTAGGCTCCAAGTGAATATGTCAATTATGAATTTTGCAGGGCTATGATATCATACAATTAAAGTTCCCTTTCTTATCCAACAAAACAGAACTAAAGAGGGGCAACACAGAATATCCATGCATGTCTCTTCCTCAAAGAAAAAAATATATATCTCAACATGGGGCTGGGAAACAAATTAAGTTTCTTTTCTTATCTACCCCAATTAAGACATCACTTTCAGGAAAAAAGACATACAATTATACAGTATTATCATCCCATTTAAAATTTCCCGATTTGGACTTGTGTGCTAAGCATTTAAAGTCAAGGAATATGAAAAGTCTATAGAATTATGCCGAAATACCCAAATTCAAATGTTCCTTTAATTTCTTGGGAAAAAGCAAAGAAAAGAAAAGGAATGAGAACAATTCTTTACATTATTTTTTGTCACAATATATGCGTGAAAAATACTGTCAAATATTCTGGACAGCTCTTTTCACTTCATGTGCATAATTGGATAATTGGATTGCACACAATTACGTACATACGAATTCAGAACAAGTGAAAGTTATGTTCTAGTTAATGATCATGACATAAACAGAATAAAATTATGTACCATACTTTAGACTATTCAGTTAATTACCATGCATCTGGATCAAGGGGAGAACATTATTAAAATGTTGATCATTTTTTTACCTCATTTATGATTAAACTATTCATTTATTTTTAATTAGAAAATTAAAAATATACTTATCAACACAATCTTTGAGTTCCTATATATATTCTCATTCTTTAATTCTTTATCCAAATTAAATATATCCACGTACTCTTACAAAAGATGAGGTTGTTTTACAAGCAGGATGACAAGAAATAAATTAAAGCCACTTCAAAACGGCATTGTATTAAGTGTCTTTGTATAATTTCCATTTAGGCGACCTTCCTTATCCCTCTCCAATGTGCAAACCCTAAGAACATCTCCAGCCATCTTCACAACAACCGGCGAACAATCCTCTTGCATCACCACAAGCAATCTCCCCACTAATCCTCCTTGTGCAACTTTCACCGCATCTCTTGCGCCTTTGTTACACATCACCCAAAGTATCCCCACTGCCGCGTCCCGGCCTCCTCTTCCCACCTTCATCATTCTCGGCACTAAGGCATCAACAATTCCCTTCGCATCTTCAATTATCTCCTCAAATCCTTCCTTACACCTCACAGCCTGCTCCAATAGTCTGATAGCTTTCCCCACCACCTCATGCGGTGCCTCTGTTGCTTTGATAATTGTTACCAAAACTGGCACCACGCCTGCCTTTACCATCTCCAGTTGTAATTTATGTTTATCTGTAGATGCAATTGCTGCTTGCATACAATCTAGTCCAGCAGATACAGCACTGAGGCTTCCCACTCTGATCAAGTGTATCAAATCAGTGAACAAATCAATCTTTTTTATTATCTCAACTTTTGAATAATCAGATACAGAAGCTTTTGGTGATGCCAGGATCGATTCAATCAACCGAGCCGCTCTGACCCGTGACTCAATCTCAGTACTATTTTTTAACACCTTAACCAAAGCTTGCATAGATCGTTCTAAATTTTCAGCTAGCACCAATATGACTCTGTCTTTTTCCTCTTTTTTGGTTGCAGTTAAATACCCAACAGCCGATTCTGACCTGGCAAGATCACTTTCATTCAACAGGTGCAAAGCTACTGTATCGATTGTACTTATAATACCCATCTCAGAATTATTGTCAGATGCTGGTGACCGCGATTCTTCAAGAGTTGGTGATGGTGTACCAGACCATACATGGATCAACCGGCGAAGTGTTAGGTTCGGCACGAGGTCTGTCGAGCTGAGAGGCTGACACGTGGCAGGGCAGGTTATATGACCGGAATCAAGCCACTGTTGGATCGACGAACGGTCGTACGTGACACCGGTAGAGAGGCTTACCGGAGACCGCATCACTTCAAGGGAGATGGGGCACCGGAATAAGGTAGGCGAGGTTAGCTCCAGTGGGTTCAGTGAGATTCTCTTTCTCTCCTTGTTTGGGTTGGTTGAGGCCATGGTTGGAGAGAATCCAGTCAGAAGACCGCACTGCAGCTGGGACTGGGAGTATATTTATATTTAAACGCGTAGTCGTAGTGGGGGAAAGAAAGGAAACGAACAAAAATAAAATAAAAAAGTGACGTCAATCAGTCAACGGTCAAAGGTTGATCATGGAAATGCCCTTGTCCTGTGCTCTTATGCGACAAAAGTGTGAAGAATAAAGATACACTGCGAAATATCCAGCGAACTCGGTGTATCATTCTTTTTGTAAGCTGTAAGACTGACATGTTCGGCAGAAAGGTCTACAACTCCCTGAACCTAGTCTAGAAACAATTGAATAAATGGAAAGGATAAAGAAGCAACGACAGATGGAAATTGACCCACCCAAAGAAAACGCTACACTGGTCCCAGTGGCTAGGCTATCTCCATTGAATAATTTTTGCAGGAAGAAAAGCAAGGCACCGGCACCTAATCTACTTTTTAAACTCCTTACCTTTTATGTGTTATTGATGTCTCTTCTTAATCTTAATTATTATGTTTTGAATAATCATCGAAAAGGAAAGACCCGAAGAGAGCTTTGACCGGTTTATAATTACCCTTGCCACGTAAGTGCCACTTCGACCCTATCTGGTTACTTGGTTAGTGGTTGCTGGTTGCGAATAAAAATGAAAGTATATTTCGGCAACACAGTTTTGGGCCAGCCCAGTAATTTTGGGTTCGTGGCCTAATCTTTTTTATTTCAAGGAAGAGATCCAAAATGAAAACGAAAGGGATAGAGGGCCGAGTTGTCTTCCTTAATGTTGTAGATAGGGAACAGATGGAAGTTTCTATTTTGATCATTTTCATTTCTTTTCAAAATTTATTTTTGATTCTAAAATAGAGATATAATTTGAAATGCAAACAATACTCCATAACGAATTCTGATGACACAAGCGAACATATAAATTCTGAAGATACAGATATAAAACTGGTATATTAGTCATAAAATTCAAAAAAGAAAAAGAAAAAATTCATTATATATGGGAATAATACAGTATCAGATAAATTATGGTTCAAAGAAATGCTAATGTGACAATGGCCACATCATTATTCGTAAAGTTTGGTGAGGATGAGATTATATTTGTTTTGTGATTAGGGGATGAGGCCGCAGAGGGAGGCAGGAAAAGATATGAAAAGACACCGATGTGAGTTTCTTCTTTTCAGTTGCCACCTGACAGCGTAAAAAATAATCATGTTATTTGGCATCGTTTTGACATTTATTTCATTCGTGTCTGTGTTCAATTAAGTCCATATCGAACACAATATTTTTAAGGACACATTACATGTCGGTTTAGTCACGTCATATCTAACATCGTGTGTCGTGATTCGTCATATTCTAACACGTTAAAATCATGTCGTGGTTGAATGTTAAAGTTTTTCTCATTGTTCACTGATTACAAGGCGTCCAATGAAAATCATTGTTTAAGAGCAACTCTATTAGTTTTCATTTCTGATTTCAAAATCGTCACTGGTAAAAAAAAAATTATGACTATCACTTTCAATTTTGTTTCTATGAATTCAGTGCAATTGCAAATTTTGAAAGATTTCACTAAGTGAAAACTTTCATCTCCACTTTCACTTGTAATCACTTGACAGCCCATGTCAAGTTTTTCAAAAAAAAAAAAAAAAAAAAATCTCCACTTTCACTCTCTCTCGCAACCAATCAAATTCACTGTCGTTGCATTAAAACCAGGTGCTAATCAATTGCCTAGATGTAAGAGTTGTGAAATTAAGTTTGAAATTAATTTATCTTTACTCTTTAACAATTGTTTGAAATTACTAATTAATTTTATGAATAGAGATGCTCTAACAACCAATAGTTGAATCATTATCAATATGTCTTTTAACATTAGATTAATATGAAAATTATATATTATGCAATATTAATTTTATATTCGATTGTAAATAATCAATATAATTTAGGCTAATTATATTTAATATGTAATACAAAGTCTAAATGTTAAATATATAGAACTCAAGAGATAATAATTTTTATTTGTTATTGAAATGAATAATTATCAAACCAAAATATTCAAAGAACGCTTTGGCTTATCTAGGATTTGATCTTCGGAGAAGAAGATATTTTTCGGAATTCACTCTCAATCTCTCCATCAGAAAGGACAAAGGGTGAGAAAATAATGAGAGAAAGACAAATGACTTTTTTTATTTTAAGAAAACAATGACATCTTGAAAGATCAAATCTAGTGATGTATGTTTTGTAAATAATTGGTCTTTAGTATCTACTGTCGGTACAAGTTTACTTCAGACTTATAATAAATTTATTTTATTTTGAATAAATAATTAAATACTCACATACATTTTTCAATTTGAGTTTCTAATCTACAAAAGGATGTAGGATAACGTAGGATAAGTATAAATAGTTAATTGAATTCAAATTCAATAGATAATTGGATACTAGATAAAACATGATAATAGTTAAGGCTATATATTTAATTTGTTGGAGTTGGACTGTGCTTTAAATTATTGGGTTATCAAAAATATATTGGAATATTGAGCTATCTATTTAATTTGTTGAGTTATTTAAAATATATTAAATTATTGGGTTCACGTTACATATCAGGGTAGAACAATATTATTTTTTTAATGTAGAGCATAGGCTCAAAATCAAGTTCATATACGTTAGTTTTGAATTTCCATGATATATAACAAGCTACATCCGTGATCTGCCGCTGCCTATAATATTACATATGAAAAGTAGTGTCACTTAATCTTTAATTTAAAAATGTATTTTTCTAATAGTAATTAACTTTACTGGAATATTGATTTAATTCATTTTTCATATCATACGTGCTGTTTAGGTTACGTAGGTACATACATTAATTAAACCATTTGATATGAATATGATAGCTTTAGGGTCTGTTCGGCTGTCATTCCGCGTGTTACTGTTCACGCAGGAAAAAACAAATTCAATTTAGAGTTTAGGGTTAAACCATTTGATATGAATATGATAGCTTTAGCCTTGAACACATGGTTGGAGACTTGGAGTTGGACCCAACCTTTTAATTAAACAGGGGCAGTAGCCAGTAGCCAGTAGGCAGTGGGCAGTAGGTGCGAGTGCGGTACTAGAGGTTTGCTATCGGGACAGGACGGGCGGGACGGGCGTAATCCGGGGTCGGGCATGGACAAGTCAGGCATGGGCAAGTCGGATAGGACGGGTAACTCGGGTGCGGACAACACGGGTTTTTTTTTTGAAACCTTACCCTCACCCGCTCTTTTACCCTTGTCCGCCTCAGGTGTGGGTAGGACGGGTCGGGTGTTAATTTAAATCAGTTACTTTCAATAAATACGAATTATTTGATATTTAAAACCGAATTATTTTAAAACAATACTTCACATTTCCAAAAAAATAAATCTAATCTATTTTTTTAAACCTATTAAAAATAAATCCGAATTTCAAAATAAAATCTAACATATTCTAAAATAAATCTAATTACTTAACATTTCCAAAAAACAAATCTAACCTATTTTTTTAAACCTATTAAAAATAAATCCGAATTTTATAATAAAATCTAACATATTCTAAAATAAATCCAATTACTTCACATTTCAAAAAAACAAATCTAACCTATTTTTTTAAACCTATTAAAAATAAATCCGAATTTCAAAATAAAATATAACATATTCTAAAATAAATATAATTACTTCACATTTCCAAATAATAAATCTAACCTATTTTTTTTAACCTATTAAAAATAATTCCGTTTGCGGATTTGTAGAACGATTTAAATTTACAACTATATTTTTTTTAATATAGTAACAAATTGTCGATTCGAACCTCTTGTTCAGGATCATACCTAAAAAGATAGTAAAAACTTTCTACAAAATGTTAAAAAGACAGTAAAGCACTACGATTAAAACATAAATAAAGCTTTCAAAATGAACTTAAGAGGCATGGAAAGCACGGTAGTTAACTGTTGAAACCTTACCGGTGAAAAATTGTAACCTTAATTAATTGTCAAGGCATGAAAACTAACAATTCACAACTACTTTAATTTAGTTACTCCACAAAATATAATAATACAAATACATACACACAATGTTTCTAAAAGTTAATCAAGTACAATTCAAACATAAATTAAGCATACAAAACGAAGACAAAAAGCATGTAAAGAAAAACAATTAAGCGTCAAAACCATACCGATAGAGAAATTTAACCATAATTAATTGTTAAGGCTTGAAAAATAACAATTCACTGGAATTTTAATTTAGTTACTCTCCCAAATATAATAATACAAAAAATATACATACAATGTATCTAAAAGTTAATCAACTAAAATTAAAAAATAATTCAGGATTTAAAACGAAGAGAAGAAGCATGTAAAGCACTATAATGAAGCGTTGAAAATTATATATGAGGAAATTTTCACCTTAATTAATTGTCAAGACTTGAAAAATAACAATTCGCTACAACTTCAATTTAATTAATTACTCTCCAAATCATAATAATACAAAAACATACATAAAATGTTTCTAAAATTTACTCCCCCAATTAATTGCCAACGATTTCTTCTGGAAATCAATCGACCAAAACATCCAACTTGAACTGTTGAAAAGAATTAAAACGTTACAATGTTTGATCAAAAGTTAATAATGTTTTAATTAAATTTGAAATTTTTTCAATTAAATTTTTACAAATAAACTTGACTTTTAAATTAATAACATTTAATTAACATGACATTACAATTACTTATTAAAATTACAAAGGTTCATAATGTACTTGTAAATCCATATTTCCATGTTTAGATGCATTATACTTGAAGTTAGATAAATTTTCATGTGTTCGAAACTGGATGTTACAATAATAAACCAGACAAAAATTTGGCAAAGATGGAGGAAATTATAATATTTAGTTTTTTTTTAAACTTAATTTTTGGTTGTTATGTAATATATATATTGTTGTTTTGTTAGTTATGCATAATAAAAAAAACACATCAAATGGTGAAATCAAAATTTATGACATCTGATGTAAATCAAATAGGAATATTTTGTAAATGAGGAGGGTTTCAATACCTCATGTTTTTCATACCTCATTTTTTATATCTTCGTTTTTAAAGTTCAAACTATCGATCCGAACCGCTCAACATGATATTAATACTAAAAAATAAATCTAACATATTTTTTTAAATCTATTGAAAATAAATCCGAATTTCAAAATAAAATCGCCTTATTAGATCACTAATATTTTTAAATCGCCTTTCTCTTAGGTCAATTCCTAAGGTAGAGCCCTGTGGTTGTTCTCTGGGCTGATTATCAGGTTCATAATCTTCATTTTGGCGGGGGGTGGCAGGGGGCGGCAGCCTCCTGCGAAGTCAATTGCATGGAAATTGCATGGAAATTCTTCAACCAACGGCCTGTGGTTGTTCTCTGGGCTGAGAAGTCAATTACATGGAAATTCTTCAACCAACGGCCCAGATTAATGACTTAGATTAAATATCAATTCAAAGTTTTTTATGCACAAATCTAAATAAAAATATTCTTACAAGTGCGGATCTTAATAAATATTAATGGCTTAGATTAATAAACATTGAAATGACTAAAAGTTTAAAAAAGTAAAGGCAGTGGGGGTCCGTGTGGGTGGAGGAGGGATTGGGGGGGAGGGGGGTCCGGGAATCCGGGCAGGGGCAGGGGCAGGGGTACGGGCAACCCAGGCAAACCCGGACACGGGTACGGATACGGGCACGGGTGCGGGCGGGCACGGGACCCGACCTCGGAACGGGTAAGTACGGGTTTTTTTTTCAAATTTTCCGGTTCGGGTAGGATTTTGGCCCGTCCCGGCTTACCCGTGACCCGTGCCAACCCGGACACGGGACGGAACGGGTCGGGTACGGGCACAGGCAACCCGGACCCGGGTCACGGGTTTTGCACCCGACAGCAAACCACTGTGCGGTACTAAGAAGGTATTATTTAAAGCATAGCTAAGCTAGTAACTAGCAAGCCTATTGAACAAAACAAATTCTGTTTGGGACAACAGTACCATTTATTACCCCCATTTTGGTCGCCCAATCAATCAAACAATCAAATCTCCCAGGATCAAATCATACAAATCTTGGATTGCAGATTATTAATATTTACTGTTACAACAAAATTGAGCTTAAATTATAAATAAACAATTTGTAAATAAAAATTTAAACATAAATTAATTGAAGTCTTCTGCTACGCAACTTATCAATTCATCTAGCTATTGCTTCAAAATTACTGTCAAAATTTATCTATTGTAAAAAATCAAAAGAGATTACGAGTACCATCTTAATTAATTTGAAAAAGAAACATATATTCATCCAATATATATATATATATATAATGCAGCAGACTTGTCGTGATTTTCTCTCCCTATTCATAGAGATGCACTTAACTTAAAGGAACAAATATATATGATCTTAATTGTAAATATAACTCAAGAAACTGTAAAAATTATGTTTGATATAATTTATATTTCTTTCATACCGGGAAACTTTGTTTTCATGGATCTCTACAGCGAAGAGAACCAGCCCATGATCACAATTTATAATTAATGCATTGGGTTGAAAAACGTTTGGATAGTGCAAGAATTGAGAGAAAATAGTGATTTTCATATTAGTATGAAAATAGTGATAATTAGTATGATGCTATATATTCGAATTATTAAAAATATTATTTGGATTGTATATTTGAAATACTGAATAGTTGTAACCGAGAAATAACAATGTTAATCTGGTTCTATTGAAGAAGAAAAATAGACAAACGTGATCTCAAATAAATTGTCACGATGTGAAGATAACAGAAGTTAATTGCATCAATTTCGTTAGATTAGAGTTGTGTTGGTAGAAATATTAAAAAAAAAAAAAAAAAATCTCTTCACACACAGGAAGAGCTGCTATTCCATTTTGTACCAGGAATGACAGATTAGCATTGTTCTCACTTATTCGGAATAGTTCATTGGTTGTTTAGATTGCTTTGGATCGGGTTCCAAATACCAACTATGTATTCTCTAGCCATCCAAACATGAGATATAGTGTTGGTTCATTTGACCAAGTAACGCTTTTTAATTTTAATTAATACACATAGTATTACGTATATAAAGAGAAATATGTTTCCAAATTTTCGAAATATATTACGTATGAATTTATAGCATGAGCCGTTCAATTTATTTCTTCCTCTTCATTTATTTTCACTGGATCACTCATATATATATATAGATATATGTATTATCTCATTCTTTATTTAAAAGAGAGCTGGATTTAATCTACCTAAGTTGTATTATCATTCTTAAAGAAAACCAACTTTTTGTATTTTTTTTTTCTACATATATACACGTCGTAATGCTTTGAAAAAATTATTTTACCAAAAAAATTGACAATATAGAATTTGTTGTGCAGTATTATAGTCTTTTACAAAAAAAATAACTTTTGCACTGTGTACTTTTTTTCCTAAAGAAGTCCGGAAAACAACTCTTTAATATATAAAGGTAAAATATTGCATTTTAGGCTGTCAAAGCAACTGTATAAAAAGTTAATTGTGGGCGTTAATTATTATAATCCAAGCATTGAATACTAGATCTAGTAAAAAAAAAAAAGTAATGTACGGCGATTAATAAGATTAAAATGTGACCATCCTTTTAATGTCTTAATAAATTTTCCAAAACACTATCTAAAGAACTCATATTATGAATAATATTATCACTTAATTATTAAAACAAGAACTGGGATGTTTTTAACTCCATCAAGCATTTTGTGAAGTTAACTCTAAAACCCATCGACTTAACTTTAAACGACGAATTCAAATTATTGAAACTGATCTACTTCACGAGTAACGCATTTAGATGTCAGATATATAAGTTTTCGTTTTAATTTAGTATAAAGTCAAAAGGTAAAAAAATATAATGAAAAATGAATGCATTAAAGTTAGCATATAAACATTTTTTTTAGTACTTTATACAAAATTAAGTGAAAAAAATATAACTTTGAAAATGCATCACTCGTGTGAAGTAGGTTTTAACAATTTAAATTTGATATTTGAAGTCATTATGATAAGTTTTGAAGTTAAGAAGAACACCCTACTTCAACTCAAAGAAATTCAATATTTTCATAGAACTTATTAAAATTTCTAACGAACTTTTGGTTTAAGATTTTATTTTTTTTATGAAAGAGTTTACCAATTTCTTTGAGCTATTTTGATATAATGTGTTTCTTCAATACAAGATATCTTCCGGATTTCAATCCTAAAACTTACTTCGTTTTACACAGCCTTACAAGTGAAGGAATCTTAAACTTGGAAACCTTTATGCAAACCTTTATAAAGTCTATGACACATTACTAGGTTGTCAAATCGACTTCAAATCTTCAATCAGTTGTGCGAGTTGTAGACAGGCGCGCGAGTTTTTTTTTTATAAACCATAATTAAAAAAAAAAAAAGTTCAGATTTCAGCATGATTAGCCGAGTTTTTACAAAAACTATAAGAACCGGACTGCCAAACCATTCCCTGTATCCCCCAGAACGAACTGGCAAACCGTTCTTGACTTTTTTCAGTTTTACCTTCCAGACTAGGTTGCCAAACCGTTCTCTACAGTAATTATTATTATTATTTTTTTACAGTTTGTTTATAAATAAATCAGATATTTTGTTTGATTTTGTATATTAACAATAAGATTAATGGAACAATTTGAATTTATATTTTTTGTGTATTTTGACCATTTTATCATTTTAACAAATCAATTGATTGGTTTTTTTATATAAAAAAAATCAATAAATATTTCCGTGAAGAAAATTAAAAGAAAATGTAAAAGTGAATTACAATAACAGTACTAAAATTTTTAGTACTGTTATTGTAATTCACTTTTACATTTTCTTTTAATTTTCTTCACGGAAATATTTATTGATTTTTTTTATATAAAAAACCAATCAATTGATTTGTTAAAATGATAAAATGGTCAAAATACACAAAAAATATAAATTCAAATTGTTCCATTAATCTTATTGTTAATATACAAAATCAAACAAAATATCTGATTTATTTATAAACAAATTGTAAAAAAAAAAAAATTACTGTAGAGAACGGTTTGGCAACCCAGTCTGGAGGGTAAAACTGAAAAAAAAGTCAAGAACGGTTTGCCAGTCCGTTCTGGGGGATATAGGGAACAGTTTGGCAGTCCGGTTTCTTATGGTTTTTGTAAAAACTCGGCTAATCACCGAACTTTATTTTTTTTAATTATGGTTTAAAAAAAACTCCAGGCGCGCACATGTATTGGTTTTCTACTAATTATTTTGATATAATGTGGAATAACAAGTGAGTACATCCTCACTTTGTATTCGGGGACAAAACTAGAAAATAGAAACTGAGGGAGTTCAAGTTCAACAACTGATATTTTATAAAAAAGACTAAAAGATATTAATACATATATAAATTACAAATTTTAAGGGAGTAAAGTATAAAGTTTCAATTCCCTGGGAGCTTTGCCGCCTTTCCTCACTACTATGTTCCGTTCTGTTTACACTTATAAATTGTAAAATAAGACGTAAAATAAGAGAAGTAACAATGGTGTTAAGTTAAATAATCTCTCAAGACAGATTCACTTACTTTACATTTGTTTCGTCTGCAGGGCTCACTGTTTACACAAATTTATTTACATATATTTATTTTTGCAATGTCTCGAGATATAACTCGGAAGTAGGAATAAACAATTTAATCTTTCTTAAATTTAAATAGCAATCAAATATTAAAATAGACTACAATGTCGTCATCCTGACGGACTCACGGCTTATAATAAGAGGTGCAGTAAATCACTTACTCTGTATTTAAGTAGCCAAACAAAAAATAAAATATGAATAAGATGGAGTAAGAATTTAGTTAATTAGGACTTAAGAGCAACTTACTTCACCTCTATCTTGATCAACTTATTGCACACTTATTCTATTTGTAGGGTCCACTATTATAGACGGATATATTTGTCAATATCTTATTCCTAAAAAAAATTTAATTTAAGTTATAAATTGAACTACTAAAATGAAGTATAAAATATGGGAAGTAAAATGGAATAAGTAATTTAATCCTCGTTAACTTTACTCCGACAACCAAACATATAACTACTAGTTACATCTCAAGATATGTGCAGCTCACATCTCGTTTAATTAGGTCTTGAACTCATTTAGGGATAAAACTCTTTCTAGATTGCTACAACCCTGGGAATGGACAAAAAAAAAATTGTGTTCATAATCGTAATATCATTCAAATATCTATATATTTTTGTTGAACTTATTTTGTGGGTCTCTGCTCTTCTAATTATATCCTTATATATGCTTGATGTATCGGAACCAAGGATATGGCAGGGTATACCGGAATCAATAATTTGTTTTTGCTCGGCCTCGGTTTAATTAGCATTGCTTTGAGAATATTGTTGGTGTAATTATTTTTTTCTGATTTTTGATTCCTTTGTTATTAACTATTGCGAGTTAATAACAAAGGAGCGCTCAGCTGTACATGAGTACATCATTTCTCATTTTTCCCGTTACTAGTTAAGTTTCTTGATTTAAAATTGCTCACTTCTAAAAATATTGATCCATTATCTCTACAGTTCGGAGCACCCGTCAATACGTGCTGTTGAGGAACATCCTGTCTCATGTGATTGCTATATCAATTAACTCATGAGTCAAATTCAACAGCCTAGAGATCAATTGAACAAATGAAGTACTCGTAGTTAATTCAAGTACCAGAGTTCACACTAGTACAGAAAAGGCCACCGTGTACGGTTCAAAAAGCTAATATTACACGGTTACACGACCGTGTGTGCTTGTGTATAAATAGGAGTGATACGTTGTATACGGTTTTCGAATCGTGTCTATATAGTACTATCATACATAGTTATTAATAGAAACGGGCCATGTCATGTCTAAAAAAAACGCTGAAAATGGTGATTTAATTATATACGGTTGAAGTAACCGTGTACAATAACAATGGTTATATACACAGTTTCTACAAGTGATCGGTGTATTATTTTCTTAACCATACACGGTTTGTTATTTAGAACCGTGTATGTTTTTTTTTAAACGATTTATAATAGGCTAGCACCCATATTTAGTAGCCATTAAACATACAATTAATATTATACATCCATAATTCATTCACAGAACCATAGTATACATAATCAATATTCATTTATAATTCAATACTGTAACGGATCTTTTTTCTTATTATAATGGATCTGGCAAATATGAATTCCCTAATATATAAAGAGATCTCATTTCAAATTTGCTAGAAAAGCCACCTCCCACATTTCAAAAAACATTAAATTACAACTCTTGAAAGCTTCTATTATTGAGAAAACTGAAACTTCAATATCTTCTCAACACTCTCAAATCCACTCGACTTATTTTTTTAGAGATATAGTTTAGTGTCTAGAATTTAGTCTTAGAGCCTTTACATCCCAGCTAGTGTGGCCTGCTTGTAGGGCGCGAAGGGGTACACTAGCTTGAGCTTTTCAGCTCACATATATTTATAGATGTGTGACGATCCCAAGAGACTCTCTAGCTGGAGCTTCTAGACTCAACCTTGTTAAGCTGTGACTTCCCACTATCATTGGGCTCATGTGTCACGAGTTGTATCATTTTTTTTCGGATAATAAAAAAGGGGCGCTGATGAGGTGGCTCTACCCTGGAGACGTAGGCATTTTAAGCCGAACTCTGTTATCATCCTGCATGTCAAATTTCTTTAAACTCTTTTCTTTTTATTTAACACACCTATTTGATTATTTAAATTTAGAGGGCTAAATCACAAAACATCTAAGAGTCAGTAAGACTCTCTAAGTATTGTTAGAGACTACAGGTCTTTCACTAACTAACCGTATATGAATATATGTCATCATGAACAGTTTAGTATTAACAAACCATATGTACAAAAGTTGGTGCCTTTTGTACACGGTTGGTTTTAAGTAACTGTGTGGGTATGTATGAGGATTTTTTTCGTGCAAGTGCCTTCTCCCATTACACACTGTTAATATGCAATTTTTCTATATTCGTGTATGATATCATGATTTTTTTTTTAAATGGAATTTTTTCTTTTTTGAGAAATTGGTAGTGGCTACCAATATGAAATATCAAAATGTGCTTACAACAACTTGTCCTAAACTATTCCATCAAAATATAAAGTCAATGTGAATGTAAATATGCCCTCCATCCCTGATTCACTCTGTTGCTCCGGCAATGTATCAACCAAAGTGCAACCTCCTCCTCAGCCCTTTTCACAACGATCCAAGGTGGTGTCTTAGCAGCCCGAAAAATAACCTCATTCCTCTGGCTCCATAGAGACCACAACACAGACATGAATATAGCTCCCCAACTCTTCTTATCCCGGCCCGTCTGACGACAATAGCTAGGCCAAGACGCATCCCATGTCTCCATGACCGAGTTCGTGAATTGAACTAAGGATCGAAATCTGCCCCAGACTTACCGGGCATTGCCACACTCGAAAAACAAGTGTTGGGTCGTCTCCAACGAACATTCATCGCACAATACGCATCGCATATCACAATTCATGCCACGTCGTTGCATGACAGCATGTGTTAAAATTATGTCATGAATGAGCAAATAAGTAAAGATCAACACTTTGGAAGGGGCCGGCATCTTCCACAGATCCCTATATTTCCAAATTATTTTTCTTGCTGCCAATACGGAAGTGTAGTAAGAAGCAGCCGTGTAGGAACCATTAGCAGACCACCGCCATACCAATTGATCGTCATACTCGCTTAAATCTGGTAATATACCGGTATAATATTCCAAAACCGGTGATGCACCAGAAATTGCGGCATGTAATGAGATGAGTTGGGATTGTGGCCGACCAAGCCTATCTCTGATTGATCGAAGAGGAGTTAACCCCCAGTGATCGTACCAAAAAGAGATTGATTTGCCGCTACCTATCTCCCAATGGAAATTATAACAAATTTCTTAACCAGACCAGCCAGTCCGTTGAAAAAGTTACAAAAATAGCTTACACCGGATTCCCAATCCGGTGTAGCATGAGAGGGCCGGACTACACCAGTTTCCCAATCCAGTGTAGCCATTTTTCCACCCGGCTGATCCATTTTTCCCCCGTCTGCAGAGCAAAAAAGCTCCACCGGTTTTCCAATCCGGTGTAGTCCGGCCCTCTCAAGCTACACTGGATTGGGGATCCGGTGTAGGCTATTTTTGTAACTTTTTCATTGGATTGGCTGGTTTGGTTAAAAACTTTGTTATAATTTTCATTTAAAAAAAAGTCTAATATCAGGCCTCTCGGTCGACACTAAGCGTTAGCCTCAAGGCTTTCTTATAAAAGGCCCAAATCCAAACTGAGGAGGGGGTTCACAATCCACACAAGGTATTCTATAGGTTAGAGTCTGAATACCTAGAACACACACATACACTCTACCAATCTCGATCTCGAGCCCGCCTCGAGACGATACAGCCTGCCACTGACACAAGCACGTATCACTATATAAATATAATAAGTAGTCGATCGATGAAGTATATTAATCCGTCTCATCTAGTAAGAAATAATTATGTGTTCCTAATAATAATTTTTGAAATTATAAATAATGTGATTAATAATCCATTGGTAGTTGTTATACACATTTACATTAAATACCTATTGTATATTAGAGTGTTTCATTGTTTTAAACTATATCTACAAAATATATATTTAAACATCACTTTCGCAATAATAACAAAAATATCAAAATGCAAGTGCTTGTGTATATTTTTTTTTATAAAAAAATATTTCGTAGTAAAACTTGGCTGTTTACTTAATATATGGTACGCAATTAAATGATTTTTAAATGTTACACTGATTAGTCAAATTTAACAAGCGATTAATTGAATGTAGCAACTAACTATTTAAGTCTAACAATAATTTAACATTTAAAACCCTATATTGTTTTCTGATTAATCGATCAATAAATTAAACACAAGTCTTACCTTCCGGCGCAACTAATAAAAAATTGAACAGCTAATTGGCTGATTTCTCTGACGCGGTTGCCGACGAATAATTAAAAAAATGTTGATTAAAAATAGTAAAAATCCGATCCCGAGGTAATTAATTTATAATTCGTTTAGTCCCTTTTGCACCCTAATTCCTCCACCAATGTAACAACGCCACGTGTGCCCAACAGCGGGAGGCACCCCCCTCCCCGCCTCCGGAGCTGTGACCCGCCTTATTTATGTAAAATAAACACCCGATGAATACTCGTTTCTGTGATTCTGCCAACTCAATTCCCCATGTGGCAGGTCAATTGTTGAAACGAATCTTATATGTAACTCAAATTACTACGTTAGAAACGGCACAGAAATTTTGATGTAAACTCAACCCCACGCGCGCGGCCACGGATGGCTTGGTGACAACGGCTGGGCACGCCGCCCATGGCTAATTACGTCACCTATTTTAATTTACCAATCAATTTCTAATGCTAAATTATTATTATTATTATTATTATTATTATTAGATATTATTATGTTCACATATTCATTTTCAATTGTACTCTGCTGCAGATTATTTCTATTTTGTTTTGCTGAATTTTACTCTTAATTTCTGTATATGCGTATAATATTGGATCATTCTTAATTTTAAAATTAAATTTAAATTGCTTGAATTTATAACAAAATATTTATGATGACTACATTCCAAAATATGACTTGTAATTTCAATAAATTTCAGACTGTGGGACAGTTAACATGAATGATATTATATTATAATATATTATGAACAATAGTTTCAGCTTCAACTGATCGATTTAGAAATGCTCTGGCTCATAATTAGGATCGAGTTCATCAAAAGTAACACATCCAGATCGAGTCAAATTTGCTAGCCATGATTATTTGACAGTAGGATCTGGTAACTGATTGTGATTAATTTCATATATTTGGTAAATATATATAATTACGACAGGTGGTTGAAACGTCCAAATTTTGTGTGTATATATATTAAAAAATATCAAGATTATGGTGAAATTAAAAACTACCAAATTAATTAAAATCTATGTGCATGACAGGGGAGGTTTTGGAATTACATGCATAAGTAAGTTTGTTTACAGTAATGGAGTACCTCCACCTAATTAAATCAGTAAAAAAATATCACATCCCAATGCAATTACTAAGTCCCAAATGTATTTGATACAAGCTCACATGCACATGCACTCTCAACCAAACTTCCTCACTCTTTGTTTCATATAAAGCGTCCCTGTACATCTCTCCTCTCCTCCCTCCCCCCCCTCAAAAAATCAATCTCAATACTCTCCTCTCCTTAATTCTCACCAAATAAATGTTCTCAACTAATGATACCATGTTACAGTACCAACCGCAACCAACACTTATCGACCAGCAATGGAAACCCGACAATATTGAAATTGCACCAAATTGCCCTCGGTGTGATTCCTCCAACACCAAATTTTGCTACTACAACAATTACAGCCTCAGCCAGCCAAGGTATTTCTGCAAAGGTTGTAGGCGCTACTGGACCAAAGGCGGGTCCCTACGCAATGTACCGGTAGGAGGTGGTTGCAGAAAAAACCGCAGATCAAAACCAGCACGGGTACAAGCCGGCTCGATGAATGGTCATCAGAACCAGGTTCCGGTTCGACCCGACCTAGTTCTAGATGGAATGGTAGGAAGCAGTACCGGCACAGGCCAGCTTGGAAGATCAACCGACGGGTCAGCAATCGATCTAGCCATGCTTTATGCCAAGTACTTGAACAAATGTCCTGAACCACCTGAGCAATCGGATTCATTTGACAGGTCCAATTGTATGGACCCGGTTCTTGATGAATTGCCGGTGCAATTGCCGAGTGATGGCGGGTTATTGGATTGGCACATGTCAAGTACTGACCCAATTGAGGAAGCATTATTGTGTGACACTAGCAATATGTTGCTTGGAGAGTTCAATTTTAGCATGGATCCCGGCTGCTACGAGTCCCCAGATTTACCCGCAGATCTAGAAGGTGGATATAACTATAGTTCTGATGAGAGTTTCTATTCCTCAAGTTGTTCAGTTCTTCCAAATTTAATACCTGATGAAAGCAGCTTGGCTGTTCTTCAAGAAAGCAGCATAAATGCTACATATTGGACTACACTAGATTGCCCAAGTTTAGAAGCTCTCTACAAGTGTTAAATTAATCTCCACGCGCGCCATATATATATATATATAAATGAGTGGTTAATTTTAATTTATGTATGTGATTTGTATAACTGTAAGCTAAGAGAATTAAAGAAGAAGAAAAACAAGGTTTTTGCTTATTGACCAGGAGGATTAAATTAATTAATACTTGCATCATCTGTGAATTTCATTGATACGATGTTTATATCAATGCTATGAGATTTTTTTTATATTTTGAGTTCTATTACAACAAAATCACGGAGAGGTTTTCAAATTTAAATTACAATAATTCATACAAATTAAACATTGTTAATACCTAATTAATGTTCATTTTCAGTCAAAGAATCAAAAGGTTCAATGAGTGTACGTTGACTGTTAAGTAGCTACTATTTCTCTCTCTTTTTTACCCTTAATGTAAGTTGTAACACTGAATAGTAATATGGATATAATATAAGGTGAAATGACATATGTGGGCCTGACAGACAACTGTGATCTTATACTGTCGTGAAGACATGAACTCATCTTGATATAGTAGACTAGTTGACTGTCTTGCCTCAAGTTGAACAGACTGAACAGTGAACAGTGAGAGGGAGAAAGATGTACAGAGAGAGAGATAGGAGACCCGGCATATCATATCTGATGACTGATGTGATATGATTCCTTTGCATTATTTTGGTTGGATGGTGTACGTCCTTCTAGAATATAATAGAATTATCAACTATTCATAAATCATACACGAGCTAATTAATTAGCTTAATTATGTCAAATGAAAAATCAATCAAAAGTATTAGTGAAAAACAATGTTATATATATTAATTAGCAACCTAGCTAGCTCAATGTTTTATTTTTGGAGAGTTGACACAATTAATTAATTTCACTTTTTTGTTTGAGGAATGATTAATTTTTTCTTAATTACATGGATGCGACAACATCCACCGATGAAGTAATTAATAATTACATACGCAAATCTCATTGAAGTTTTTTTAAATATTAATTTCATATATTAGTTGCCGTTATTTTTATCCATGTCCATCAAAACTTACATTTCGCCAACTCTGCTCACGAAATTCAAATTCAGTCAAAAATGCCCAAACCAGCTATTAAATAGCCGGTTCCTAATTTTTATTAAAAACCGGCTATTATACCGCCGGTTTCTAAAAAAATTAGGAACCGGCTATTAAACCGCCGGTTTCTAATTTTTATTAGGAACCGGCTATTAAATGGCCGGTTCCTATCTTTTTTTTATTATTAAAGTTTCAAAAAAATTGATATGTTTCTTTGAAATTGGATAGAAAAATAAATAATTTAGTTTATTTCAAGTCCTTGAAATCAAACCGGAAGACATAATGCTTGTATAAGAAATTTTTGAAGGACTGAAACAAATAATCCGGATCAATATTTTTCAGATTGCATTTTTTGCGGTTGTAAGAAAAATTAAAATATTTCATTGTGTGTTATTAGAAAAAAGAAAACATTCGTAGAAGTGTCAAATTTTTTTTTAAAATGATTTAATAACATCATTTAAAATATTTTTCTAAAAATTGTGCATAATAATATTAATAACATCATTTAAAAAATATATATCATTAATTAAAAAAATTGCATTAAAATGATTTGAAAATTTTCTAAACTTTAAACGGCCATAACTTTGGCTAGGAAAGTCGGATTGACGTATATGACCCCAATTGTGTCAGGGGTGTAACCCCGGGTATCCGACAAATCAGAATCGCCAAAAAACGTCGTTTAGTGCCTCAAAAATTAAGTTTAAGATTTTTAGTGTCTCAATTGAATTTTCTTATGTTGAAAAATACTTTTCAGCACCGAGAAATGTATCAGCAGCAGGTGCAATTGCCACAGGAGAAGTCTTATACAAGCATTATGTCTGCCGGTTTGATTTCAAAGACTTGAAATAAACTAAATTATATATTTTTCTATCCAATTTCAAAGAAACATATCAATTTTTTTTGAAACTTTAATAAAAAAAATTATATAATTTTTCCAAAAAAAAAAGAAAAAAAAAAAGATAGGAACCGGCGGTATAATGGCCGGTTCCTAATAAAAATTAGAAACCGGCGATTAAATAGCCGGTTTGGACATTTTTGATAGAATTTGAGTTTGGTGGGCAGAGTTGGCGAATTTTATGAAAGTTTGGGCATGGATAAAAATGACGGTATTAGTCACACGTACATGGGAACATATTATTGGGGGATCGATCGAATATATTCGGAACGATATATTAGAAGTGAAATTTATTTAACTAAAATAATATGCATGTTTGAATCTTAATTAAATGGGGTACGTACATACATTAATTGATTAGGAGCATGCAGGAAATATTAGAATGTAGCAGTAAATTAACATATTTTTACACGATCGAAGATATATATATTGCGCGCACGACACACACGTACGACTGATTTAAAATTAATTAACCAATTTAGGGGCAACTCATGTGTGCACATAATTAAGCTGTGACAGGCCAACTTAATATTTGAAAGAAACAATTAATACCAACTTTATGGTAGCTTCATCATTCTTCATTAACTACATCATAAATATTCAACCGGAAAAATAGATGCATATGGTGCTGCTTACGTGTTGCCACTGTCCACTATTTATTGATATATTCATCTTTTAATTATATTAGTTATGTACACACACATTATATAAGGGCACATGTACATGCATTACTTGATTGTATAAAATGACATTTTCTGTTACATAAATAATTTTATTAATTATTTCTTAAATAATGTTAGTCATCTAGCTTCATATATACTTACAATTTGTTCCTAGTTTTAATTAATTAATTAATTTGTGAGGTTCTTTAAATACTTAAACCTATTTTACATTTACTTTAATTAATATTGCAAAATAATACCATTAGACATGATATGTATTATTTTCATTGTGCAAACGTAAAAGATCACGACATTTTGATTTTGTTTTGACATGACATGTAAAAAAATACACTGATGTACATAAATTATGGATGTTAATTTTAAACTTATTGATTCATATAACACCAAAATTGAAAAGTGATAAATATATATGTGTGCGCGCGCGCGCGCGCACGCATAGAGAAAAAAATAATATATATCACATCTAATGGTTTTATTGACATGTAAATTTTAGAATTTGTGTTATTAGAAAATTGAAAAGTGGAGATATGATAAAGACAGAAAAAAAAAATTAAGACATTCAAACCTCCTCATTCATATATCATTATTTCCAATTGATATACAATTAAGACATTTAAACCTACTGAAGCATAGTCAAATGTGGTTATTTAAGGTTTACTTATAACTAGCTAGGTGGTTATTAAATTAAGGTTTACTTAGTAAATACAAATTAAGCGGTTATTTAAGGTTACTATAGAATATATTCTCTCTGTTTTGACTTTTGCATATGCCAAGAAGCATGGCAGCAATCAATATGGGGATTTGTAAAATTCCACTAAGATTAACTATAATATATATATATATATATATATATATATATATATATATATATATATGCAGATAATGTATAATTACGGTAGTCCCCCGCCCCCCCAAACGCTTGCTCCCCAATTAAGTGTCTCCATGGCATGCTGGTGCTGCCACGATTTAATGAGGATTAAATTAATTAAAGGTTTGAATATTCTTTAGTGATCTCTCTCTCTCTCTCTCTATGCAGCTTAATTCAACTGCTATCATATTTTTCTTTGCTTGACTTAATATTACGATACCAGAAATAACTGAGATATTAATTATCTATCTCTATAAAATGATCTCAAACATTCATATCCAAATTAATAAGCAATTTAGGGATTATATATTGGAACGTTGAATCTATTACCTTTTAGCTATCAACTTAATTGTCATTGTGTAACTTGTATATATGTTGTTTTGCTACAAATCGTAATTAAAAATAAAAATATTAACAACAGAGAGTAATTAATTACAGTGAAGTTAGAAAACTATGAGTATTGAAGGTAAGTTTCGGTACACTTTGAATACTGATGGTACCGAATCCGGCCCCCATTTGATACTAATGATTTTTGTAAAAATCCACCCAATCAACCTTTTTTGTTATAATTTTATTTTAATTACGTTTTATTAAAGAAAAAAACAATTCATATATCTCGGCAACTAGCGTGAGAGGGCTGTTTTGACTTGAAATATGTTCAGAAATAAAAAGGTATATATATCAATTGTGTATTCAGAGAGAGAGAGAGAGAGAGAGGTGCATGACTGCATGCACATGGGAATGGCTAATTGGATCTGAAATTAAGGGCCCATGATCCAAGGTATAATACCAACATCTTACTTGCACTTCATCCCATACTCGATACTCGATACTCCACCCTGCTTAATTAATTAAGTGCTCATACTACAACTTCATGTTATTTCATTAATTGCATCCGTGCGCCTGGTAGGCCCCACTCCTTTCTAGTCAATTCATTTATTATGACAGATCAGCTGGTCCTACCTCCTACCGTCCTACGTGCCGATCACCTCCTAAATCTATGGCCGTACGTGATGTGCATCAGTGCATCGTTCATTTACCAATTAGTTAATTAGTAAATGAAGTGGACTATGCCACTGGATTTCTATAACGAAATTATAAGCAAAATTTATCAGCACCAGAACTACCGATTACAACACATCATCAGATATTGTATCAAACTCTATACACTATGACTATTACCCAAACTAACACTGACTTCGCCTTAGTAATATTATTCTTCATCCTATCATCTTGACTACCACATGAGAACCAAAAACTCAAACCTATGACACAACCAAAACAACAAAATGCAAAAGAAACTCTAATACTCTATAATATCGCCACCTGCTCCAACCTGTCATTGCTATCTTCATCCTGCTGAGTGCTATCATCATCCCCACTGATTGCGACTCCAAGCATAGAAATTGAAACCTGTATATCCGCCATGAAAGCTACTATTGTATCTCATGTCAGGTCCTTCACATCAAAAGGAAGAATTAAGTTCAATTGAGATGTCAAATCTAATTTTTGATTCAAAGCCCAAATTCTAGCTATTGCCAAGATTTTACTCCCAACAGTTTGAACCGGATGTACTTGTCCTTCATTAAAAATAATTTGATTTCTATCAAGCCAGATATTCTATATTACTGCTCTCCTAATTATTTCAATGAAAGGAGGTTCCTTTAATGGAATACAGTAATCAATTTCCCATAACTCATCAATAGTGCTGCCATAAAAATAAAAATTATTAAATCGAGCTATCCATTGCCAAATAGCTTGTGCATACTAACAATTTACGAAGAGAGTCTCAATAGACTCCATTTGATCACAATATACACATTTTGGATCACTTGTCCACCCACATTTAAGTAATCTATCATTTGTTAGAAGTTTCTTTTAATGGACCAGCCAAAGGAATTTTTTTATCTTTAATGGAATTTTAGTTGACCAAATATTTTTAAATGGGTTATCTAATCATTCCCAGACTCTAAGAGTTATAAACATATTTAACTGTAAACTCTCCATTTTTAGACCACCTCCATACTATTTGATCTAATTTAGGATGAAAAATAAAATCTTTTATCTTTGTTCCTAAGACAACCCATTCAGACAGATAGATTCCAGTTAACTGTAGATCAAATTGGATCGGAGTTTTAAAGGTCAGTATTTTTTATAGTGTTGAAAGATACTACAAGTGTTGAAAGATAGTACAAGAAGTAAATAAATAATTATTTATATATTTCTCTAAAGAGTCGATTTTAAGGTTTTTGTACTTTTTATGGAGTACGCAGGAGGTACTGAAGGAAGAAAGGAGAGACAGAAAGACGTAAGGTGTGTACTTATTTTATGGAGTGCGCAGGAGGTACTGAAGGAAGGAAGGAAGGAAGAGAGGAAAAAGAGATGTCAAGATACAACAACAAATAAATAATGTTTATTTATTTATTTATTTTCCTAAAGAGTAGATGTGAAGTGTATTCTACTTTTATTTATCTACTTAATTATAGCTTATTAATCATGTAATACATGATATGGTACAACGGGTTAACTTCATCTCATATGGTTTATGTTTTATATTTTGGAGAATTTAATGTATGAGAAAAGTGTAGGTCCGATGCAAATCAGACGTACTTTGGGTTTGACGGGCACCAGAGCCGTCCGATGCGCTTTAATTTGAAAGTGCAATGGTCTGGAACTCGTCAGACTCAAAAGTACATCTAATGTCAATCATATATAAACTGGGCTCTTGATGTAGACGCCTCAAAAATCTCAAAATTACGTATTTTTTCCTCTAAACTTATAGTATCATATTTATCATTCTAAATTTTCAAAATTCACAAATTTACTCAATTTATTAATTTACCTTTCTATTAAAACTCATTTTAAATTTATTAAGTATTCATTTTATTATTTATTAAAAAAAATATTAGAAGTTAATATTAAAACAAATATTTCAAATTGTTCATTTATCTACTTCTGACGCATCCATAACACATTTAGGCATATACTTGTGCGAGTGTTACAAATAAAAAAAATGAAACATTTACTCCCAAAATTAACTTATTAGAAAACTAAATATTTATCTTCAACATGTTACATATTTTTTTGAATAAAGGATAAAATGTGTATTTTGTAAAATTTAAATGAGTTTTAAGTTTTAACAAAAAAAGTCAATATATTAGGTAATTTGTGAGTTCTTAAAACTTATAAGAATAAATACATGATATTTTAAATTTAGTAAAGTAAATATGTAGTTTTGAAGCTTTTGAGAAGTACATATGAAATTGTCCCGAATATATATAGCCCATTATGCCTGATGATGATGAATAATTAATCTATAAAATACGGACCAATTTCAGGGCAATCCGAAAAAAGTCAAAATTATTTTGCTAGTTCAATATTGTTTTGATCTAATTAAGTTTGAAGTTGTTTTGTGATGTTAAGTGATTTCTTTTTTTATGTTACCGAAGCAAGTTCATATGAATTCATAATGGCTGATGTCAGGCCTTAGCGTATCAGTAAGTTCATGCCAAACTGACCTGACCCAAAGAATATATTCATCTGATCTGAAAAATAAAACTGAATTAAATCTAATATGGATGGATCAATCCGGGATGACTCAAAATCCAAAATCAATGGAAAACCCACGTATAATTGAAGTTAATTACACATGTATGAGGAAAATTAAAACTTGAAATTCATATTAGAAATAGCAGTTCAATTGGAATGAACTCAGGGGTTGACAGGAGACCTAAATAAATGGCATCACAGATACTTTAAATATAGAATCAGCTTCTAATTCAAATCCCAATAATGATAAAAATTTATTAATTAGATAACTCCAACTCGATCGATCAACAAGTATACCTAACACCGTTGACTAGCTATCTCCCATTGTATTTCTATACGTGATATAAGCAATTAAAGCAACTTATTATATTTTTAATTAAGTAATGAAGATCTCATACCATATTATTGTTTTTTCCATGAGAATTCATAACATTGAGTTGCTATATATAACAAATTACCAGGTAAAAATAGTAAGAGAGTAGTATTTGCTTCACGTAACGCATCAGCTGTATGGAGCGCTTGTTCGACTCTCTCTCCATTATCTGTGCGCTTATTATGAAAAAACGTATCTATAATTTTTAACGATTTGATTTGAGACGTTTGATTGGTTGGCAAAATTATTTTATAATTAAATCAAGTTGTTAGTTTTCTCTTCTCTGATACTCTGTCTCTCCCTTCTTTTTTGTATGTGGCTCCACCTAATAAGTTTTCTAGTTTTTCCTTCTATGAGGATTGAGGACAAATGAAATTCAATCCTCCAAAGTGAAGAGAAAAAAAGTTGATTTTTGGAGTGTTTCTTTCTGTGAAGGTACATGCATGGGCTAGCTATAGTTCTGAGCAGTGTTTTTTTAATCAAGTATGGTTAACCATTATTTAATTAGTAACAGTGAATTAATGCGTTTTTGATGTGTCGATCTGTACATTTTAGCTGCCTTGATTTTCTTCTTTAGGCTTATACTGCAATGACTTCAGGTGGGAGAACTTCTTTTCTACTGTTATTCTGGTACAGAAAAGTACAATTCTACTTTGTTATTTGAATCATCATATTTTATTTATTTTTAAAAAGCTTGAAATTCATATAAGAAAATTAGAAAACCCTCCTAAATAGTGTTTTGACGGCCCAAATCAGAAATATTTTGAATCACTTTACAGCCCAAATATGAAAACTGTTTATTTTTCCTACGTTTAGGCCCATATATAGACTAGTTAATAATCATAATCAGGATGGGCTTGAGGCCCAATTGTTCTATGGAAAGCTAAGAGGCCTCAACAAAGTACATTTTAGAAGAGAAGATGCCCCAGGTTTTGTAATTTAAAATTCTCACACTGAGCCTGGAATTTCGTGTAATTGTAATATACTAATGTAGCGATGAACAGGAGTTCAAAGGAACTTGGGTACAGCAACTGATTAGATTTTTTTTATTTATAGAAATTAATATAAAATATCTAAGACATTAGAATGAATGATTTAAGTTTTAGATGTCATAGACGGAACAATAAATAAGTTTGGGCTCTATTTTATGGAGTTGAATTTTTTTTTCGGATTCATTAAATTCAAAACACATTGCTTGACTTAGCAAACATTGAAGCTGAAAAAAAAAAAGAGTTGTATCCATTATGTTACGCAGTGGAGCCATGTTGAAAGAATGGAGTTAATTGACAGCATTATTTCTCAAATTTTTATATTTAGACACTATAATCTATACAAATTAGAGTAAAATATTACTTAAGAGTAAAATTGACTCTTATTCTATACAAATTAGACACTATATTCTATACAAATTAGAGTAAAATTGAATATTGTATGCGCATGAAAAAATTTATATGATTGACTCGTATTTATATTTGATTCTCATAATTTGAAAGTTTAGTTCCGCCATTCATTGTTTGGAGCCGAATATTTATACGGTTATATCTATGCACAAAATTTTGGATCAATCATTCTTGTATCTTGTATCTTGTATCTTGTATCTTGTATCATTTCATATTAATTTCTGTAAATGGAAAATTCTGACAACTACATATTAATTTTGGATCGAGCAGTTAAGAAAGTCATCTCTTCGTCCTCAGTATATAATTTAAATTCATTCATAACATGGTTTTTGTTGTCAGAATCAGGATATGATATGATATGATATTGAAGCTGGCACATGGTTTGGTGATTCTCTGCCAAGTAGCGTGCCACTACCAAATGGCAAATTCTTACAAAGAATTTGTTATTTTGTATAGGAGTCTGTGTGCTAATTAATTAATAGTCAATTTATTCGTCAGATTCACTGTCTCTCTAGTGGATGCTCTTACGGTCTTACCTTCTTGGGTCAATAGTCTGAATTACACACAAATGTCGGTTTTATTTATTTATTTTTCTATTCTGTTATCCAGTTTGAATCTTCCTCAAAATGATTGTTTGCGTCGGTTTCTAACTAAAACAAAAAAAAAAAACTAAACTATTTTGGTGTAGTTTGATTATGGCAATTTGATAAGAATAAATAACAAGTCAATTGAAAATTAAACTATTTTGTTCACATAACATTGAGTTAAGAGCATTGGCCATTTGGGCGTGTTCTTACACATATCTAGCCTTTGAAAATATTAAGGATTTTTTTTTTTGCAAGAAAAACCTTTTCGTAATAATATATTAAAATTATTAACTAAAACAACATTTCAGATCGTCGATTTTGTACCCTCTTTTTTTTTTTTTTTTTGAAAACTCAGCAGAGGCTACTGAGATAATATATAAACTTGATTACAACAACAATTCCTAAGTTATTACATCAAATGAAATTAAGTAATCGGCCTACAAACCTCTGCCACTTGAAAAGCTCCTATTTTACCACAGTACAAGCCCTACGAGGCTCTACACGCCACCTTCCATGTTGGGAGCTTGGAAGATTGGAATATCACCTCATTCCGTTGACGCCACAAAGATCAAAGCACCGCCATGAACCCCGTAATCCACTTGCGTAAATAAGATTTGTTGATTTGTAGAACTACCTTAAGTTTATTTGTGTTGATAGAATAACTATGGATCCATCACATTAAAGAAGTGTTGATTTGTGTTAATCAAATAACTAAACTCGGTCAAAATATATTAAGATATTGATTGTTGAAAAACTTATTCATCGTTGGATCCATCAAATAAACTTTTGTTTGACTTTGTGAAATAATATATACCATAATTACTCCGTAGTTGAGGTATATATTATTTCACAAAGTCAGACAAAAGATTATTTGATGGATCCAAGGATGAATAAGCTTTTGAACTATTAATATCTTAATACAACAAAGTCAGAAGTATATTATAATTGCAGCTTTTATAACCATGCCCCATCAATTCTACTTACTCGTAGGGTTTTTATTTATGCAATTAATTTACTCCGAATCCTTGAATATATGTTGAATTAAGATACATACATAATTATTTAGTTACAACTGTATACATGCTACTATATAAATAAACTCTCATAAAGAGGTTCTAATTATTTCTTTTAGACAACTATCATACAGTTTTCAAATTCAAATACACACTTATTTAGGACTAATGCATATGTATAATTTATAAACGCTCATTAAAAGTCAAATATTAATTATTTTGGGCAGCTGCCACATTAGTTTGGTAGCACCTATTCAAGTTCCTAATTGTTACAATATGTATACATATTATTAAGATCAAGATACAGAATTTATTTAACAGTTGGAGAAGGATTGATGTTTTTTTTTTCTTCTCATTAATTTTTTGATTGTCAAAAGATACATGAAGATAACCTGGAGATAAATTTAAAAAATCAAAAGTTAAGTACATTTATAATCCTAATATTTATGCAACCATATGTTAGGAAATTGTGAAGAATCTAGTACCAACATCTTTTATTTTTTAGTATACATTAAGGAAGGGCTAACATGCCGCTAATTATCAGATTCCAGATTCCGCTAATTAAATTTTTTTTTAGACAACTATCACGCAATTTCAAACTGCCAATCTTCTATTTTAATTGAAGATATACATATGATTTAATTACACAGCTGTTAAAACTAAAGCACTCTTATAATCTTTGTAATTCACATATTAATCATTTTGGACAGCTACCACATTAGTTTGGTAGCTGTTGACACCTATTCAAGGTCCTAATTTTGACAATATTTATACATATTATTAAGATCAAGATACAAAATTTATTTAACAGTTGGAGAAGGATTGATGGGTGTTTTTTTTTTTTCATTTTTGGATGTTTTGTCAAAGATACATGTAGGGGTGCTCATTGGGTCTGGTTTAATCAGTTTTGGACCGAACCGAATTAGATCGGTTTAAACGGTTCAGTTATTTCGGTTTAATGGTTCGGTTCGGTTCGGTTCGGTTCGGTTCGGTTTGCTTTTTAAAACTGAATTATAACTTCGGTTCGGTTTGGTTTGAAATTTTCAAAACCGAAATAACCGAACCGACCGAACTTTTATATATTATGAATTTGGTTCGGACCGCTCCGGTTTATTTCTTAATCAATTGCTTTGAATACTTCGGTGTATTTCTTAATATCCCAATTTATTTCTTAATACTCCAATTTATTTCTTAATATACTTTGGTTTATTGCAAAACAATTGCTTTAAATTAAAAATTTGATATATTTCGGTTTGAACTGAACAAACCGAAATAAAACTTTGGTTCGGTTTGGTTCGGTTCTATTTTTGAAACCGAATTAAAATTTTGGTTTGCCTAGTTCGATTCGGTTTGAACCGAACCGAACCGATGAACACCCCTAGATACATGGAGATAAACTGGAGATAAATAAAAAGATGAAAAATTAAAATACCTTTATAATCCTATAGTTATATAACCATGGATATGTGGCCTCCTCATGCTTGTATTTTATGTTATGAAAATGTGAAAAAGTCTACGGACGTTTACTTATTTTTTAGTAGAAATTAAGGAAGGGCTAACATGCCGCTAATTATCAGATTACAGTTCCCCCATTTCAAAGATTAATTTGATAAAAAAAAATAATAATAAACGCTGGATTGGAGATTTGGAGTCTAATAAGACACTAATTAATCTGCCTTCTAGAAGCAGAAGTCGGGATAACTGGGAAATAAATCTTCTGTTATTCCAAAGGAATAACATTCCAATTCCAACCGATCAAATTTTTTGATGTACAAATCTCGACGAAGAAATTATGTCATGTGCAAATCTCAACGATTAAGTCCATCGCTCCATACCTGGCTGGACCAAATCAATGGTTAATTAAGTCCTTTTTTATTTTTGGAAAAAAAAAATTGTTTTCTAACAAAATAGGTTTTCAATTTCTAAAAATAAAATAGTGCATGTAGCCTTGAACTTTTCCCAATATAGAGCCATCAAGCATTAATGTTTCTCACTTATTGAGCGTAGATCGAATTAATATATCAAATAGACAAATTAATATCCATCAAAACAGTTGCATTATTCCAAAATTACACGTAGAGTTGCATTATAACACATCTATGTGCCTTCTCTCTCCAGATTCGATATAGATAATAGAGTAATAGTAATAGATAGACCCTCCGATCGATATTATTCCAAACATTGAAAAAGAATCCAAATATTTCTAGGAAGAGCTCATTATGGGTGGGTTTGGATGAATCAATAATAGTGCAAGGATAGTAGCTATTTCAATATTTTGTAGAATTAGTAGAATAGTGAACAATTCTACAAAAAAACAAACAAAGAATAGTGGTTATTCGCTAATTCAAACACACCCAAAAGTAGATTAGTAGCTCGGAATAGTACTAATCCAGAATAGTACTATTCTTCACCCACCCAAACGCACCCATATAATTAATTCAATTTTATCAATTTCATTATTTTATTTCGCTGGAATAAATAATAAAAATAAAGCCTGTGCCAAACAAATATCCATACCTAGGTGTAATTAAAGCAAGTAATATATATAATATATCTATAGACTAAATCTATGCTAGATTATAAATTTATAATTAAATTAAAAAAATTATAATTCAACCAAGAACTGGAGATGTCCATTGCGTTGAGATAATTTGATGGTCTGATCAATGTTTAATGTCAAAAGGTTATCCATCAACTACGGCTGTGATTAGATCTCTTAAAAAGCAACGACTCAGATCTCTTCCGAACGGTACTTTCTTTCTTCTCCAGTATTTCTCCAGAAAATTTGGCATTTGATCATTTGCATGCTTTCACGTGAGTTTGATTAATTTGCATCAGAAATTAACTTCCTTTTTTTTCTGAACATTTTTCATATTTATGCTTGTAATCTTCCTTCGGACAATATTCTTAGGTGACAATTAATTTGGTTAAAAAAATGATGTTGCTTACAAGTTAGCTCACTTTCAAATGTGAAGTCTAATTTTTGAACTATGAAGAACAAACACACATGGATTAATCAAATCATATACAATTTTTCTGTAGAGAATAGAGATAAATTTTACATTTTACTCTAAATTTCATTGAAATCATACAAAAATGGATGTCAATTGATCCCAATCCTTCTTCTTAACTCCGCCTCTACTCACCTCCATTAACATCTAATATGAAAATTTTACTGGTTAATGAACAATATATAACTGGGTACACCACATTTATCAAGCATCGTATCAAAAAATTATTTTGAGCAAAACTATATGCCTTCTCATCATTGTTGATTTTTTTTTCTTTATTAATTTATGTTTTAGTTAGATTGGCTTACAGATTGACTCTGAATTAATTAGTATTAAAAAATTTGCTGCAGGTTAGCATTGATGTTTTCTTTGCCTTTGGATTTTTCTGCTTACAATTAATGAATCGTATCTTTTTTTATCCGACTTCTTATTTTATCGTTATCCGTAAAACAACAATTCATGTTTAAAAAAAAGTATATATCCATATAAACTTTAATATTTGCAAAATATAAATAATACTATTACCTCTTCTTGTAAAATAAAACTACATAATACTTATTTATGTAGTGTTCTCAATCTCAATTTTCTTATTTCGAATCTGTTTATCATGTGGTTTTTAAAATAGGCATTCCATCAAATTGGACGTGTTTTTAACTAGTTTTATCAAAAGAGTGCACTGAAAAAAAAAAAATGAACATTGACGTGAGAAATAAGTATGCTCGAGTCAAAGGGAAAAAAAACTCTTGGTTGTTATTCTTCTGTTTGAAAAAAAAAAAAAAAACACTTCACAGTCGACACATATACATATACTAGGAAATTATATTATATTGTGTAATTTACAAGGTAAGGTAATTTATTGACCTGTATTTAGGTACGTCGGTGATGGAAATACGGAGAGACCGTAACTGTCTCAACAAAACAAAAAACACTCAACGGCGAATAGTTAATTAATCAAGTAATGAATTCAACGGAAGAAAAAAAAAATTATAGAAAAATTCAAACTTTGAGAGCCGTGTATGAAAATTCATCACATGCTTAAATTTTACAAGTACATGGATCAATTGAGGGCCACATGGAAAATTAGAAAGTCAGATTCTGAGTTGGGGGCTCCCCTTGATGGTGAGGGTGAGTTGGCAAATTGGCCTAGGAAATTAAGGAAAGTATTGCTACGTCGCTAATAATCACAGATTCATTCATTCATGTGTTGCACATTTTATAATTTAGAATTTAGATCCAATCACCAGCTCAGCAACCAGATTCTCTGTGCCCGCTACATATTATCTATATGGATTCAACTCCTCTCCAATACTCTAGTCTGTAGAGGATGGGCCTCATTTTACGGTTTGAGATTAAATCTCCCCGCTTTGGGATTCCGCCAGTATTATTGGGCTTTGAGATTCGCACCAAGTTAAAAAATAATGGTCTGGATTAACTAATTGTAAAAGATTCTCTTCTGCAATATTGGAGAGGAGTTGAACTTATATATAAGTTCATTTTTAATAGCGCACTTTAGTTTGTACTACGGATCTTATCCATATTTTCATTTTTACAATCTAAACAGTTGATCTGATTCCAAACATTATTCTTGATCTTTATATAAAAAAATACTTGGAAATCAAATTTATATATTTTTTTAAATTTATTTACTATATTTTTAGATTAGTACAAATTTACTGTTTTCAAATGGTCTAGATAAAGTATTTTGTACCAATTTAAAAAATAATAGTAAAAAAATTTAAAAAAATATAAAATTTGACATCCAAACATATCTTTATACAGTAATCATATTGAGCGGAACGAGTCGACTATTTTAACTTAAAAAATAATAATATACATCTATAGTACGGACCAAAATCCCTATATTTATCACTCTTATCATATTATTTGGCGGGTCACTGCCGAATTTATTATGCATTGAATATCTTAGCAAAATGCTGACCACCAAACTTGACAAAATTTTCTGTGGGCATTGTGGAATTAATAAATAAATGCACCGGGATAACCAATACGATTAAAATTTTTTATGAAAATCGAAATATTGACATCGGATCATGATTTGAGCATTTTTCCCCCTTTCTTCTTGTTGGTGTTTTTCATTTTCTTTAATCATAATAAAGTAAAACAGGATCCGTAAAATCTAGTATATATTATATTTGTTTTTGTTGATTTAAGATCAGCTAGTATATCGATTTCACGTAGTAGAGCAAGAATCTTGTTTGCATTTGTTTACATAATTTAATTTTGAAATATTCTATGACAACTATTTTTGTTTAATTATAAAAAAGTTGTATAATTTTAAAATTGATTGACTTACGTTAAAAAAAGTATTTATTAAAGGTCATTGAGAGATTGATTTGCAGTGTCGACATGTTTCGTCTTATTTTAAAATGTTTAATTAAGTTAAGTCTTCTCTTTCATAAGGATCGTTAATTTTTGTCAGATGTATGTGGTTTAAATTTTAATTGTCATCACTATTTTCTCCACGACCCCATTATTCTTAAAAAAAATAATAGTTAAAAAAAATAAAAAATGATATTATTTAAAAATTGTATTGACTACATTAAAAATGTTTATTTAAATGGTATTCATAGATTGGTTTGCGGTGTTTACATTTTTCCTTATTTTTTCAAAGTATATATATAACTGGAATCTTCTCTTTGATAGAGATCGTTAAATTTTGTCAAATTTATGTTGTTTAATTGTCATCGCTTTTTGTTAGTATGTACTATCACATAATTTTTATAACTTTAATATTTCCAAAAAAAATCATTAGATGTAATAGAATCTAAAACTCAACTATCGAAATAAAATCATTAAATATAATATATATTAATTATTTTACGTACACATGAAATTACGATATTTCGACTTTGTTTTAATATGTATCAAGGGCTTATAAAATCTACTAATTAGGAAAATTAACAAATGTTTTATTTTTTAAGTTCTTGATTTCCATAATGTTAAGTTGAATGCTACATATTTTTTGAAAGTAAAGTAATTCAGATCATATCAATTAGTTTTGTTTTCTTATGAGTTGTAGAATTTTTGTTATCAAGAATTAAAAAAAAGGAGGTAATTTTTTGTTGCTATTTTTCATTTTACTATTTTCATATTCGAGTTTTTGGTCATGAAGTAGATTTGTTTCAACTGTTTGAAGTTGATTTAATAGATTTTTGGGTTAAACTCACGGACTATCTTGGAAAGCTTAACTACACGCTAGCATCACTTTAATTATTACTAAAAGCTAGTATTTATTTTTTTCCGAAAGTTGGCCAAGAACTCAATATAACATAATATTAACGACAGTTAAAAATAATTTAATTGTAAAATCTAACATCTGAAGTATGATCTGAATCTATGCATATCATAAGTATATAAATGGTAAAACTTTAATGCAAGTTTTACCATTTACTAAATGAGTTAAAGTTTGTAATTAATGGTTCATCTCTAACAACTTATGATGCAATATCAAATGAAATCCAAATAATATGAAATTTTAATAGGATCAATTAAATTGATAAGGCTAAAGGCTAACAATATTTCCATAATTTTTCAATTTTATTTATTTAATTTTAAAAATGTTATTAAGTGTAGATTTTTAATTGATATTGTACAGTCAATGTGTTTTAAGTAAAAATTCATGGTAACCACCTGAAATTCAGTTGCCTAATTAAGATAAAAAAAATTATTCAAGGGAAGAAAAAAAAATAGTAATAAGAGCAAAGTGACATGTAATAGACAAAAAAAATTATTTGAAAGGGGTTTCATTCCCTTTCAAAAAAAATAAAAAAAAAGGAGGAAAAAGGATAAATATGTCAAAGCTGTCTCGAGCTTGTAATATTTTTTGTTGAATATCTAAATCCAATGTGGTAAAAGTTAAAGCTATGTGCTTACGCTTATTAGACACCAAACCAAACGAGATAAAAGATACAAGTAGGGTTAGACCTTGTGCGGCCCCAAAACCTAGCAGTTTGTGTTAATTTAATTATTTCAACCAATGCAATTTTAAAATTTAAATTTAACAAAGGTAGACAATACGACACCTAATACGATGCGTTGCCAGTGATTATTTTATTCGTCGGCAGGTTTTTTTTCCACATATCCCCTTTGATTAGTTATATACCTTTTATTTATACCACATATCTTAGTCAAATAAATGCATGTGGAACTTGGAATTTTAACAAACAATGCATTTATAGAATAATGACCAGTAACCTTCAAGGACGGTTGACAAAAAAAAACTATTGTGTTACTCTTTTTTTATGCAAATTCACCATGATAAAATTGAAATTGAAAATTTATTTTAAGCAACTTAAATTAATATTTACTCAAATCACATAAATAAATAATAAAAAAACCTACATTTAATCTAGATAACAAAAAAAGAAAAAAGAAAAATTCAAAGTTGTATGCAAGAAATCAGTTTTGACAAGGGTAGGAATACAAATACTAGTACAGAGTAGAGTTGAATTAAATGAAGTTGGGAGGTGGTATATGCAAAGAGAAACAGTGTAGTTTATTTGTCCAAGGCGAGGTCAAACATAGACCCAAAATGATACCAATAAATGGCAATGGCACAGTGCATCAATCTCAAAGGCAAACTGAAAGGATGAGAGAAAGAATTAAAGAATTGAAGGAAATCACAGACGAGAACGGAGAACCAACCCAAATGGTGGGCCCCACCCCCACCCCCACGCCCCATAATTTATAATTTATAATCTAAATTCTAAAACGCTTTGTCAACCCTTCGGAGCTTCCACTCTCCTACTCCTCCTTTCTGGGAGATGCTTTGTGGCATCTTTTCTGTTTATTGTTTTCTATCTACATTAGTTTTTATATGCTCTGTATATGCAACTCTTCCTTCATTAGTGTATTTTCAAAATACTAGAAATCTACTATGAAATCAGGTTCATTTTTAGTCAACAACTATATATATTAAATTGGTGATTACAACTGGCGAGTCAAGTTGTAATTTTTTTTACCTTCGGTTCAATATTTTCATGTGTAGTTATTAGTTAACATTAATTACATCAAGACTCAAAATTTGAAATTACATTTCATATAAAATAGCTCAACTTGGCAATCTGTGTTAATAATTAAACTAGCTACTTGAAGATTTAAAAATAATTATTCTTACGTAATTGCAAAACTTGATTCATATTTAAATTTTAACCTACAATTAAGTTTTTCCTAAGCAAGTAACCTACCACAAAGAAAACTACAAGGAGCAGCACCACAAAATCACACTAACCCTTCCCCACTCCTCTACATGATATACAACCAAAGATTTTCAATATTAAAAAAATTAGCTTTAATTAATAAAAAATAATTGTAGTCTAAGAGAAGGCTTTGACCTCTCTTGCTATCGGCTCTCTCTTCCGCGTAGACTTTGAAAATTTGCTCTTCAAATCTCCACCTCCTATAAAACACTTCTAGTTCTCAGATCCATTTTTCAACTCCAATACAATTCAAATCAATCTCAATCTCAATCTCTCCTTACACAAAAACCTAACTAGTGTTTTACTTATCTCATTTTACACAAATGGAACAGCAGCAAGTAGAGATACCTACCTATTTTCTCTGCCCCATTTCTCTTCAACTCATGCAAGATCCGGTAGCTCTCATTACCGGCATCACCTACGATCGATCGAGCATTGAAAAATGGATCGAAACTAACAAGCCTAACACGTGTCCCGTGACACGTCAGCCTCTGATAGACTTAATACTAACTCCAAACCACACGCTCCGCCGCCTCATCCAATCGTGGTGTGCTGCTAACACCGTTCATGGTTATGAACCGCCACCTACACCGAAACCACCTGTCGATCTGATCCATCTGGCCCGCCTCTTGGCTTCAGCGCAGAAGCCGGTAACACGTGTTGAGTCGTTAAGAGAGATAAAAAATATAGTTTCAGAGAGTGACACGAATCGCCGGAATGTGGTATCCACACCTGGGATGGTTGTCTTCTTGGCCTCTTTAGTTACAGAGCAAAACTTGCTGAACGATGTGCTCTCTATCCTGTGCTCTCTTCAACTCTCAGAAGAAAATATCATTGAAGTAATTGAAAAATACAGCGACATAATGGATTCTTTGGCAGTGGTTTTACAAAAATCAGATAACCACATCCGATCACATGCGGTGCAATTTCTCAGATCGATCACGGAACATGTTTCGCCGAGTAGAATTGTGAATGTGCAACAGGAGCTGTTCAAGGAGTTGGTTAATGCAGTACGTGACCAAGTCATGACAAAAAGTTCCTTGTATGTGCTAGCGGGTTTATGCCCGTATGGACGGAATCGGATCAAGGCGGTACGTGCCGGTGCTGTACCTGTATTGATCGAAATGTTGTTAGATGAGCCTGAGAGGCGCATTTGCGAATTGGCTTTGGTGGTTTTAGATCGGCTGTGCGGCTGTGCTGAAGGTAGGGCTGAGGTGGCAGGTCATGCAGCCGGCATTGCAATCGTGGCAAGGAAAATTGTTAGAGTTTCACATTTGGCAAGTGAACGGGCAGTCAGGATTCTATGGTTGGTGGCACGACACGTGGCAACACCGGCAGTTTTGCACGAGATGATGCAAGTAGGAGCAGTTGGCAAGCTTTGTTTGGTTTTGCAATCAGAGGATTGCGGAGCAAAGGCAAAGGAGAAATCAATGGAGATACTCAAATTGCACCGTAATATCTGGAGAAATAACTCTTGTTTGTTGCCTGAGTTCTCAAGTTTGTATCCCTCTTGTTGATTGCCATCTGAGAATTCATTTTTTCTCTATTTTATTTTTTTTGGTTAAAATTTAGTTTTCGGCACAGATGTTAATTGATAGAGTTCCGGAATTTTTATTTGGGATGAATTTTGTAATTGATTCTCGATTCAATTGGGCATGGATTTATGCCCTGGAATGAAAAAAAGGTGAACAATTTCACTTACAAATTGAGAGTTTGTTAATTATTAGGCCCTTTTATCTTTCCGGTCTGTTTGCACACCATGAGAAAAAGGAATCAATCGGGCATATACTGACAGATAGGCTAAAGGCAACAAACAAAGAATGAAAGAAGATTCAAATAACCACTGTTGTATAATTTTAGTGAAATAAGATCTATAGCCCAAAATGTAAGAAATATCAGTTGTAATCTTGAAGGTACGTTTAATTAAATCGGTACAACATGGGCCTTACCAAACGTAACGTTGCGTAAATGTGTTTTTTTTTTAAGTCAAAGAATTATACATTTTGAAATGGGTTCAGATTATTTTTTTTAGGAAGGATGATACTTTTTTCCAAACAAAAATTAGATTGAGAAAAATAATTAAAAAGTCACTAGCACCTCCAATCAAGTTTAGGTCCATATTAAAGTACTTGATATAGAGATGATAATTTATGCAAATAATCTGCAGAGCTTGATTATTGTCTGAAAGAAAAACAAACGAGAGGTCTTGTTTAGAACAGAATTGATTATCTTGTTTTTAGGATTTTTCATATGTTCTTTAGAGGTATCTGATCCCATTATTGTGAAAATTCCAATAACCATCAAATTTTTGTGGTTCTCTGCAAGGGCATAAATAGGTGCAAAATTTCCTATAAAATTTGGAAATCGAAAAAAAAAATATTAAGCAAATTTTATACTAGGCCCATAATTATAACATCACAAATTTCCTAATCTAACCCCTTAAACTATAACCACTCTTACATCTCTTGGCACCAACTCCTAAGATCCAACAAGAAGCTAGCTAGGGTTAGAAAACAAACAAATTAACTTACAACACATCAAAGATTTTAGAAAAGAAACCCACCACCAGCAGCCCCTAATTTACAACCTCACTCCAAGGTTAGCACTGAAGACCGTAAGTACAATAAGGCAAAGAAAAGGTTTTCTCTTGAATAAATCAGAGAAGGCCAGTAGCAGGAATAGATGGGTAGAATCCATTGTGAGGTAAAGTGATATTGTTATCAGCTGCAGTTGGTAGGAGATTGGTACCTGCATTTGGTTCCAATAGGTGGACTAAAGAGAGAAATATCTCCATTCTCGTCACATCCTTATTTGCCTGTGTTATGCAAACAAAATAATTATATTATACAGTAAGATCAATCTATGGTCCAAGATGGTGCACAAATATTTGTATGTAACAAAAGAAGTACCTCAACTGCAAAGCGGGCCCAAACTTTATCTTTGCGAACCTCCATTACACCCTTCAAAATTGTCAGCCCAAGCCCTCTTATCTGATCTGCTATCTCTAAAAATATACCCCTTTCCTTACATAACATCTGTACAGATAAAACCCAAAATAAATAAATAAGTTCAACAGATCTGAAAGGGGGAGCTGAGATCTTCTAATAATTTCTCATATAGATAATATACCTCAACGAGCATCTGGCGAGGGGAGCTTAGATCTTCTACAATTATGGGACAAGTCATCGACTGTGTGCCAACTTCAAATGCCCATGTCGCACCCCCTTCATAATTATCCTTAAGCAAAAGCCCTCCTTCCTTGCTACTTATCTGCATTAAATGCAACTATATATTGATTAATTTCCACAAATAAAGAAAAAAAAATACCCATCAGATTTTATTACCGTGCTATTTTAGGAACAGGTTGGTGCCCATGAACTCAAATAAATAAATACACAATATCCACATTTGGTATATGGTCATTAATGCACAGTGATGTAGTTGGCATTTCTTTTCAAACTAGTAATTATTTCAAAATTTTAAGAAACATTGCCACTACAAATGACTGACATAAGCAAGAGATCTTTGTTGCTCATATGGCCACTTCAATACAATAAGGATAACTTCATAAAAATGGTGGCAATAAAGTTTTAAGTACCTTCGGTTCACCAGCTTCTTTCAACTTATCAGCATGCTTAGCGACACTTTGCAAGAAAAGCATATGCTTTATAGTCTTCTCCAACAAAGCATCTATGCTACACTGCTCATATGATACCAGAAACAAAAACCAGTGTCAACAATCTGAAGTTTAAAATATACCAAACTTTGTTTCTGCAGGGGCCATTCTGAATTTCCAATATGAAATGGAAGTAACAAGTTATACCTTTTCCCCATTAGGGACAATTTCACGAAGCTCCTTTATGCGGTCTTGAATTAGTTGCCTGTCTTTGGGCCGGGGTCGTGGGTTCTCACCAGGCCGGGGTCTCTTCCGGCCTGCTTTACCCATTTCATCTCCTCTCTTACTATCAGGCCCAATAACACCACCACTGTTTTCAATCCAAAGACTAACTTGCGATTTGTAATCCAAGTTTTTATTGTCACTACTCTCACACCTTTCGCTCTTAACAGAACTCGATTCAGGCATTGATTTAACTTTCATGGTAGAACAATCGAACCCAACAGAACCATATGAACAGGTTGGCCCATTAAAAGATGAACCACCCCTGTTTGAATTTACCACTATGCCCTTTCCACGTGCATTCAAATTTGAAACAATTGCATCTAATAGCTGGTCTGGGTCAGTTTCTGACAATAACCCACCAAAGGATACATCCTCTTCATTTGAGTTACTGATAGTGGGACCCGCACCATTGTCAGGTAAACCTGCAGACATGGCCTCTCTGGTTGAATAAATGGCATCTGATCTGCCATGAGAACCCCTTGTTCTATGCTCAAGACCCAATATGTCAAAGAGGTCACTCCCTTCGTTCTTCAAAGGGGTACACAGTAGATCCTCTTGCTTTAAATTTTCATTGATCGACATTCCGCGAAATTTTTCATTGACAGATTTGGATTTGAAATCACCAGAACTTGGAAAGAGCAGTTGTTCCTCTATCTGCTTCAAGTTCGTATAGAACAAATCTGAATTCAAAGTTGAGTTTGTATCTGGTTGTAATGGCAATTCACCACCCAGCATCTGATTGGGTTGGGTTCCATGAGGTAAGAATCTTCCACATTCATCTAAAATCGTACTACATCCCAATTGTGAGGCAAACATGCACCTTATTTGTCTTATAAAATCAATATCCTCCATAACCTACAAATAGTGATCATCATTACTTAAAAAGGATCCTCATTTTCAAGGATACGCATTCATGAACTGTTTTATATTTGAATTGAATAAAAGGAAAGTGAGATTGTACCATATTTGATGAACCTAGCTGAATGACACCATGTGGAAGCACAGGAATAACGGCAACAGTCTGCTACCACAATAAACAGTCCTTAGATCTACAAGAATAAAAAGAAGATCCCTGAATATAATCTATTACAAAATCAGAACAAATTGCCAACCTGTACTCCAGCCCAAAACTGTTGTTTCATCTCTGATAATGCCTGAAATACAAACAATTGGTGGCAGTTTGTCAATTAATACAACTAGAAGCAGAAGCACAGAACAGCAAGGAGTTGTGCAATTGGTGCTATGCCATGATTCACACAGTACATGAATACTGATGCACTTCAAATAGCTCAAAATAGTGAAATGCATGTTTTGCAAAGCATCATAGCAGAGCTATAATGGAAGTTAACTTTTATATGAAGGGATAAAAAAGGAATGAACTCAATATCCATTTATACATACCAACTTGGAAAAGGAAATATTGTACTAACCTTAGAAATTGATACATAATCATTAAGGTTATCCTGAAGAACCCACAGATGATTCCCGGTTAAAGCCGCATGTCCAATTATCCTACAAAGGGTCTACTAATTTAGAACATAACACCACAAACATACAAAACTTGACTAGTACAAGAGTTAAGATGACAGAATTAAACCACAGTGAAGCATACCCTTCGCCAAGGACATGGACCTGGTGCACCATTAACTTATAGACCAGGGTATTGAGTCTGTCATCTGTCCGAGCCACAACCATCTCAGTTGAGTGGCCTTCCCGTGAATTTCGTTGTGCCACCTTTTCCTTCAATAGTAAATCCATTGCCTCAAAACCCGAAATGGCCGGTACACCTGCTACTCTTTCACAATATCCTTCTCCCCATACCAATTGCCTAAAATTCAGAAGTATTCCATGAAACTTAAAGACGAACATGATCAAACTGGGAAGAAAAGGTTATAGTCAAAATACATTGACAGCTTCCCAATTGACACTGACATTTGGTGTAAAATAGTTAATTCAAGCAAACCCTAAATGTGTAAACTTCAAAAGAATAATCTTTGAGTTTAAATAGAGATAGCAGCAATTATGACACTACCAAAGATTCCATTAATTGTATCTAGCTTTTCATGCAGTTTCAAGCAATAAAGGTACTTTATTCCAAAATTATCAGTATGGATTTGGAAAATTGGTACCAAACAAAAAAATAACAAGAACCAGAATCCTAAGAAGAATCTGAATCCAAAGCTGTATTGCAAAAATTGAATAGAATACCTTTTTTAAAACTAAGTTACTGCTAATACCCACTAAAAGGAATTCAAGAGCTGGAAGGAATCAAGAACAGGACCTTCCACTAGGTTTCCAAAAGGAATAAAGCAACTATCGTTGCTGCAAGTGTAGGATTCTCATGAAATTTACAACGAATAAAAGAATATTGATAACATATTCCTTCAAGTTAGCAAATATAGAATAAGTGAACTGCATAATTAGATTGAAGGTTCCAAATTCGAAGCTTACATTTGGTACAAAAACTCAAATCCAAGTTAAGCCGGACTGGTAGAACCCATTAGACTGCCTTAAGTTACTCACTTGTGATTTGCCATTAATGAACTAGAAAGAAACAAAGAAGAAAACTTTAAATAGGTACAGAGAGGAACAAAGTAATAAATGCCATTAATGCAGCAAGCAAAAGCCAAGCCCGAACAAACCGTAACTATCAGTACCTTTTCTCAGAAAATCACACTGTATCAAAAGGTATCGAATATATACCCTTAATAAATCCACCAGTATCCACTTCCACTAACAAAAAAAAATCTCAAAAATATCATCACATAAAAAAATGGTCGTCAGAGACACTTACATTTGGTGGTTAATGCCACGGATCGCTTTCCAAAAAACAGCATAACTCCAGCCGATCTCTACACATACTCGCCGGAGCGATTCTCTAAGCTCGCTCCCCATTAATTTTGGTTTCGGGCTTGGATATAGGGTTTAATCTTTCTAGAAGAGGTGAACTGAGATTTCGGAGTACAATTTATCAGCTCTACTGTAGTCTGTAGAGTACAGTGCGGAGACTTCTCGAGAGAGAGTACGGTTTAAGGAGTCGGGTTTTAGCGCCGCCGTACTCCGACGCTGCATCAAGGGAAGGTCGCAGTCGCAGAGGAGAGAGAGGAAGTGAGAGAAAGTAGTTTAGGAGCGGGTAGAGAGAGAGAAGGGCTTCTCTCGGAATAGTGCTGTCATCATCGTTCGCTTGACAGGGGTAAAATGGGGATATAGAAGGTATGTGAGAGAGAGAATTGGCTTTGTCCTCTCTGAGAAACTATCACTTCAGGTGAAATATTTCTCTTGCACTAGGAGCATCTGTACACTATTAATTCCGCCTTATCCGTCAATTGTTAGCATTTAGGAATCTGTGATCCAGGTCCAGGAAGTCTTCTTTTGCTTATCGGGTACGAACCGTTCTACTGCTCCCTCGGAGAAGCGAAAGATTCTATGTTGCTGATACCGATCTGAACCGTCCAATTGGTTGGAAGAACGTCATAACGACCATCTAATCCACGAAATTTACATCACTACCATCACATTTGTCGGCTTATGTGTTAAGGGCGGAAAACAACAAGACCTCATTTCGCTTAAATTTACTAGAGAGCCACTGAAGTTGGGAGAAAAGGTTGCTTTTTGTAATTTAATAATAATTTATGTATCTATTCTTTTCATGAAACAGTACAAGTTTTTTTATATAGCTTATACTGTGAATTTACACCTTGGATCCGGTCTACACGAAGGAGACTTAACAACAGGCTGTTTACTGAAATGTGGGCCCTCTCTCGAATGGATAGAAATAGCGCGGTATCCGAGTAGAACAAGTCTCTTTAATAAACTTTGTATCATACGTAAGGCTGACAGCGGCAGAGGTTGTCGCTCTCAGTGTTGAATTGCTGGATTAACTAAAAATGGGCGAAAGCTTAGGGTCTATGTTTAAAAAAGATTATCAGTATTTTCTTTTTAGGTAGCTGGTGCCTGGTAATGCTGTTGGATTTTTAACTAGGGAGGGACAAGGAGGTATATAGCATAGGTAACAATTGGCCGAGCCGCCGAGGAGATAGAGTAGGCGTATTCAATGGTCATCACCTTCACAGTACAGTAGTTAGTAGTATACTAGTATAAGTGTATAACCATACCAATACGAATCTTTTGATAAAAGTACAAGTAGGTAGTTCTCCTTCTCCTCGTATAATGTGCTAATTTATAATTTATTTATTAGGTCATCTCCTAATTTACATTTCTATACCAAAGAAAATAAAAATAGCACAATTGGAAAAGTAGAAGAAACAACAGTCGCTCCCGTGAGCATCAAACCGGCTTATTATTAATCACCTGTATGATCCAACTTAAAAGTAACATTTATACGGTGTCTGAGAAAAAGGTAACTGTGCGCTCTCTTTTTTCTGATCAGGAGGATCTTCGTGAAAAAAATAGAACATTATGATTTATTTTTAATTCTAATTTATGTTCTTCTTAATTGACTCGGTAAAAACTATTAGAGCTCGTTTAGATTTAAGATTTTTTAAGGAGAATTTTTTTTTATTTTTCACTTCTTTTAAAAAAATTTAAGCAAGTTGTCTTATCTTCCTTTTTTTAATAAAATTATCCCTGTACTCCTTTTTTTTCTCCTTCCTTCGTTTTTCCCATGCTGCTTCTTGCTTTGTTGTGCTTTCTCTTTTTTCTAATCACGAGGGGAGGAAAAAAAACAAAAATCCTTCTCGTTACTGCAGTCTACTTAAGTTTTTATGCAATATTTGTTTTTGTATATGTCAAATGGTTTCTATACAAAGGCCTAAAACCTCGTAAAGATATAATCTATATTAAAATGTGCTTGGAGACCAAATTTTACATTTTTTGGAATTTTTTTACTATTTATTAAGATGGTTTAAAAATCGCTGTTTTCAGTGGTGCAGAATTTTAATAAAAACAGCAATTTTCAAACCATCTTAATAAATAGTAAAAAAATTCCAAAAAATGTAAAATTTGGTCTCCAAGCACATTTTAATATAGATTAAACATCTGTCGGTTTGGATCGACCGTTTGGACTTTGAAAATCGGAGAACCGAACCGTTTGTTCCTAAGCCCAGGAACAAACGTTTGTATATTAGCCAACCTCTCTCTATATATATATATATTTATAGAGTAGAACTAGGGTGCTCCTAAGTTCACCCAACCTCTTGTGAACTTTAATTCATTATTTAAAATTAATTTGGATATATTTTAAAATTATACTCCTCAAATCTATTTAACGAGTATAACACATGCTAACTTTGCTCAAAATCTTACTTTTAGAATACCATGTTACTTATTAATAACACAGGCTAACTTTCCTAATAATCTTACTCTTAGGATATCCTGTTACTTATTAGAATGTACTATTAGAGTCCAGCTGCTCCATAGTCCAAACTCCAAACATCTCTTGTTGTACTCTCTGCTCCCAGCCTCCCAAAAACTAAACTCTCTTTCCTTTACAATAATTTTTGCCCCGCAGAGTCCTTATCTGCTTAAGTAACTCAAATTTTTGAGTTTTGATCCAGACCGTCTGATCAGAAATTCGGGCCAATCCGCCCCGTGGTGGAATGCTCAGGTCCTTTAATATTAGTGTGAAAGAAGATCAGACGGTCTGAATCAAAACTAAAAAATCGGATTACTTTAGATATCATAAGTCGTATGTCAGTAGACAGTAGCTTTCCTTAGTTTCACCTAACACCTTGTTTGGATGGAGACGAAGGAAATGGGAAGAATAAAAAGGAATGGAATGAAATAGAAAGGGAGATAAACATATTTAACATTTTTATATTTGAATGATTAATGAAGAAAAATAAATTTAATTTTTCTTTCCATCTTATTTCTTGTTTGGTTGATTAAAATTTAGAAGGTAAATGAGAAATTCGGTAGCTCTTGTAGATTTGTGATAAAAAAACTCTGTACAAGAATTATATAGGTAAGATATAGAGATAGATATTTGTGTTATTTTTTCTAACAATATTTGCAACAAAATTTCTTTCCATCCATTACATCTCAAATTGGAAGGGAAACCAATTCTATTAATTTTAATGATACAAGATTAAATTTTGCACCTCCTGTATTCTTCACCTCCGACTTAATTTTATCAACCAAATACAATTCGACAGAAAGTTTTATTTTCTTTCCATTCCCTCCCTTCCTCTGCTCTCCATCCAAACAAGGTGTAAGCTGGGAACCAAATTTCTAAAGATCTCTGAAACCAGACCAGCGTCACTGACTCACTGCTCTTTTGCCATGGATCATGGATGGAGATCATCCTTCTCCTTCACAATCACAACCAACCGAGCTGGCGCTGCTTCACGTGTTTTGGCATGAAGGCATGCTGGATCACGACACCGGTTTCGGAGTTTTCGACACGGGCTTTGACCCGGGTTTTCTCCAAGTACTCGATAAGCATCCAGAGAATGCAGATCAGGTGCGCAACATGGTCTCCATACTCTGAAAAGAACCCATCGCTTGCTTTCTTACGTGGCACTCCGGACGCCCCGCTCATGTGGCTGAGCTCCTCTCTTTTCACTCTCGCGGTACTCACTCTTTTTATCCATTTGCTTGATCGAACGATTAATTTATCCATTTAGTTTGTCTAATTACAAGTATTAGCTGCCTTTTATTTATACGGAACGTTTCTGTCAAATCTGCACATGGAGATGCGGTAATTACTTTTCATACCGAACCTATCTCTTACAGACTTTTCATCGAACACTTGGTATGCACATCCAATTTCACCAATTAATTACGTTAAACTCAATTTACTCTCAAGGGTGTTACTTTTGTTGCTCTAAAATGTATGGGTTTTCATGCGTTTTTCATCAAGCACTTGTTTTGCATTCCTAACAATATATAATTTCAAAGCTAATTTAGAATATTTTTACTTTTTTCACATACATATAGTGTTTAACACATGTTTTGCTGTTTATCAGAGTACATAGAATACTTGGTACAAGTTAATGCAAGAGGAAGCACAGAACTTTGTGCCGGCACATTCTTGAACCCCGGTTCATGAATGTGGCACTTCTGGCTGCAGGATCCACAATGTCAGCCATGGATCACATCCTCTCCGGCCGAGCAAACCTAGCATATTCCCTTGTCAGACCGCCAGGTCATCATTCTCAACCGACATGCGCAGACAGTATTGCTTCTTAACAATGCTGGCCTGGCAATAAAACTTGCATTAAATGCTAACATTAAAAGGGTTGTAACAATTGGCATAGATGTGCATTATGGTAACGGTACTGCCGAGGGGTTTTATGATACAAATCAAGTATTAACAATTTCATTGCATATGAACCATGGGTCGTGGGGCCCTTCACACCCACAAAGTGGTTCAATCGAGGAGTTGGGTGAGGGGAATGGGTACAGGTATAACCTGAATATACCCTTGCCAAATGGGAGAGGGGATGAGAGTTACTAGTATGCTTTTGATGAGTTGGTTGTGCCTGCAGTGCGCCAGTACCAACCTGAGATTATTGTTTTTATCATTGGCCAAGATTCCAGCATGGTTAGTAAAGTTTTCTTTCCTTCAAATCTATTTCTTCTCATAGCTTATTAACATTTACATCTGTTCCCTTGTTCCGTCCTTATTGATATGTATTTTTGTTATATCATTTTATTACTGATTTATGCTTTTGACAGTTCAACCCGAATAGAAGGCAATGTCTGAGCATGGATAAGTATAGAAAAATCGGATGGCAGATGAGCATAGCAAGAGACAGTTGTTGATAGTTCAAGAGGGAGGTTATCATATTACATACTCTGCATATTGCCTACATGCAACAATAGAAGGGGATTTGAAAGTTTCAGAACCACTACTGGAGGACCCAATTGCGGGTTATCCAGAAGATTCGGGACTTGCTTGCAAAGTTGTCAATGCCATCAAGAGGTATTGGAGAGAAACTATCACTTTCCTCAAAGACATCTAGAAATTTAATAGTCTTTTTGTCTCTTTCTATTTGTGCATAGTTATGATTTAAATTGTGTATGATCAAAACATGTTAATTGTTTTATATTTTCATGGGCACAAAGTGTAGATTCGGTACTTGCTATTTACTTCTTATTTTTAGGAAGGTTAATTGTTTTTTATGCTTAGGACACAGAATAAGGATTAATTGCTGGTACCAGTGAAAAATGCTGGTTGTCAAACAGATTTTAGATTATTTTTGGAGTAAACAAACAGATTTTAGATTATCAGATGCTGAAATTATAATTGATTTGCCTCCTTTTAAACTTTCATTTATGTTTCAGTTCCTTTTTACATTTAATTGATGAATAAATTGGACACCAAGGAATGATGAAAAAGGGATGTACCAGTTAAAAAGTAACTTTTATCCATCTAAGATGTGATATGCTAACAAGAACAATAGAACATTTTAACCTCATTTTTTTTCTATTGTCCGATTTCACTATACGAGAAAACACCTCAGACACCTCTCATTTATTTCCTTATCTCCGAATTCTTCTTATAATCGTGCACTGTGCGATCTCTTTGTTATATCCTGACCCGTGAACGATCTGTTCAACTCATCTCTCTCCTCCTTCATCTCAATCCTTCTCTCTGCCATATCTCTTGCATTTAATGGTAATAGTACCAATTTCACCTCAAATGCAAGCCCCTCTATGATTGAATTCCATCCACCATGGGTTAAAAACTCTCTGCCATATGGGTGCGGTAAGATGTTCGCTCACGGGGCCCATTTTTTCATATAATTCCTTGAGCTTTAATTCTCTTCTCAAAATCTTCTAGTAACCACTTGGGGGTCTCTTTGTGCCTAAATAAATTAGCAATTGGGACATCTGCAAACCAAATTTGCCCACTTGTGTGCAATTAGGCTTGACCTCACTGCCAATTGCCAAAGGCAGCGCAAACCAGTGATGCGTGATGACACTCTTGCATTGATGTCATCTTACTTGATGCTGAGTTGACAGGTCACTGTGCGGCACAAGTAAGAATATAGTTTGGTTCATTTCTTTGTTACGAATACTGTGGGTAAACATTGATAAAATGCGTACATGGTTTTTGTTTGATCAAGTTGCCAAGAATCAAGGTAGGTTATAACTTATCTGAATGGTCCTTCTGCTGCTTTTCCTAGGATCGATTTTGTTATGGGTTTGTTAGTGTAAATAATTAGAGAGCCATGCATGATAATTGATGAAATAGCAACTTGAATGATAATTAGGCATTGCATGATGTTAATCATATCATTTTGAAAGTTGTAGTGGGTATTAATCAAAAGGTGGATTAGAAAGCATTGGCTTACTGTAATAGTGTGTCCTTTTGTCTTAATCTGCCTTTTTATTGAAAAATATAATGGATAAGATAAATATATAGATCTTGTAACATTTGAGGTGGTTCTCTTTTGTAAACTTCTTTCTTCTAATAATTTTAGTGGAAGTGACTCATGAAGTATTATACCCGCACTTTGAAGCTTTGAATATTATTGCTGGTATATATTACCACCATGCTATTTTAGTCCAATCTATACTATATTTTTTTTAATAATATTGTTAGTGGATTCTCACATATTTTATAAATGTTATTTGAGTGATGTATCGCTCATAATGACATAATTCACGAATAAAAAACATAATTCACGAATAAAATCTTTTTTGTGTGTTTTTGAATTGAATGGTGAATTATTCGGCCGACCGCGCGAATAAAATATGAAAAAATGCAAAAAAAAAAAAATGGATTTTTTTTTTTGCTTTCTTGTGGGATCGAATCATTCCCGAATAACAATTTTTTTACTCTGCCAAACTGAATCCGAATAATTCATTTGTCACTATAGTACTAAATTGACAAACTTTTAAAGTCATTGTACTAATGGTACTACTAATAAACTCACAGTTCAAATGCTTATTGCACTTGGTTTAGTTCTACAATATTGCTCAAGCTCCTCTGATTGTTGGGGATTTATTTTATGGAACCGTGTTTCTTTTTCTTTGTTTTTCACATATTATTATATTTATGTTTCGAGATAATAGATATTAAAGGCTATTTTTTTCTTATAATTCTCTCATGTTGCATGTACCGTCGAATTTATATGAGGGCCCTTGCGTGGTATATACAGATTAAAAATCTAAAACAAGTATAGCCGAGGTTAAAGAGTCAAGTGATATCCGATATATTTCTGCTTTTTCATTGTAACTTGTGTTCTTAGGAATGCAAAATTCGAATGCGTTCTTAAAAGGGCGTGCAAGATTTTATTATGAAAATTCTGGAATTAAAGAAAGGTTTACAGTTCCGCCTTTTGCATAGCACTGTCAATGATACCCTTTTAACTTTTTACTTGTATCGTATTCAATAAAACAAATATTAATAAATTTATTTTCGTTAGCTTATTAGATATGAATATGAGTAAGAATATTTTTTCGTTAGCTAAACAGATAAGGATACAGATAAAAACTATTTCGTACCCGTTACCCTACAAGATAATTATATAAAATAAAATTAATTACATGATAATATTGTAGCAATAATTAGTGATGGTAAAATTTATATGCTTGATATTTCTATGATAAATTTGAGCAATAATTAGTGATGTATTTTTGTTATTTAGTTTATTTATTGCTATAAGAAAAATATTAAACATATTATTTTTATTTGCATGTTTTGTTATTTAGTAAATAATTGAATTTGTCCGAAGAGATATTTGTGTTTTTTTTTTAATTCACTTGCTCAATAAAAAAATTAGTTGGAATTGATTGTACATTTTTTTTTTTTTTTTTTTTTATTAGTAATGCACTTGCATGTGTGAAATGAATGAGTTTTGTGTTGTTTCAAGCAATTTTTTTTTTTGTTTATTTGACTAATTTACAAAACATACAATTATTGAATTTTATAATTTTCTCTATTTTAGAAATTATGCAGTTTCAAGACAATTGGAACTGCTATATAGATTGGTTGAACCGAAAAATCATCAAGACATTTATCAATAATTTAAATTGTAAAATTATAAACTTGGTAAAGTGTTTTTGATAGTGTTTTACAGAGAACAAACGTTGGTAACGTTTGCCAAACATTATAACGATTTGGACTTGTAAGAAAGCACTTAGAAATCAATTGATCAAAAGCTGAACGAACTACAAATGTTGGCAACGTTTGTGAAAACGTTGGAACGTTTTAAATAAATTCAAAACGTCAAAAAGACTGCTTTGATCGATTGTTTTCCAGGAGAATCGTTGGTAACGATTGACAAACATTGGTAACATTTGTAATGAGATGCACATAAAAAGAAATCCTAATTCAAATCTTGAACTAAACGTTTTCAACATTTTTTACAAACGTTGTAACAATGTAAGGTAGAAAGCTCTTTCTGGAGTTGCTACTATAAATAGAACCTTTCCAAAATAACTTTTAACCCCACTTGAGTTCCTTCATTGTTGTGAGAACTTAGAACTTCAAATCCACTTCACTAATCTTGAGTTAGATTAGGCTAGAGTAAGTTATTGAGTGTTTCTCTTGCGAACATTGACTTAGAGACTCTGTTCTCTTCTTGAGTTGGTCGTGTAACTTTTCTGTTGGTTGTAAGGGCTCACCGGTTCACAAGTTGTAAACCTTTCTCGTTGGGTAATAGAAAGATGCACCTAGAAGAGGTTGCCGAACTCTGTTAACACCCTGTGTGTCAAATTTCTCTAAACTTATCTATTTACTTTTTAATTGCAATTATTTTTTAACTTTAAGTAATTAGTGGTGCACTTAGTATAACATTTTGATGTTCTATTTGTAAAATATAATAAAATTATTAATTATATTAGTATTACTCGTTATTTACTTGCTATCGTTTCATTACTCAATAATTTTAACAGATAAGAATAGAGTAACGTAAGATAATTCTTGATTAGTAAGGATAAAATACATGTAAGATCAATTTTTAATGGGTTTGAGTATGAAAATGCTTCTACCATATCCGTATGGTAACCATTGACACCTCTATTTTGCACAAGCATATAATATTTTTTCATGTGTCATTGTAGCCACTTAATTGTAAAAAACATATATTGACATTATTTTTTTAAACAAAATAATGTGTGCATAATGTTATCAGACATATACATAAATATACATAGTCTCATAATTAAATTTCATACAATTTGAATATTATTTGACAATGCATCAAAAATCGTTAAATTTCAAGTCATCAAAATATACATCAAATTTAGTATTGAAATTCAAATGTAAATTTTTATTTAAAATTCTCAAAATTATAAAAAAAAAATATATCAGATAATCCTCTTAAATGAAAAAACTGAATATCCTTACCCACTGAAAAAATTAAACCGGGTCACATATTAAACAAAGCAAAAAAGAAAATTCAAGAACAAAAATAATGGAAAAGAAAGAGAGCAAAAATAATATATTCAGGCGCAAAGCCCGTTGGATGGAATTCATATCGCATAAGGTAACATAATATTATTTTTGATACAAATATTGAAGGCCTGTATATTTATATTTTACATCGGATCGAATTGATTAAAAACAGAAATATTATGTTACCTCAGAGGGTATGGATTCCGTTGGATGAGCTATACAGTATTACAGTATACTGGATGGATATATATGTATGTGCAACACTGCAACCCCAGACTGTGGGCCGGTTACTGGTTACTGGTAAGCAATTTGATTTTAATCTGTCTGGCACATGACTCGTGCAAGTCTATGTGCTGCATTGTTGTTTGCTGGCTCCACCTGTCTTTTAATTTTATGCAAGATGAAGAAATACTAATCTTCTCCAACTATACAACTCACAATTTTACTGATGAAATAGGACACTAGAACCTGTTATGCATCAAATAGCCTTTTCAACTTTGCATGTCCATTTTATTTTTTAAACTATTTTGTACTCATTTTATAGAAAAATAAAAATAAATACCTCAATTGATAAAGTAAGCACAAAGTAATATCCTGTCTAAAAAGTACTAGGACTCATGTCTTCTTTTAATTTATATTTTTAAATTTTATACTTATTATAGTGGTTGTTTGTTTCTTATGAATTGAGCCATCGCTTGTATATCATCTTATAACTTATATTTCGGCTATCTTTTTTTTTTTTTTTTAACAAAGCAATACAACATGGAAATATGTTTATGATGGAATTTTTCATTTTTTATAATATATATTAATAATAAGACCAATTTGTACAAATATAAAACTGCAAAGAATAATTGAAAATCAAAATGATAAATATCTTGAATACCACTTTGTGTAATGTAATCTAAAAGAATCATCCACTCCGAATTCTCGACCACTAACATACTAACAATTAATAGTTGTATCATGTCATTTTTGTTACTTTATTTATTATATCAATAGAGATCTTAATTATATCACTCGTTTTAAATAATTATTTGATTTTGTTGAACATCAAATTCAAAGAAAATATTTCTTTATATACTTTTTTTTGGGGGTGAAAGATGTGCATCCCACTTTCTTTCACTGGTCATAAAACAATGTCAAGATCAACAAATAAACATGAGTTAGGTTTAGAAAAAAAAAATGCTCATGGTATCTTAATTTCATTGAAAAATTTGCCAAACATTGCTATGATTAATTGAATTGTCTAAAAGAAAGGGCAGACTTATTAGTAAAGAAATAGACTTACATGACTGAAGAAGAATCCATACTTCATTTCTTAAATATGATTCGATTAATAATATCAATTCTATATCTATGATAATATTTAAGAATTGTTTAGAATTCAACATCTGTTTTATTTAGGGAGCACCTAGTTGTCCCCCTCTAATAGTCTTTCATTTTGTCTCACAGTCAATAACTACCTGAGTAACTACTAACTAATTGAGGGACCACTTAATATTTAATGACCGCCTAATATTTGAAAATTTTTACAACTGTCGCGTGAAAGTATTCATCTATAACACATCAAGAATTCATATGTAATGCATCAAGTATTTATTCTAACATATCAAGTATTAAAAAAAAAAAACTGGATACATCACTTACCCATCTTTTACACGTTTTTAGAACTGGTTTGTTTTTTCTCCGTTCAATCCAACCAATATTTTTGATGATCTCAGTCATGATAGAGGCGGAGTTGATGAGAATGAAAATCTTTACATCTTTTATGAAATCGAGAATTTTCGAACTGATTGTACGCATCTCTCCTCACCTCCGCCTCTGTGGATCGCCCCGTTTATAGACCCTCACCATTGATGTAGCAAGGGTTTCAGATAAAGCCTACAATTACACCTCCAATTGCTCTAATAGACTGATTTTATTCTCCATCATATATCCACTATTTCATTTTTCAAAGATTTTTAGAATTTTTGTTGTTTCCTGATCGATCGAATTGGTCTAAATAGCTTCTGATCTATTGCCTTTTCAAGAAGTTGGGCGAAAATAAAACAGATGAAGACAAAATGATTTGAGAGAGACAGAATTTCTGTTGTTTCCTTGCACTCATGAAATTTCTTGCACAGAAGATTGGTGGCTGGGCTCTCAAAAGACTTTTAAAGTCTAAGTCATATTTCATTTTTCTAGAAGAAAGAAAAAGTAGCACGAGTCTTAATTTCTAATTTGATACTTTGACCGTTAATTTAGTATGACTAGAATTGTTAGAGCTCGGAAACGTTTTGGGGACAAATGAGCGGAGTACAATATAATTACTCTTTTATTTATCATGCAATATTTATTTGCACATAATTTATGTAGTTGGGATCACATTACAATAGTTCTTGTTAAAAAAATGAGAATATCAAATTAAATATCATTATTGCTATTATGAATAGATCAACAAAATACTTAACTGACTATGCAGCTTAATCCGTATTTTGACCATAAAGATTTAATCCAATTCTGTTGAACTTTGCAGAAATTTAATATTAAAAAAAATGGGACGTGCGGAAAGAGGATTTTGAGGAATAAAAGAAGAGATTAGAAAATATGAGAAATTATGAAAATGTCACTCTAAACTTCATAAATTTGTAAAAATACCACTCCAAATAATTAATAACTAAAATACCCTCGTCCGTCCATCTCCGTCTATGCATTCTTCGCAACCCCTCCTCCTCCGACAAGCACTAGCACCATCAAACCCTCCTCTACGACCCCCTTCCGCCACGCTCAGTCGCCATTCGGAACAGGAGAAGAAGAGAAAGAAGAGGAGAAGAAGGGTATTTTAGTCATTGATTATTTGGAGTGGCATTTTTATAAATTAATAAAGTTTGGAGTGGTATTTTGACAATTTCAAAGTTTGAAGTTGCATTTTCACAATTTTCCCTAGAAAATATGGTGAATTTATTTATTTTTCAAATTAGAATTTGTAGTGAAAGGAAAAAAGTGCAAGATGGAGAGGAAAGGGAAATAACAGGAGTAAAAATAAAAACTCTAAATTGATCAGTTCTACTTCTACACTTCTACTTATAGAAACAATTAGAGCACCTTCAATTTTGTAAAATATTTTTGTGCCACATCAATAACATTTGTAGTTATGCCACAATCAATTTCAAATCATCTTTTTTCCCACTTTATATTAAATTTTACTTTAAGAAACATATTGAATATTATAATAAATTAATTATTGAACATCTCTAAAGTTAACAATTAATAATAATTACAAATTATTATGTGACAAAACTAAAAGAAAAAAAATACTTGTATATCAAAATTATCAACTATCAACCAGTGTTGTAAATAACGGTATGCGGTCGTCGGACGGATAGGATGTCGCCAAGCGATTAATCAGTATGCGGCCGATTAATCGGAATTATGCGGACAATTTAACGTTTTTATTAAATTTATGTATATATATATCATAATTTATTTAACTCCTTAAACTTATCAAATAAACTTAATTTAAGTTAGTTTTATTATTATAACATGACACTATGCTTATTTCTTCGTAACACATAAGCATTTTGCATGTGTAAGTAACACATTTATTTAATGAAAAATAAATTTGAGAATTAAGCTTTTTCAAATACTAATAACATATTATTTGAAAGAAAAAAAAATATTTTAACATAAAATCACTAAATTTAAGTTTTGATAATAACATAATTTCATAAATAAACATGTCGTACTAATTGAAAAAATTACATCAGTAAGTACAAAAAAATATATGGTATATAAATAATAGAAAAATTAATCGATTTCAAAATAAGTAAGAAAAAAAAAACATATGTAAAAAATATTGGATGTATATCCAAGCACAAATAAAAATACAATACATGATTTATAAACCTTATTATCACACACTATCATAGAAAAAAAAACAATATGAAAAATAAATTTTCACTGGAATAAACGGAAAAAACGGGAATAAAACGGAAATAAACGAGAATAAACAGAAATAAACGGCCAATTAAACGTTCGAAACTGCAAACAGCCGTCCGTTAACACTGTGCGTAACGGTGTGGCCACCGTTTCCGTTTAAATGGCCGTTAAGGACTTTTTTTACAATACTACAATCAACTACTCTATTCTTATAATTATACTTACTAAAATCATATCAATATTTACAATATCCTTTTATTCTTGTAAAGGATCCTCTTATCGTGGTATAGCCGTATAAGCGAAGCAATTCCCTTAGAAACCTTAAATTTATAGAGAGAATATATGTTCGTCGTTCGATCTGTTTTGGCACGCATATTAAATGTCCGGATTCTGATCGGACGGTAATAATCTAAACTCAAATATTCTGTTACCTCAGAGAATGTGGTAAAAATAGTCCCGTGTTCCAGTCTATAACCAAATTTGCTTTATTTAATCCCCGGTCCCCACTCCCCAGTGCCTTGTTGCCTTGGTCTCTCTTACCAGTTACCACCTTACCTGGGAATCAATCCAGGCTCTTTGATTCCAACTCCGACACACAAAATATATACAGACGAACCCAAGAAGCTTTCATTAATGGCGGAGGGATTCAAGATAGAACAGAGGCATGGGAAGAGCCGCGTCAGAGTGGCTCGCGTCTGGAGGCCCCACAACCGCAGCTCCGGCGGCGCTCACGTTATTGTGGAGTGGGAGGTTGACGTCAGCCTCTTTTCTGATTGCCTCCCCGCCTACACTTCTGACGACAATTCTTCTATCGTGGCAACTGATTCCATGAAAAACACTGTAAATTTAAAATCCTTTTTTTACCACTGACTCGTCAAGCCTATCACGAACCCTCCTCCTTTTTTCATGGCTTGGGACACAGGCTGTATAGAAACAACTTTGATTTTGTTTACTGTACAAAGATGTTTTAGATCAAAGTGGGATTTTAGTTTGATAGGTTTTCTGATAAGATCACCAGAATAGAATGAAAATTTGTACCTTTTTCTAAAATTGAAGGTTTATGGGAAAGCAAAGGAGTGTACCAAGGAGTTAACCATGGAGCAGTTTGCGATTCTTCTTGCGAGGCACTTCACAACTTACTACCCACAGGTAACTAAAGGATTATGCTTACATCTATAAATTATGTACTTCTTTTTCTAGGTAAATACCCTAATTGCTAAATTGTCCCATACAATTTGATCCGTAGATTTTGTAGATCATCAAAATCTGCTGTTTATTGGTCCAGAAAGTGTCAGACAAAAGTTTAATGATATGCAAGTATAAATGTATAATCTGGTATGGTACTCTGATTCATTCATGGTCACAAGTCAGCTGGTTTTGATAGCTTCCTTTTTCTTGACATTTGGTTTTGTTGATTGAGGTTTCAGTATCTGGGCTTGATCTCAATTTTAGTTGATTAAATATACCTTTTTATTATAATAGTAATAGTTTGGCAGCACCTGTTTTTGTGTACATTAAAAAGCTTGTTCTTCTAGTTTAACCTTTTATTTCGAATAAATTAAATCAAAGTCTTATATTGTTTAACTTTTGCATGCTTTTTCTAGGTGACTGGAGCAATAGTCAGCATAAATGAAAAGCCATGGGAGCGTGTTTTTATAGACGACAAGCCACATTCACATGGTAATTTGTTTCTCTTAAAGACTTTTACTTTGACACTATATCTCCTTATATAACACGGGTTAATTAGTAACAATTATTTATCGTCAACTGTTTGGGTATACTTTTTGTTTTATTTAAGGATTTAAGCTTGGATCTGAAATGCGTACTACTGAGGTTACAATGAAGAAATGTGGGGCAGTGAACATAATTTCAGGACTTAAGAAGCTCTCTCTGCTAAAGACCACTCAGGTACAAATAAAAAAATTACTATTATTTCTTGCATCTAAAAAATCTTGTATGTTTTTAATTTTTGAAATGAAATTATGAGATATCTTTCCATAAAATGATTCTGTAAATCATTGAATGTAATTTTCATAATGTCTCAAAATTTTGCAGTCTGGATTTGAAGGTTTTGTGAGAGACAAGTACACTATTTTGCCTGATACAAGAGAAAGAATAGTAGCTACAGAGGTCACCTCTTCCTGGAGGTATGCTATTTTTCATTTATATTATTTTAATTAGTATTGTTGCTTAATATTGAAAACGTATAATTTAATCTCTCTAATGTTATGTTCGTCAAAGAAAAAAAATTATGCTTTGCTTAGTCCGTTTATGTTTAATATAAAATGCAGGTACAAATTTGAAAATATTTCTCAGATTCCGCCAGCGCCCTTTTGTTTTGGAGAAAGATACAATGGAGTAAAAAAAGTTTTAACGGATACTTTTTTTGGGCCAGCTGATGTTGGAGTATACAGCCCATCGGTTCAAAATACGCTCTACCTCATGGCCACAGCAGTTCTCAATAGGTCATTTTCTGATAATAATGAGCGAGGCTATGGCACTATGCATAACGCAGATTGGTCCGTACTACGGCTCAATATTTTGTTTCCAAAGTTCAAATAGTTGATCTGAACTGTTCAACTAGATCTCCATATGACAATGTACTTGCAAACTAAACTTTACATCTTTTAGAATTTTTTTTTTAGATAGGTAGAACTACGTTTGAATGGTCTAGAATTTTTAGATTAAGTGATTTTCTACCTATCTAAAATAAATAGTAAAAAAATTCTAAAAAATGTAAAATTTGATCTACAAGTACATTTCTATATGGAGATCATGTTGAACGGTTCAGATCGATTGTTTGAACTTCGAAAATGGAGATATTGATCCATAGTACGGATCATTATGCGCTATGCATAGTACCATAGCCTCACTTCTTTTTAATGTATTTTTAGATCATTTAAGTATTGCATACAGACACAAGTTACACAACACCTTTTTTTCTCATTTGTGTTGCCTCTACAAACTTGCCAAGATTGCTTTTCTTTGATCTCTCTTTTATGTTGACATTCTTTATTATATTTTTCTAAATGTGTTGTTTTTAGGTTTCAAGATATAGAGTGGGTGCATCTGAGAATGCCAAATCTCCATTTCTTGCCGCTTAATCTGTCCAGCAAAGAAAACCCTCATATGGTCAAGGTCAGATTCTTGCTATTTATGTAATGATTTATTCCTTTTTATAGTTATGAGTGTGACCCGAAATGGAAAGGTGGCAAATGGTCTGAAAAAGTACACATCTTGTAAAAACTAAAACACCATACCAAAATATTATATCACCTTGCAGTTACTGAACAAATAGAAAAACCAAAGAAAAATAAACAAACTTGAATATGAATTGGAGTGAAAGAATTCCATGGTTTTTATATCTATTTTAATCATGTCATAGTAATTTTATGGTTTCTCTGCTATTTTTTTTTTTGCAAATCAAAAACAGTTTGCAGACGATGTATATTTGCCGACTGATGAGCCGCATGGTACCATACAAGCTACCATCAGCCGTGCTGTGTCAAAACTGTAAAAGTTCAGTAAGGCCCTTTAAAAATGACATTGTTTACAAGCAGGTGTTTCTTGGAGCCTTCTATATTTGTACAAGCTGTGTTGTTGTTTTATTAGAAATAAAAGTTTCTTTGTTTAAGAGAACAATAAAAAGGCAGGCAGCTTGTGAAAGAAACTTGTAACATGTAATTTCCCAATAAATGTAAACGCAGTTTCTGAACTTAACATTGTATTGTTGAAGATTTATCTGATTAATACTAAGGTATAAACGAAATGGGGGGATAATATTTTGAGAATCTCTTCATAAACTGGCTTCATAACACCTGCAACCTAAATTAATCAAATCAATATTAATATTAACAATGCAGAAGAACATTTATTATAGCACATGACAATAATTAAATCTTGTATGAGAAACATATATAATTTGTTTAGCATGTGATGTGCCTCCATTATAGTAAGCAAATTTTAACAAAGATGTACTAATTCACCAACTTGGTGAGGGTGAGGGATCATCTATAATCAGTTGCAGAGCTTGATCACTATAACAAATCTAAGGATTTGATGAGATTGCGCGCATCTATTATTTTTGAAGGTGTATTTCATTACTACTACATATTACTAAAGATTTTTAATAAATAATTCTTCATATACAAATCTAAAGAATTTTAGAAGAGCTCACTCGCTTATTAATTTTGATACGTAGTGTAGTAGTTATATAAGAATTTAAATATGCAAACTCGAGCCTTTTCAGATCCACCACTCAAAAGAGTCAAGAGATCATTTTTGTCACTTCCGCTGTTGCTGTTTGAAGTTCTTATACATATAAGCGTATTAGCCGGATTATACTTTGTGGAATCAAATAACAACAGCGGAACCAAATTTGTATTGTTTACTTTTGGTCATAATTCAATTTTGACAACAAAATAAAATATACCAAAATGTTGAGAAATGTTATGCAATTATTATAATATTTTATATCATACATAGATTAACAAGTTAGTATCATGTTACTGATTATAAACTGAATTGTGATAATATTTCGGTCTAACCGAATCAATCTAATTAAACTTCAAATAATTTAGTTTGTGCAGTGTTGTAAATGACGGTATGCGGTCGTTGGACGGACGGGGTGCCGCCAAGCGCTTAATCGGTATGCAACCGATTAATTGGAATTATGCAGACAATTTAACATTTTTATTAAATTTATGTATATATCATAATTGATTAAAAATAATTTATTTAACTCATTAAACTTATCAAATAAACTTAATTTAAATTAGTTTTATTATTATAACATGACACTATGCTTATTTTTCTTAACACATAAGCATTTTGCATGTGGTAACATATTTATTTAATGAAAAATAAATTTGAGAATTAAGCTTTCTCAAATACTAATTACATATTATTTGAAAGAAATAAAACATTCCAACATAAAATCACTAAATTTAGTTTATGATAATAACTTAATTTTATAAATAAACACGTCGTGCTAATTGAAAAAAATACATCAGTAAGTAAGAAAAATATATGGTATATAAATAATATAAGAATTAATCAATTTCAAAGTAAGTAAGAAGAAAAAATATATATATAAAAAATATTGGATGTATATCCAAGTATAAATAAAACTACAATACATGATTTATAAATTTTATTATCACACACTATTATAGAAAAAAAAAGCAGTGTGAAAATAAATATTCACTAGAATAAATAGGAATAAACATAAATAAACATGAATAAACGAACGATTAAACGATAAAATAGCTGATTAATCGGAAAAAACAGCCGATTAATTGTTTTTATCCGCAAACAAACATCCGTTAAGCGTAGTCGTAACGATTTGACTGTCGTTTCCGATTAAATGGCCGTTTAATTGGTCGTTAATATTGTTTTTTACAACACTGATTCGGTGTAGGTTTAGCCTGCGAGTTCGTTTATATTTATTCATAAAGAAAAAAGTCGTCCAATTATTTTTAATTTAGTGTCGGGGTGTAAACGGAGCGGATTCGGAGCGGATAATGCTATTACCATATCCGCATCCGTTTTTCAACAAGCGGATACGGATACAGATACGGATACGGATAGTAAACAGATATCAAAATTGAAAACCATATCCGTCTTAAACGGATTACGGATACGGAACGGATAATCCACGGATATGGATTTGAATACGAATATGGAGCGGATAATTGTTGGATATTGAGTAATTCTACTAAATTTCATAATTTAAAATACCTAATTTGATTATCTAAATTGACAAAAAATTAATAGTCTTTTTAAGTTTGCACAGTGATAATTATGCATGACTAATTGCTTATTAGTTCAGATAACCAATCCATCATCCTAATAGATTATATGATTTTTCTACTAAGATTCTTGGACTTAAATGAATATGTATGTTTTTTGAGAATTTCGCAAGGGTGAAATGAATTGAAAGCTGTTGAAAGATTAAATTACGGATCCGGATATATACGGATATCCGCTCTGTTTATATACTCACGGAATTATCCATATCCGTATCCACATTATTTTTCCATATATTAAAATTATCCGTATTTGTATCCGCAAATATCCGTATCCGTTTAATACGGATGCGGATAATAAACGGATTCGGAGCGGATTATCCGCGGATAATCCGTATCCGTTTACGCCCCTAGAACCAATGTGACCAATAAATGAGCCTTTACAAAATTAAAGTGTCATCAAATTTTTCACGATACAATCGTGTTGGTTCAGAAACTCATTAACTTCAAATATGAAAGAGTCGGTAGTGAATCAACGATCTTCGCTTCGTACAGCAACGAAATAAAAAATAAAAAAGTAATCCTTTGTGATACAATCATACAAATATCAACAGCAAAGAAGAAAAGAAAGCGTACTAATGACATATTCCGGAATTTATGAGGGGCTCATGTGATAATTTGAGGATCTCATTTCTCAATTCTCATCTCTCGTTAGAGTTATACAGTTATAGCTTATAGGTCAAGCAAGCCTTTTACCCACCAAGCAAAAGCAAAGCGGAATCAAGACGAAAACGCGAAACAGAGAGAGATAGTGTCGATGCTATCTCTGAGAGAGAATTTGAGTTGATCCAGGCCAGGCTAAAGAGAATCTGGCGAATCCCACCACGCAAGACGAAAACGCGAAACATAGATAGTCGCTATTTGAGAGAATCTGATCTGATCTGATCTGATCCCCCTTTGCTATTCAACCGCAATTTGTCGGTAATTCGATAGATTTTAGTGAGGCAAAACCGCAAAAGGGTGTAAGGATGAGAGATCGAGGAGACAACCGAGAGTTCCGTGACCGGCGCCACCACCACCACCACGTGGATCGTAACCGTAACAGTAACAGTAACAGTGATGCCACGCGTCGCCATAAGCCGCCTCCAAGGCTGGTGCGGCTGAGCGGGAGCCCTCCTATTCCTATACAAATACAAGCCCCGCATAGAAGTTCTTCTTATAGGAGAGATCTCATACCGCGGCAGTCAGACCACCACCAAGAATACCCTTCTCCCCACCATCCGAGGAGAAGGAGGTATCACTCTCCAACAGCCAGAGATTATCACGATGACGTTCATGTACCGGGTTACATGCACCCGGATTACCCCACCGATCTGAGTCATGGGTTGGATCCTCACCCTCACCCTCACCCGTTGGCAGGTCATAAAGCAGTGTTATTAGATGACAGACCACCAAGCAGATCCTACCCGGAAACACTGAAACAGGATAGCATCCTGGACGATATGCCACCCGGCGGGATCCATGACATTGACTTGCATCACCGCCATGGTCATACTCGGGAATTGTATGGCGGAGACAGGGTCAGGGATAGGGACAGAGACAGAGACAGGGGTAGAGACAGAGATACAGGGAAAAGTCTTTACCAGAGAGAGGTCCCTCACCCTCACCCTCACCCTGTCCCCGTAACTACTACTCATTTGGGGCCACTTGATGGTGGCCAATCTTCTTATGGGCATGGAAGGTTATGCTATGAACACACCCTTCCTGCACCAGAAGATATTTCCAGAGCTGCTTTTGGTCGGTTACCAGATGATCTGAGGAAGTCGAGGGACCGGGTCAGTGACCATTACAATAACCTTGCACTTGATGACATGTATGGAAAGATGCCATATACAAGTCATGACTATTTTAGGGTTGATGGCCCGGCTTATTCTCCTAAAACTGTGAGGGAAGGAAGGGTCTATAGTGATCTTCCGCATCATTCTACACATAAAGATGTGGGGCCAATTTATCATGGATTTGAGCAAGGGTCTATGGCAAGGCCCTTGCATAGGCGTGATGCGCCCCTTCCTTTTGAGGACAGCTACAAGTTTCAGAGAGAAGTTGCACGTGTGGCTGAGAGAGAGATACCACAAAGCCCCATCTTTCCTGACTGTGCCAAACGCTTGCACCACACGTTTTATAGTCCATCACATAATGGGTATGCAAATGATCTGGGTTATGAACCATCACTTGAAAGGATGATGGCAAGGGAGCACCAGTTGCGACATGTGCATGACCATGACCATGACCATGACAATGTAATCTATGATGACAGTATTTTTGAAGATGACGATGATGATGTAGGCAATGATAATAACGGTGATGAAGATGGTCATGTATCAAACCCAAGGATTACAGTAAAAGATCGACTAAATCTGCCTTCTCCACTACTCACTGAGGTCGATCACCCAATAATAAGACGTGCTGGCCCATCTAGAAAGCCAGTTGTCATACATGGGAAACACCACCACTCACAGAAAATGGCAGTGCCTGCTGCCATGCGAACTAATAGTGTAAAGAAGAGGCTGCAGTCAGGACCCTTGGATCTCAGAAGGGAGAATTTCCGGGCCCACAAATTACAGAGGAGGGGAATGGAAGACGAGCCTAACATTAGAAAGGTGAACTATGAGTATGAAAACTGTCCTGATGAGGATGCTGCCAATACAGAATTGAGGGACCCACTGGAGGGATCTGAGGAGTTCAACAAGCAAGTTGAAAAGGCATTTTTCAAGTATGCTAAGATTGTAAATGGGAGCTCTCGGGAGAAGAAGAAATTCCTTCAGCCTGGAAAAGGGAGCATTGTTTGCTGTGTCTGTGGCAGGTTTGTGTTTTTCTCCCTTCACTGACTGTGATACCTAAAGGCATAAATACAGTTCGATCGAATCTAAAAGACATTAAGGCTTTGTAAATTAAGGGTTATCTAAATCCACATTTGGCTTATGGAGTAATAGATTGTGGGCAAGCAAGGTAACGGGATTAGTTGTTGTGGATGATGGCCAATGTTTTCTACATGAAACTGGTTCTTGAGATGTTGTCGATTAGTTGTTATGCCATTTCTTATGCATAACAACCAAACATAGGATGTTAGCCTGACAAACATGAGGTGTCCTTGTAAAAAAAAGGGGGGGAAAGAGACACGTCAGTAAAGGGTTCGTCATTCATTCTTTTGTAAAGATAATCACTTATCCACTAGATGAAAACAATTGAGAGAAATCGGCAGAAACCAGAATGTGCCGATTATTCCTATTATTTCTCATTTGCGTTTGGAGCCCTGAAAGAATCGAAGATCTATAAAACTCTCCTCTGGATGAAATCAAAGATGAAATAAGGAACTCATTAGATTCAAAATAAAATGGATATGGGGCAAACTCAAAGACAAACCAAAAGAAAGAAATGTTTCTCATAATAATCTCCACCAAATGGACGTGACTTGTATCACAGCTAGGCGGTATATCGTTAGCCAAAATGATAGTTTACTGAACACCCACACAATCTCAAAAAGACAAATGAAAGAAAAAGCACCAGTAGTCCCTGATTCTCCACTTTAAAAATCGAATGTACTTTCTGATCTTCTTCATTGATTCTATTTAAGATTTATGTGAATGTTGAATTAGACAAAATGAAATGTACCTTTTCATTTAATTTTATAAAAAGGAAATTGTGATACAGAAGGGAAGGGTGATTATTTCATGTTTTTGTTGTGATAAGTACTACAATTGAGGTTTTCAGGGGCACAAATTAAACCTCCCATCAGCATTCATATTGTTTTTCCAACTTGTTCTCCCTTTTTATGGCATAGGTTCCTAGTTATTTACCTGACTAAATACTATTGCTAACTGTTTCATCCTTTTTGTTGTATGTTTTTCCCATTTAATAGGCAGTCGAAGGAATTTGCAGAGACTCACAATTTGGTGGTTCATGCTTTTCATACAAAAAAACCAGGACTTAGGGCAGCTCACCTTGGCCTCCAGAAGGCCCTTTGCCTCCTTATGGGCTGGAATTGGCTCATATCTCCTGATGAGTCCAAACAATACCAAGTGGGCCCACATAAAGAGGCCAAGGTGTTGAAACAAGACCTCATTCTCTGGCCACCTATTGTTGTAATACGTAACAGCTCTATTGATAATTTCGCCTCCGAGTCCAAGACCATTAGTATTGACATGATAAGAAGCATGCTTAAAGGTATGATTTTCTTTGGTCCCATAAAAGTCCTTGAAGGGTCATCTCTTGTATAACTTTATGAGCACTACGGAAAAATTCAGAAGCATCATAATTTATGAAATAACAACAAAAAAAGGGACTGAATTTTCAACAGATTCACTAAATGCAAAGCAACTACATGTACCACAAACAGAAAATTGACATAGCCAAATTTACCTAGTTAAAATCAAACCATTTAGTTATCTGGTAATAACTGGCATCACCAACTTGGTACAAGAACCGTTGGACTATTGATGTTTCTGTAGCATTTCAAAACCTATAGGGCTCTTCTGTTCGTAATTGTTATTTCATCCTTAAAAGTTGTGAGTCAAAAACTATTTTTTTGTTATATATCAATGGCAACAATTCATGTCAGTCACCCGCTTTCCCATTTTTTTAATATGGACAGAAATGGGAATAGAGGAAGGGAAAGCAAAGGTGAGTTATGGTAAACCATCTAACCTAAGTGTAATATTGGTGAAGTTCCCTCCAATCCGCTCTGGCTTTGAACTAGCTGGAAAGCTCCACAATCACTTCTATCAAGCCAAACATGGCAAGGAGCACCTCCATGACTTGCTTAAATCTGGAAATAGCACCACTTCCAACAAAAAGGCTAATGAGAAGGAGATTGAAGATGTGTTGTATGGGTATATGGCCGGAATAGAAGATTTGGAAAATCTAGACTCTGATACGAAAAAGACTTATCTGGCAGGAAAAGATACAATCAGAAGTAAAAAGGTGATGGAAGCTAGGGCCAACGAGGAAGCAGCTGCTTAAAATTGAGTATGTATCCTACTAATCCAACGATCATGGACTTAGTTGGATTAATGTCTCTATCCAAACGTTTTAACGCTAGCCGGAACGGAAAAGACTAATTTGGGGTTTAGGGTAGTATTTTAGTTACACTGTTCTTACCAGTGACTCGGTGAGTATTTTGGTTTTAACTATTGGGTAGTATTTGCATATAAGTCAAAATTGTTAGCTTCCCAGGAATATTGGTGATTATATGCAAATATGGTATTACTTGTATTTGCCTCCTTGATCCTGGCTCTTTAAAGAATCACCCAAATGGTTTGATTGATTGTTAGCAGTAATCAGAAATTTAGATCTTTTTTCCAGACCTGTGGCCTTGGAGTTCATCCCCGCCTTATTCCAGGTGATGCTTGGTTACAATTCCAAATTACATCTTAACAAGAAACATCAGTAGACATATACAAAACAATGAAAAAAATAAGGCTCCATGTTCCTAACCAGAATCCCCCTATCTTGAATTGAAATTCCCTACTGAAAAACAAAAACTATTAAAGAAAGGATTCGTTTTGGCAGCTTTATTCTCTCAGTTCAACGGGATGCTATTGCTTGTCAAATTATTGATCAAAGCAATATTGAGTTGAGCCAGCAAACAACAATGAAACAAGCTATTGATGGTCAAATTATATAATGCAGTACTTAGTTTGATCAAGGGCCCTTTATTTTCCTTATTGTTTGCTGTGAAATTGAAATCTGATGAAAACTCAAAATTTCCATTCAGTAAATTTGTTTATCTAGCCTTTTGTTAGCCATAAGAACTTGAATATTTTTTTCTTCCTTGATTTGGAGTTCAATTCTTTTTCAATTTGCATCAGGTGTAAAAAAATATATAATTTATATCTATAGTTTAATATAATCAATCAAATACTCATTATTATCCTACTATTTTGATATGTGTCCAACTAGCGCTGTGTCATTGATTTAGCTCATTCACTCATTGATCCAAATGAAAAATTGAAATTAAATCAATTTCAGTTATATTTTAACCATGCTACCCTTGTGCCTAATGTGCCTTTTTCATCAATTTCTTTAGCCTGAATAGAACTGAATTAAATCAAGTTGGACTCACATAGTCATTTTTTTTAAATTAACCTTGGTTTTAACTATAAAATGCTTTGAGATCTAAAAATTAGGGTAAAATTATGGTTTAATCAACCAATTTTGTAATATTATCTTATTTTCTAATTGTAGAAAAAGAAGAGATGAAATTGCAAGTGGGGGTCCAGAACTAATTTCCTTAGCAAGTGACGACGAAGATGACAGTGAATACAAGTCTGAAAGTAATAGTGAAGATGACAAAGATAACAGTGAATACAAGTTTGAATTTGGGAGTGATGTATACATGTTTTGAAACTAGGGGCGTTTTGTTATTCTGTTAAGTACTGATGTTTTGAGACTTAGGGCATTTTGTTATTTTGTATTGTGCTTTGCTATTGTTATTTTTGTTTGATCTGCTGTTATTTCTATGGGATTCTAGGTTTACTTTGAATTGGGAGTTATAATTGAAGTATGTCATGCACTTGCAGTATGTTATTGCATTGAAGCTGCCATCTTTTGTTTTTGAGTTTTGTTATTTCAAAACTAGGGTAAAACCAAATGTTGTCTTCTCCTCCATTGAAGCTGCCATCTTTGATCATTGCAGCATTGCTAGGAACAATATGTAAAAAGGAGTAAATCAGGGTCAGCAGATTCTGGTTTATAAACGCCTGGTTTTTGTCATTTGCTAATTGATATCCAAAACTTGAATTTCTTCATCAGTCCTGGGCTAATATCGTCTCTCTCTTTTGCATTTTTTTTTTTAAACTTGACAGCGGCTGTCACTTTTGAAAAATCTCTCTCTCTCTTTAAGTATTTTGTGGACACTGAACCGGACAAGAAACACCAATCTGGGATTACAAAGGTTCAGTACTTGAAAATTATGAAAACAAGTACGATCCTTTTAGCATCCTAGTCGATATGTTAAAATCAAATAACTTGTAAAACCGAGGTATTTAAGCTCTCGCTATGTAAGTCTTGAGAAAAACAAATACAAACTAACACATGAATATAAACCTTAACCTGAATTTATTGATCACAATTGCTAATAATAATAACAATAATTATATTAGCCCGAGTAAATATGAATAAAATTACTTTCTGGCCAGGGATCCTTCTATTCTATGCGGGACCGAATTCTTTGCCTCCCAAGGGGCAGGATTTTCTTACTTCTGAGTGACTAACACATGGACCCACACCAAAACTAAAAACTAATATTTAAATTTATAAACCCGTCTGGACCCACATGTCTGTCTCACTGGAGGCAGGAAAAATCCTGCCCCCTGATCTCTTTCCATTCTATGCTTAAAGATTGATCAAAGTAACAAGTAGTTTGGTCGTAGTTAATTCCAAAAATAAAATAAAAACTACAATTAGTTCTAGTTATTCCAAATTAGTTTTATCTCGACTTAGCAGCATCTTTTATTAAATTAAGCAAACTTGCTTAAATGGTTTAGCATGGTAACAAAAAGTTTACGTGCATCTTTTTCTTTGAGTTATAAAGTTATAATGTATCAAATCTGAAAACAACATTACCATTTACCAATCAAGATTCAAGAACAATGATGAAACCGTGAAGACTTCAGCTGTCTGTGCTCATTATATTTCTATTGCTTTTACTGTATTATCTGGCAAAGGTTGGTTTTCTGTCATGAATGGTAAATGCATTTCATCAAATTGTCACTTATCATACATAAAAATTAATTAAGCCGTTTCCACTTCCACAAATCATAATGTACTCCCTCGCCCCCCCCCCCCCCCACACACACCACAACAACAACTTTCCTAGCATATATACACAACTATCACAGTAGTTCTGAGCACAAAATCGAGCCGCAATTGTTCATTTGTTCGTCACAGGAGTCTAACGTGACTTTGGGCTGAAATTGAATCCAGGCCGAGTAAGTCCAAAATATAGCCCAACAAGAAGAAGACTGAAATGGTCATGGCATCTGGAAAATGTACTCAACAACTGACATCTGAAAATTCTAACCCTCATCAGTCATCGTAGGTAAACAAACTCTAGTTTATTTTGCATAAAATTGATAACTTAATTTATTTGATCATGACAACTTACATCAAAATTTTCTGAGATTTTAAACTAAATTAAGAATGTATAAATTTTGCTAAATTTATTGACAGCTTATCTAAATGATAAAAACACGTTTATGATTTCAAATTATGGACCAACTTTTTTTTTTTTTTTTTGAGAATTAACCTTTGATTTAGTAGAAGTTTTAAAAAAAAGATATTTTATGTGTAAAATAGATGTGAAAGTAACCGCTAACAACAGGAACTAAAAGCTCTCTTTGTTATTTTTAATTAATTGAATTAGTGGTCGTCATGACTATATAGTATAAACACGTCAAAGCATGTGCAGTTCAGAACAAACAAGTACAACTAAGTTTCAAGCGCACATGCTGCAAGAAGAGCAATAATTTTTGCTTGCTTTAAATAAAAAATGAAATCAAAATAAAATATTATTTCGGCAAGCTCTTATATTTAAATAACAGTGACTTATATTCAATTCTTGATTAGAGGGAACGCATATTTGTTTATATGTTTTTTAATACATGTATGTCCAGTATAATTACAAAAAAAAATTAACATTAATTAAAAATTAATCTCGAACATTTATTATGAACATTAATTAAAAAAAATAATTTCTAATTATGACGAAACATAAAAAACATGGGTGTCGGATTTTATTTTATTTTTTCCTGCAAAAACTTTGCGTACAAATATGAAACGAATCCTGAAAATTAGCGATATGAAATGAACATAATATTACTTGACAAAACGCGTATTCACATTGGAATCAGCAACCATTAAAGAAGAAGCTTCTTGCACAAAACTTGAAGCTGGGTTCAACTTCAAATCTTCAATCAATCAAAAATCAAAAGTAGTGGAGCCGCCAAAAGATTTGGGGTAAATTAATTGACAGTTTATTGGACCCTTTCGGCCTTGGCCTTGCTTTTGCTTTTGCTTTAATGCATGCTTTTCCTCTAATTACTTGGAGTTGGAGGGCTCTTTAATAACTCCAGCATCATGACTCTCAATCCAGCTCCGGGATTATATTACAACAGGTTTTGTCATAAATAAAAATAACCACGTAATTTTTTATTTTATTTTTGCATTAGTTTGCATAGATAAAATTGTCAAAAGTAAGATTGTCGTGACTTAGTATTTCTTTCAGTTTGAAGATTATTTTATGAAACAAAAGGAAGGAATTTACAAATTCTATAGGTGTTTGGTATAATATATGTACAACACCAAACTTAATATATAAATTGGAGTAGAATTAGGATGTTCTTAAGCTCATCAAGTCCTCGGTGAGCTTAACTCAAAAGTCTATTGAATTAATTTCAAATGATAAATTCAAATTTTTGAAACTGATATACTTCACGAGTATTACATTTACTTACCAAACTAATAGATTTCAAATTAATTTATTATAAAGGCAAGCGGTCTAAAAAAGAAAGGCTTATAAATTAATTTTGTTAAATCATTTTTTGTTCGCTCGACTTTATACTAAATAAATATATATAATGTAAATGAGTATGGAGCGATCAACGAATTCCGGTGAAATACAAGGAGGTATATCATGGGGTTTCAAGAGGGTCTCGCACCCCGTAGAACATATAAGAGAAAGTTAGCCAAGCCCAAAAGCTGCTTTCGCACTCATTCTTGAAGAACTTTTTTTCAGCGTAATTCATGCCGAATGTGTCACACACTTCACACGAGAGAAGTGTTTGTTGCTTGAATCCCTCAAGCTCATATGTGATCATATTGCAAAGGGCGCTTGAGACGGAATGGAAAAAAAAAAGACAAAATTGTTCTATTATGAGTTTCCCAAAAGTCTCTATTCTAATGAGAGTATCATGTTCCCTCGAGCAATTTATGAATAAATGGAACTTTCGAGATACTTCAATTGGTACGTTATAAATTATGTATGTAAAGGCATCACTTGTGAAGTAGATCTGTTTCAACGTTGACTTAATTGTTTAAAATTAATTTGGTAAGTCTTAGACTTAATTGTTTAAAGGTATTCATAAAGTTTTAATTTTAAATTTCGTCCAAAAGAGCCAAACAAAATAATAAAATAACAACTCTTCACGGTCTACTTTTGTAAAGCATTTGCATTGCATACAAATAAATAAATTTAAAATGTATAGAAAATAAAAAATAAGAAATTTCAAAAATATAGTTTTTTAGAATAACTTTGAAAAGATATTATCTGGATATTCATAATTTTAAAGTTTCAAAATCCATCATCCTACGTGATCGAGATAATAAAAAAATTACAAAATAACCATTCTACACAATCAACTTCTACAAACACAGTTAGGTGGTAAAACAATGGGTTAATTTAAAACAGTCGTTGTTTAGAAATGTCCCAAATGAGAAAAAAAAATGATACTGAATCTCCACTTATGAAATCTAGTTTCTCTAGTCTAAACATATAACCTGAACAAGCAACGATGTGCAAGTATGTCAGATTAAACAAATTTGATTTGGTGACCGACCAATCAATTTTGGCATTCAATTAATCATTCATATCCTCAAAATATCTCCTGAAAATGTATTGCCTAAAATTGACTTTTTGAAAAAAAGAAAGGGCAAAAGATAAACCTTCCTTAATTTCTTAGGAAGAAATTAAAGTTGACAAAAATTGGAATACCAATACCATTACCATTACCATATATATGCTGGTGTACTGTGCGGGGCCGGATGTTGTGATTCAGTATCATTACCCTGAATCATGTTTTCGGTTGCTTATTATTGCTTATTGCTAATAACCTTTCTAGTTAGTTAATTTATCAAGCTCAAATGATTGCACCCATAAGGCCATATGATATCCTTGTAGTTGTAGTTGTTGAAGCTTAGTAAATATAATACTGAATACTACTTCACTCTTTTTGCTGCACCAACCCTTGACCGCCGAGCGGGAGCCTACTTAGTAGCTAGGCACAAATTGCCCAAAAAGCCCTTTCAATAACAAAGGCATCTCCGAAAAGGGCAGTATATTCCTTTCAAATTGTTCCTAGGTTGGATTAATTTAAATCTCCAAAATTGGGTCTTTATTAAAATATATTTTTGCAATCCGAAAGGCATTGTTCATGTCTTCATGATGCATTATAGACTTATAGTGCACTTTCTGTAATTGGTGAAGTCAATTTATTATACTGCATATCACGAGAGGTTATCTAACTTTAAATATTTATAATAAATTTTTCATTCAAATTTTAAACTTACAACCGTGCATACAAAGGATATTATTTTAGTTACTAGATCAAGATTAATCCTCAAAGCTGATTTATTTTTTAAAACAAGATAAGATTAGATATACTGTAGTCTCAACAATTCAAACGATGTTATTGATATTTTATAAACTTCGATAGTTTTCTTTGATCCTTGTTACACATTACCTAAAATGCTTTATCTTGTGAAATAAATGTTCATAACATTTGAATTTGATTTGCATTTAAGACCTATACAATATTATCTATGCAATATTTAAAAAAAAAAATCGAAATGCAGCATCTGCGATGATAGCTGGCTATCTGCTACAGCTTACAGCTTTTATTTGATCCTCACTGCAACAAATTAAGTACAAAACGCAAACCATTTTAAAAATTATCCAGAGCATGAGATAATAATAAGATACTTTTATCTCGGGGGGAATTCAGAGTAGATCAGACCTACTTTGGTTCGATTGGTGAAATAACCATTCAATTGCATCAAGATCCGTGCAGATCTGTTTTAATTTTCATGCGCACTAATTTTGATGGTAATCGTACGGTGTTAGAGCTAATTGAATCTAAAAGTAGGTCCCATGCCCATGAGACCTACTCTTATCTCATATTCAAATAATCAGGTAAATTTTTCATACCAAGAAATTAAAAGTATAAAATTTTCTATATATGACATTAATATTGTATAATATAAAAGTAAAAACTATCTCTTTCAATGGATGACGTAAGCAGGAGACATGACATATGCGGTGTCTAGTGATAGTCTCTCTTTGAGGAGAGGAGAGTTGGGTTGGGGCCTTGGGGGTGTTTTGCTAACCTTTTGGCTGTTTGTTATGTTTTCTTAAATCTCCAACTAATACCACACTGTATTATTATTATTATGCTGCTTAAATTATTTGTTTGGTGGCAAATCTGAACCTATTTGCTTCTCCGGAAACAATCCTTTCCGTGTGTAATATTTACTACTAAGCCATGCAATGATGCATACATGAGCAATATCTATTTTTCTCTTTTATTCTTAGTCTTAGGCGTGTAAGTTTGAGCAAACTTTGGACTTTATTTCACAACTCTCTCCCTTAAAAAAAACAGAATAATAAGGGAAAATATAAAAGCGACAGCGATTTCACCTTCTTAATTTACACTTTTATTAATTTTGATAGAAGAAGACATTCTCTCCCATATATACTCTCTTCTTCGCTCTTTGAAATCACGAGTTCTAAAGCAAGTAACCAGCTCCGATTAGACCCTCGTATACCTTCGCAATTCCCTCTCTTTCGCCGCGTAACCTCTTCTGGATCTAAGTCTTACTGACTGATAGTCTGATATATATATAATAATAATTGTTGTTCATGCTAGCTTAAATCATTAGCAATTGGTGTCGAAATTAATATAATGTTGTTCAAAGAACTCCGGATATTGGTTAAAATAGGATATAAAACAGTAAGATAACACTTTTATTAAACTCAATTTGGATGTCTTTTGGTGTATTTAGAAAAAGAATATCAATATTTTTTTAATTATGGTGCGAATCAAGTCAGATTAGGTTCAGGCGGCGTTCAGATCATTTAAAGGCTTGTGTTATAAATTTTGAATCAGTTGCAATTTATATTTATTCAAATCTTTATATATATATATATATATATATATATATATATATATATATATATATATATATATATATAATATATATATATATATATATATATATATATATATATATATATATATATATATATATATATATTTACATCTTTTAGGTTCTTATTATAATTTAGGAGCCAAATAAAAAATTAAATCAGTTTATTTGAATGACAAATTAAGTCCAATTTGAAGTACTTACGAACCTGATTCGATCCTTCCATTCGACACATTAATTGTATGCATCTAATAGAGAATTATGCCTAATTTGGTCAGTTAAAACAATGCTATTTGTGGAGAATGTTCGGCTGTTATGGGATTGAACGCGATCGAATTTTTAGTGTACAAAAAATTACAAATTTAAGTAATGAAAACTCACATCCTTAGATATTTCTGGAAATAACTATGAGAATGTGCTGAAATTTGTGTCCAATTGTATGGAGAAATAGTTATAGGAAGTCCTAATTTAAGAAAGATATTCACGAAAAACTATTTATATATTTGTAAAGTCTTGCTATTAATAGTATTTTTTGTTAATAATTATCAATAAGTTTCTAATCAATTCTAATAATATAAAGCATAATAATTAAATTATATTAGAGAAAATAAAAAAAATTTAAAAAAAATGTACAAGTTTCAAATGATGTGAAAAATAATTTATAATAAAATAAAAAAAATCAGTTAAACAAAATGCACTTGTTATGAAAAAAAATAAAAAATAATAAGATATATAGAAAGAATGAGAAAGTCTGCAAGTGATGGCATATTTTATTTTATTCCTCTAAAAAAATACTGACGAATAAAATAATATTAATTCCTCTGTATTTTTCCGTGATAATATTTTTATTGTCAGAAGATCACCAAATACTTTTCTTGATATAGATCTCGTTCCAACTAAATTCTCACAAATTCCAACTAAGTAGGATATAATTGAAACTTAGTATGTGGTTCTGATTGGATATTAAAGAAACGAAGCATGAGCTCTTACATTAACTCAAAAAGAAAAAAGAAAATAAAATTAATATGTGAATTAAGGAGGCTTTTTTAATCTTAAGGAGGCTTAAGGAAACCTTTATCGAACAGCACTAATCGGTCCATGTATCATTATTAGGCTGATAATATTTTATTAGAGCTTTAGTTAGAAAGTGGTGGCTTGTCATTGGCATATTAGAACAACATTGGAATTTTGTATCTATTGTTTTATCTCATGCCAATTCTTAATGTACCTTGTAATTTCTTCTGCTTTAATTTGGATAATTTTTATCTCTAGAAAATATCAAGAAAGAAGAGAGAAACAAAAAGAAAATAACTGAATTTATACGAGTAAAATAATTGATATAAATTCTACCAATTCAAACTATTCAAATTTTGAATCGGTGTAAATTTTACCTATCCAAACTATTTTTTTTATACTACATGTTTACAAATGTTCGAATTTTATGTAACTTCATTATTTATGATTCCTTAATTTGTACTATATTTCTCGTATGATGAAGCCACAGAGAATCTGGACATAATTTTATTTTTTTAAAAGAAAAAAAATGCGGTTTAAATTGATAAAATCTATAACCGATTTTTGTATTCATAAAAATTCAATTGTATTCTGTATGTTTCTCTCTCTTATCATCTTATGATATTTTCTGCCGATAAAAATATTATCTTTATATTGTGCAGCTTTGCCAATGATTTTTCTTTGGATTTCGTTCTTGGCT